>CM031235.1:430265659-430838159 GCA_018340775.1 Taxus wallichiana var. yunnanensis | reverse complement strand
TGCTTCTTTTCTTACAACTTACAATTTACAAGAAACACAACTCTAAAATGCAAGTGGATAATCCTCCCACTAAGTGGGAACAACATGTCAAAATTTTGATTGATAACACCATTGATTCTCCAATAAGGAAATTAGCTTTAACTCCATTAGCAAGTATTCAAATGCCATAAGAGGAAAAATGCTTGGTTGTCCACCCAACCAAATGGCATCATCACATGCCACTTCCCAAATAAGGAGGACATGCTATCCTCCCTCCAAGCCCATGGGAGAGAGGAGATGCATGCCTCCAAGATGCACAAAGAGTTTTGGAAAGCAATATATAACACACATATAATTAACTCACTAAAATAAAATGCCAAACCAAATATATAAGAAGCTCAAATATTCTCAAGAGGGGAAGAGGGGGTAGAAAGACCCATTATAATCAAAATTTTCCATATAACCAAATGATTTTTAAAATTTTCCAAGTAACCAAAAGCCACCAAAGCTCCTTATTCCTCTCATAGACCTTATCTCTCCTTGCTTCCTCCTTTCCAAGGTTTTCAAACCTTTGAGGTTTCCTTAGCAAGGATGGGAGATGGTTTCCAAACCATATGGAAACCCATCTCCCACTTCAACTAAATTAAGGGATAATAATAAGAATCCCAACGAGGATTTCCATAAATACTTATGGGAGCTAGAGGGAATTATTCCCTCTTCCCCAACACTTCAAAATTCACTCCCTAAAGGGGTGGATGGAGAAAAATAATAAGGATTCAAAAGAAAATAAAACAAATGCAACATAACATTCCAACACCCAAAAAAAAAGAAATGTGACATCAAAAATTACATTATAACAATAAGTAAATTAGGAGATGTGAGGGCTACCTCACAAGGAAGATATGACAAACACCAAAATGCAATTTCAACCTCCAAAACATTATTTTATTTTTCCAAGCTCCTAAAATCTCCAAGTAAAAATGAATCAAGAAGTCTCAACACTCTCCAAAATAGAGGGTTAAATAAAAAAAGGCTTAAAAACAACAACCAATGGGATGGTGACATGTGTCACCCATCACTTCCCAATTCCAATTCATCCAAAGGTATATTTCAAGAATGAGAAAAGGATCATAAATACAAGATAATTTCTCAAAAACATAAAAATAATAATAATGCATCCCCAAATCCCAAGTGGCACCCAAAATCAAAAACATAATGTTGATGGGGACAAGAGAGGGGTCAAAAAGGAGAATTAAAAGTCTTTTGAGACTTTGGAAGAATCCCCTACCCATATATATGGTCTATGGGAATCATTTTAAGGTAAAAGTGACCCCCAACTTTCCGGACCCCCAACTTTCCAAACACCCTTCCAAATTTCCACTTTTTGCCCAAATTCGAGATTTGGGAAAAGTGGCTCATTAAGAGGGGGTGGTGGGGCCCACCTAGTCCATGATTAGGTGGCCCAAAACCCTCTTAATCAAAGATAAACTAAATTAACCCTTCCTTAATAAAGAAGAAATAAATTGACCCATAAAACTGACATAACCAAGTAATTAGGTTAGATAAAGCACTAAATTAATTTAAATGGAGACAAACAAGCTTAAATGACCAACAAATTGAATTAATACCCAACCAATACGAAGGATTCCCCACTTCCATCCTTATTCAATGACATAATGCACAAGGCCAAATATGCAAGAGAAAATAGACTTGGTCGATACGACCTATTGTGCAACTTGGAGGTGTAGGCCCTAAGTCTTGCGTTCTCCTATGGTGAAACTTGTAACATGCACACTCAATTCACACATCATACCTTCTCGATGAAAAAAAATGATACTACACATGTCAAAATGATCCAAATTATCATATTCTAAATGAAACAATGACACATATTTCAAGCAATCAATCCATACATACACAACTAACCAAATAGTTACAAATTCATCCATCTAGATCCAATATCAACACATCATAATTAGACAATAATATTAACACCCATATATTGGCCTCATATGGAAAATACAATAACTAGTTGTGATAAGATAACATAAAAAAGATAACTTGACGATGAAATAATAATTATCCAAACCAAATGGCTAAAATAAGTCGAATGTCTAATCATGAATATCACAATGATTCAACATTATAGAAGTAAATAGAATGGGAAACTGGTGGGCACTAAATTTACTCCTCCTCTACATTTTCCTTTACTATATGCCATTGAACTCATCTCACCTTCATGATGTGTATTATTTTCTTTGCTACCATCGTATCCATGAATTTATGTGGTTTTAGCCTTTATGTGGGTAGCGCTTATGCTGATTTCATGTAAAAATTATCTTCCACCTCTAGTGCATACCGATAGAATTGCTCAATCAAACTCAATTGGATCATTCCAAACTCATCTTTAATCACAATGTTTAATCCATTCATATACTTGGAGGTATTTTCTGTGTCATTTTGTACATGTTCCACTTGAATAGTGAGTCGGTATAACTCTTTAGTGTATTCCTTCACACTAAGCTCCCTCTATCACATATTATGCAACTTCTTAAAAAAACAAGCTATTAATCCACAAGAAAGAATTTCCCCACTAACTTCATAACCATACTATTATATATCTTGATCTTTTTTAACTTCTTCACACTCGTTAGTGTGGAATCAAAACACCCCCAAATGGCCTCGATTGTGAAGTGGGGCATTCAGTGTGATTGCACAACATGGGACCATCTCTCAAGATGTGGGACTTGAACTTGAGATGGACCTCCGGAGAAATCCGGTTCTTGCTTCCTAATCTACGTGCCACAAGCTACTCCAGTGCAGGCATAACTTAACCTATCCTAATCTAACCATTCTAAGGGGAGAGAGAGAGAGAGAGAGAGAGAGAGAGAGAGTGGGTAAAAGAGCCTACACTAAGTAGTGATACACCAGAAAAGGAAGTGGTTGAATCATAGACTCAACCGCATGAAGTGGAGAGAGGTAAGAAGAGGAGAGGGTGGACAAGATGCACCACAAACTAGAGATAGTTTTCACATAGAGAACCACTTCAAAACACATTAAGCACAGCTCCTAGAACCTACAACAGATATTAGAGTATGCACAATATACCCTGCGACAACGAGAGGTAAGAAGAGATAATAAAATGAGCCAAGGATGGACAGATGCATCACAAAATAGATTCTATTGCTCCAAAAGTTACACGGTACATTGTCAAGTGGGAAAGAGGCAAGAAAACACCATTATAGAGCCATGGGAGGAGGCTTAGACTCCACATTCGACCCTAAGGAAGAAAGAGAGAGGGGGCAGAAGAGGGAAGATCAACAACATTTGAATATGCCCCTCCTTTACAATATATAGGAAGAATAAGAGAGAGAGGAGGGAAAAATTTGAATCCTGCTTCAACCACCTTGAGATATGCATTAAATCCTACTTTGAAAGCTCAACCACCATCCTCGATGCTACTCTCAAATCTACTAACAATCTATCGATTCTGGTTCCCTATGTCTATTTCGGCAAGATGCCAAGGAAGAAGAACAACGGATCAAATAAAACTCGATCCAGTTGTTGGAGCAAATAGATTCTGCATTAATGTCCTAGAAGACATTTTCCCATTTTTCACCTACTAAATCCTGTTAAGAATGATATTTTATGTTTCCATGGCGTAGAGGGTGTCGAGACGTTTCCAAAAAGTCTTCTCCCGCCCAAATCTGATTTTCCTATCAAAAGATATGGCCATTTGAAGATTAGTAGGGTCTCGGGCGCACAAATTTGAAAGAGTCTGTCCTACTAGGTCCACGTGGTAGCCTCGCGCATCTTGGAGATTTGGCCCCTGCCTTTCATTTCTGAAATAGCGCTGGACTGACATGTGGAGGCTTCCATGGGCTCCACGATGTTCCCTTGTATTTTTCCTGAGTCCTTTGTTTGGTGGGGCCAAAAGTCTGACCCTGGACACGTGGAGGCTTGGTGCTTGTTTGGAGACCCGCCCCAAATTTTACTCTTGAAACAATGTCGTGTTGACACTTGGCACCTTCCACCGGCCTACTTTTGCTTTGACTATTCAACCCCGAATCTATCCCTTTTTGGACTTTGGGACATGTGGAAGGCCCGCACTCATTTGAAAACCCGCTCAAGATTTTACCTTTGAAGGAGCATCGTTAAGACACGTGGCACCTTCCACTTACACTCTATACTTAGTTGTTTTGGGCCCGCTCTCCTTTTTGACCTCTATTGACCATTGGCTACGTGGAGGGCTAGCGTAAGTTTGAGTCTCTACCCAGGACTCCCATCTTGGAATTGCGTCGAGCCGACACTTGGCACCTTCCAATGAGTCGAAGACTTTTCAATGGTAGGTGCAACTTTTGGGGCTCTGAACACATGGAGGCTTGGTGCTTTTTGAGTCTCCAGCCTATGATTCAATCTTTGGAGGTGCGCCATTTGGACACTTGGTAACATCCGTTGTCTCTTTCATACTTGGCCATTTTTTTGGCTCGTTCTAAGTCATTTGCAGAGCCTGAAAACTTTGAACCTTCGCCGTTTATTTTCCTTTGAGCTTCTGGTTTCTTCCTTCTGTTTACTCCTTCCCGATCCTCGTTACTCCATTGTAGAGTTTTTTAATAACTTGTCTCTATTGATTTGAAGCACGGGCTCAAACGACGGAACCATTTTTTTAATTTCTTCCTGCATAGGGTCGTGTTTGATCAATTTTTCCGGGGTGAAAATTGAGATAACAATTGGCGACTCACAGGGGCATCTTCTGCTAGATGAAGGGACTAACAACCTTGAAGCATCCATTGGGCATGGAGTCAAGAATAATATCCTAATACTGATCCTTTTGCCTTGAAATTATGATCTCCAAGCCGTTGCGAGCCTGACTACGTGCTCTTAGTAACTCCGAACCTACCCGCGCATTTGTACTCTCAATTTTCATAAGAAATCTTGAAACAAGGCTTCTGAGAGTAGAAAATTGTTTTGACCTGGGGATTTCATCTGTCCCTAAATGGACTATTTCAAATACGAATTTAGTTGCTCTGCATTTGTTTTATTTTGAAATTTGTAACTATTATAGGAAACTATGAGTCTTCTGCCATGAATAGTGAAGGGCTTGGCCTCAGTAGCTTTGGAGCAATACGAAGAAAACTTATGTACAAAAAAAAATCATACATGCCTCAAATGAGACATGCAGAGTGTGCATGGGAACTTCTTTTACTGGAAACAAAGTCTACTCCTACTCCTAAACTAACTAGAGAGAAAAGGGGCTAAACAAAGCTTTCTACTGTAGGTAGGAGAAGTAGCTTCCCTTTCTCAAGAGGGGCAGCCATACAAATGATTTGACACGAATATGGCTGCTTGTATGACTGAAAAACTGACTATAACTTGGTCCTCCACCCAAATCATCAAGGTATCTACATCAACCAAAAATACCTCCTCAAGCTGATTGGCACTGGAATCCCGGAGGTGTTGATGACGACCTTGGTACTTTGATGCTCATCCTCATGCCCAAGTAGACATGACTAGTTTTGGATTCTCTCATGGATCTAATGAAGCCAAGTACCTGATTGGGCATGGTTTGATCCTTTGAATGTACCCTTTTCTCTAAAATTTAACTCCAAAAATGGAGTATTTTTTTGGACCTTCTTGGATGGATGGTGTGAGAGAGATGATGACATATTCTTGCCTTTTCTCTTCCTTCTCTTGTGAAGAACATGGAAGAATCATATCTTCCAACCTTGGTTCCAGAGGGCTTTTATGAAGTGCAAGCTGTTGTCCTTGAATGCTCTCCTTCATGACAACAGACTTATATTCTTGGAAGATGGATGGAGGAGGAGACAATGATGTAATCTCCATGGACTATTCTCCATCAAAGCAATCCTCCAAGTCAGATAAATAATATGTCTCCTTGTTGTCTGTTGCATGTGCTCGACCTCCTCCATGGTGTCCTCTTGATCTACAACTAGCTCACCATGGTTTCCCTCTTCCTCAAACATGAAGTTTGAAAGTTCAAACTCTTCTTCAACATCAAAGCTTTAAGGGGATGAAGTGGGAGGAAGAACTGAAGGTTCTTTTGTGGCCTGCCCCACACTTGGGGCCTTTGAAACTGTATGATCCTCCTCCATCATGGGTTCATCAATCAAATCAAGCCCTTGAAATGAAAGAAAAAAATCTTCAATGATGCTTTCTTCATTGAGTGGCTTCAACTCTGATTTGATCTCTCCCATTCTCCTCTTCAATGGGACTTGGAGCTGATTGTTCCTCCTCTTTAACTAGTTGTGCAGCTTGGATTAGATCAACATCCTCTTCAGACAAAGTGCCATCATGGACACTGCATTTGAGCACACACAGACGCTGATCTTCTTCTTCTTGTTTTTGTTATTTTTTCTTTCTAAAAACTCAGCCTCAACCACCACTGGTTCTTCAACCCTGACCTCCTCTATTGGCTTAACCATCAAGGGATCTTTGTAAACCCAAATTTAGCAACCCAACTCTTCAGATTGTCTGTCATTTCTTCTCTGTTGGGCTCCACTTCTTGCTGTTTTCCTTGACTGGATTCTTGAGTCTCTTCCCAACATGGACTTGGGAAAGCAAGAGGAGTGACAGGTTGGGGTTCAACCAGCTTTGTAATTGTTTGTGGTGGGGAGGGAGGTGGAACTTCTTGTTTCTTTGGAGGGAATGACTGCTTGGGAAAGAAAAGGGGAGAAGAATTGAAATGGGGTGGAAGATCAGGAGATGGAGAAGAGAAATCAACACTTGGGGAAACAACTGAGGGGCTTGACTCTTGATCATGCTGAAATGATAAAGTTTGAGAAAGAGAAAATGAAGGACATGGAGCTAGTGATTGACTTACCCATTGACAAGGTTGTCTCACACTTTTCTCATAAGCCTCAATGTCCTTAATCCACTATGTAAGTTGAGGCAACACTTCAACCATGAAGTCAAGCTTCTCTTGAGGGCTGTAATGTCTTGGAAAAGGGCCTCCCCATGGACAAGGTGCCCTATAACCAATCTTGAATGCCTTCATTTGTGCTATGGCCCTTGACTAAACCATGCCAACCTCCATTTTTTGAATCTTCTCCAACAAACCAACATTCTCCACATAGTTGTCACCATTGTATGTGTCCCCTTGTTCTTGATAAGCTCTATGGCCAAAATGACTTTGACCTTGCTCATATGGGTAAGCATAATGGTCCTAGATTTGATTATAGTGCTGATCTGGAGGAGTTGGGAAATGCATTGGAGGTGAACTGCATTGTTGCTATAAGTGTGAGTTCCAAGAAGGAAATGAAGTCATGATTGCACAACTTCATGGAATGGGAGAAAATGAAAGAGATGGAATAAGAAAATGGATGAAAATTGGTGGAAGTGAATGGAAAAGGTTTGTAACTTTAGAGATAGGGTTGTTGACCAGATGGAGTCGCCAGATGTGCTTGTATGTGCCTCAAAAGGTTTAACCTTAACAGGAACACACCAACTGCTAAGATGAAGTGGTAAGGTACTTCAAACTCTGTCCCACCGGGCATGCCAAAATGTTAGTGCGTAATCACAACACCCTTGTATGGACTAATTGTGAAGTGGAGCATTTGGTGTGATTTCACAACATGGGACCATCTCTCAAGCTGTGGGCCTTGCAAAACTTGAGATGGACCTCCAGAGAAAGCTAGTTCTTGCCTCATAATCTACCTTCCACAAACTACTCTAGTGCATGCGAAGCTATCCTATCCTAATCTAACCATTCCATTCCAGAGAGAGGAGAGAGAGAGAGAGAGAGAGAGAGAGAGAGAGAGAGAGAGAGAGAGAGAGAGAGAGAGAGAGAGAGAGAGTGGGTAAAAGATTCTACACTAAGCGGCGATACACTAGTAAAAGGAAGTGGTTGAATCACTGCACCCGACCACCTGAAGTTGGAGAGAGGTGAGAAGAGGAGAGGGTGAACAAGATGCACCACACTGACCGTAGATAGTTTTCACATAGAGCACCACTTTAAAACCCATTAAGTACAACTCCTAGAACCTCGCAACAATGACATCGAGTATGCACGTATACCCCGCGACAATGAGAGGTAAGAAGAGATAATAAAATGAGCCAAGGATGGACAGATGCATCACGAAACATATTCTATTGCTTCAAAAGTTACACGGTACATTTTCAATGGGCAAGAGGAAAGAAAATGCCATTACAGAGTCATGGGAGAAGGCTTAGACTCCACATTCTACCCTAAGGAAGAAAGAGAGAGGGGGGAAGAGGGAAGATCAACAACATTTGAATATGCCCCTCTTTACAATATATAAGAAGAATAAGAGAGAGAGAGGAGGGAAAATTTGAGTCCCGCTTCAACCACCTTGAGATATGCATTAAATCCTAATTTGAAAGCTCAACCACCATCCCTCGATGCCGCTCTCAAATCCACTGACAATCTGTTGATTCTGGTTCCCTATGTCTACTTGCTCGGCGTGCAAGGAAGAAGAACAACGGATCAAATAAAACCCGATCCAGATGTTGGAGTAAATAGATTTTACATTAATGGTCCTCCGGAAGAATTTTTCCCATTTTCACCCACTAAATCCTATTAAGAATGATATTTTATGTTTCCATGGCGTAGAGGGTGTCGAGACGTTTTCAAAAAGTCTTCTCCCACAAAAATCTAATTTTCTTGTCAAAAGATATGGCCATTTGAAGATTAGGGTCTTGGGCGCACAAATTTGAAAGAGTCTATCTGTACCACGTCCACGTGGCAGCCTCACGCATCTTGGAGATTTGGCCCCTGCCTTTCATTTTCGAAATAGTACGGACTAACACGTGGAGGCTTCCTTTAGTTCCACAATGTTCCCTTGTATTTTTCCTGAGTCCTTTGTTTGGCGGGGTCAAAAGTCTGACCCTAGACACGTGGAGTCTTGGCGCTTATTTGGAGACTTGCCCCAAATTTTACTCTTGAAAACATCATGTCTGTGCTGACACTTGGCACCTTCCACCGGCCTACTTCTACTTTAACTATTCAACTCCGACTCTGTCCCTTTTTAGACTCTAGGACACGTGGAAGGCCCGCGCTCATTTGAAAACCCGCTCAAGATTTTACCTTGGAAGGAGCATCGTTAAGACACGTGGTGCCTTCTGCCTGCACTCTATACTTATTCATTTTGGACCCTCTCCTTTTTGACCTCTATTGACCATTGGCTACATGGAGGGCTAACGCAATTTTGAGTCTCTACCTAAGACTCCCATCTTGGAATTGCGCTGAGCCGACACTTGGCACCTTCTCGTTGAGTCAAAGACTTTTCAACGTCCGGTGCAACTTTTGGGGCTCTAGACGCATGGAATCTTGATGCTTGTTTTAGTCTCTAAAGCATGGGATTCAATCTTTGGAGGTGCACTGTTTGGACACTTCGCAGTGTCCGCTATCTCCTCCATACTTAGCCAATTTTGGGGCTCGTTCTGAGTCATTTGTAGAGCCCGAAAACTTTGAACCTTCACCATTTATTTTCCTTTGAGCTTCTGGTTTCTTCCTTATGTTTACTCCTTCCCCGACCCTGTTACTCCATTATAGATTCTTCTTGTAACTTTTCTGTTGGATTTGAAGCACAGCTCAAACGAAAAAACTATTTTTTTAATTTCTTCCTACACGGGGTCGTGTTTGATCAATTTTTTTGGGGGCAAAAATTGAGATAACACACTCATCTTGTTTTGATATGTTCCCACTATAGAGAATCATAACCCTTTAAATTCATTTAGGAGAATTTGAATTTATTGGTATGACCCATGTCTTCATATTCAAAATAATTATTGAGATTGTTTATCCAAGCAATGAGCTCCACTATTTATAAAATATTTTAATAAATATAGGTATCCAATCTATTAATAATACTCGCCATTCTACCTCTCACACATAACATCATGTCTTTTGAACAAACAACTTATACTTCTTCTTTTTCCTCATTCTCATTCATGGCATGCACTCCTATCAAGTCATTCCTCCTTTATCATCACTCAAATCTTCCACAATAACTCCTTGTTGTTGTGTGGAATCCATGGCCTCTAAATGAGCTTGCATAGTCGATATAACTTTGAAAATTCCTCAAATCTAGCTCCTTAATTTTGGTGAGCTACAACAACATTCCTCATCCTGTTTCTATTTTGTTTCCCCAAATCAATGATACCTCTAAACTTCTTCACACCGTATACCTAATAAATTACTCACTAGAAGATGTTCACAATGATTTTCTACCCACCCTCAAAAATTGGAAAAATTCCAAGACTTTTTATGTAATCTTCACGCCTACTACCCAGTCATTACCCACTACAAGATGTCCGAAATGATTTTCTACCTACACATGCAAATGTGGAAATATAAAAATAGCTTTTATGCCACCATTGAAAAGGAAAAAAACCTTTCTCTAATAAAAATGATGTGTATGTGGTTAGTTTTCTTAATAAAGAGAAACCTTAGAACACATATCCCTAAGAATCATGCACATTTCCATACAAAAAAATCATGCAAAGAACAAAAACTTAATTTAACATCATATACCATCATAGATCAACAAGATTTATTCATATACTCATAAAGGAATACCACACATATAAATTGATCTCAAACAATATAATGAATACATCATAGAATAATTCTCCTCTTAGAAATACTATTTTTTTCCTTAAGATGGAATCGAATATTGAATTTCCTAAAATTTGACAAAGAATCGACTCTCTAAGGAAATTTGTCTTTTCTTATATAGCCAATAAATGCCGAAATTAAATCTTTAATCTAATATGAAATTGTGGTCCAAATGACCCATTAGATGCTTAATATTTATTTCCAAGACTTTGTAGCTTCAAATGATTTTTCTCCAATGCTTCATGACTTCTAAATAGCTTTTAGTGCCTTATAGATCTAAATTGTACTTCACGGATTCAATTAAAAATTTGTAGTATTGCATAAATTCCTTAGTTTTCGTAGCTTCTCGGTTGACAACAACTTGCTCATATTAATATGGGGGCTTGTCCTCATATTAAAGAGGGGGTTAGTTTTTCTATTATTGAAAAAGGTCAAAGGATATACTTGTAATACTGTATGTTTCTTTTATGAAATGCATATAGATTTTGGTTTCCCAAACTTTTGTGTCAAGGTGGTTGCAATGTACAACCATTGACAAACTTTGAGAGCATTTGATTTATGTTCCCTAGTTAAGAAATTCAAGATCTGAATGAAATATGTCCACTTGTGAGCTTTGATTTCTATATTCGGGTTTTGTATGTTGAATCTTTGATTGATGAGTTATATTTTTTGCTACAATTTTGTGTTTATTTCTTCTCTTTATCATACACTAGATCAATCCTTAATGGTTATGTTTTGGTAATTAATTTAATATTGTGGTGTGAGCATTTACTCTGCAATATTGGACATAATTCTAAAATCCTTACTATAGCCATTTTGTTGTAGTGATTTTTATTAGCCTTTGAGTGTATCTTAGGCGTATGAGAGTAGAAGTATTAAATAATTTATTAGAATACTTGCACAAGCCTTTGTGTTCAATATTTTAGAGATTGAGTGGGAACTTTGCATCTATTGAGTATCAATGAATGCAAATATTCCTTTGGAGAAACTGTGACTACTTAATCAAGTTTTTGTACTTTCCATAATAGCAGGATGCTCTAGTAAGTGTTAAATGCTTTGTTACAAGGAATATGTCATCCTATAATCCCCCTTTAAAGTTAAAACTCCCATAATTGATCCCATCATCTGGATGCTCTAGTACATGTTAAATTCTTGTTAAAAGGAATATGTTATCTCATAATCCCCCTTTAAAGTTAAAACTCCCATAATTGATCCCATCATACTAACTTCCATTCATTTTTTTTTGTTGCTATGTCTTTAAATAATATCATTTAGGATTCCCTTAGCTATAATTCTACCATTTAGAGAATGCAAAAGCAATGAATTCTACTATTTATAGTAACCTATGTCTGACAAGGTAAGCATACACAACATATTTTGTGACAACTCATGAGAGTGAGTGTTGTGTCCATGGCCATGTTTATCCTAGATTGATCCATCACTTAAAATAAATCAAGGGAACAAAGATCTCATCTCCTCTTCTACATTCAGGTTACACCTCGGGTCCTCTCACCCTAGTTCAAGGAAGGACCAAAAGTAGCAGGAAAAGGCCATCTCCTTTGTATGTGCCCCTCAATCACCCCAAGGATTGATCCCAAGGAAAGTATTAGACCCATCCTTGGCTACAAAACAACATATCACACATTCTACCACCATTCCAAGCTATTCCACCTTTTTTTCGTCAAAGAGAATTGTTATCAATCCACCTAGGGGTTCAGATTTGAGGACCAACATGATTTTAGCGTAGTTTATGAGGAATAATTCCTAGAATTGAAAAATATATAAGTTTCTAGCGGTACTACTGGGTGTTAAGTCCAAATTAAGGTTCATAATACATCCCTTTATAAAGATTTTCCAAAATATAGACCATTCTGAAAGTATTGTCCTAAATTTTTCTCATTATAGATAAGATTTCCATAAAACCTGACTCTGCTAGGAAAAGTGTGGGAAGATTCATAAAGATCTATAAAGCTTTGCCTACTATTTTGTAAAGCTATCATTTCAAGAGCTATTTGAGTTAATTTGTACATCTAAGGTGTAAGACCTTAGTGGTGGTTCCCTCTTTCAAAGGAAAATTTGGTATACAATGGTGCAATTTTTTTACAACTTGTTGATTAACTCTCCCCTTTTGCAAAGTTGGAAGGAAGAAGATCATTTTTCAAGTCTGATCCAATGAGAAGATTACTTACGTAACTAGAAAGTATGCATTCAAAAAAGAAGAAAATTTGGAAACCAAGTGGATGGTCCAAAGTTAGAAGGAAATATTATTCAAACTACTGAATGTGGTGAGCCTTTGGTGGAACACTACTCTAGCACACATGACAACTCTCGATTCTGTATTCCTTAGGCATATTTGCATTCATTATTTCAAGAAGGTCCAACATCTACAAGTAATAAAGGTATTCTTCATCTCCCCTTTGTTGACTCTTGAGAATAGAATATTTTGTGAAACCGAGTCCTGAAGGATTTATATTTTGTGGATCATAATCCTCTACCTTAGAGACCTCTAGTTCCCCACCATTTTAACCCTCCTCTTGAAAATCCTCCACCAAATAATATGGAACAACCTCCACCAAGGGATCCTTTTGTAGTTACCACCTATAGGCCAATAAGGTTCCATGGAATGGTGGGCTATCCAAATGAAGTGCCAAATGAAATTAGAAACATGTTGCCTAGGTTCCAAGGGAATAATGTCATAATTGGGGATCAACATCTTATATATTTTTAAAATGTTTTGGATAAATATGAAGTAGAGAATGAATATTTCTATGTTAATTTATTTATACACACATTAGAAGAAGATGCCAGAATGGTATAATTTTCTACCTACAAATTCAATTGATTCTTGGGTAGAAATGAAGAATGCATTCAGATTACAATATGGTGATAAGATTGACCCCAAGTTTCTTTTATCATAATTTGAGAATATCAAGAAAAATCTTAATGAGTGTGTGTAATACTTTAATACTAGTTTCAATAAAACTTTGACTAGATTTCCAAATAATATAAGGCCTAGTGATGATTCTTTCCTGATTAAATACTCAGATGCCTTTGATAATAAAGAAAATTATTACCCGAGGGAAATAACATCAGAACTTTGAGGCATGATTTCTCTATGGTTGTATAGATTGAAAAAGTATTAAAAATCTAGAAACCTCCAAAAAGGGAAGGTGTCAAATTGATTAATCTAGAAAATCCTCGGGTAAACAAGGTGTAGACTTGGAAGACGTGGTTAAAAACTTGGTTGGGGTGGTTAAGGAAATTTCATATAAGCTTGCTAGAGAAGAGAAAGGATTGGTTCCAAATTCTCAAGCTCAACACCAGGCCCAAGGACAAAATAGATTTGGAATCATTCTAAAGGAGATCACTAGGCTTAGGATCGTGGGAAAATACTCATGGGTTCAGGAAGTAAGCAACAAGCCTTCAGAGATAATAAAATAGTCCTGGGTTCCATTGAAAACAAGGGTATCATTAGTAGAAGAGGAACACATCATTAAGTGGTGTGATAAATGTTTGTTGCCACATCCCCCTTGTGAGCATCCTATGAAGATGATGATGTTAATAAGGAATCTGATTTTGGTGATATATGCATGATTGAATGTCCAAATGATTCACCATAAGGAGCTACTTCCACTGATCTTCTATATGCCAAAAATTCAGAAGAATTTTGGACTCACATAAATAATGTATTTTCCTCCCTTCTACAAGTAATGTTGATATAGATATGGTTCAGTCATTTGAGCTTCCAAATCATGACTTTGAGTATTTAAGAGCTTTAATGATTAAGAAGTATGATGGTGGAATCCCTTCTAAAGAAGATAAACAACCATTAATGAATGTTGTTGTTGCTCAAGAAAGAGACTATAACCTTCAAAATAGGAAAGTTAAAGGAATTACCCCTCCTTCCAAACCAAATATGCCCCTCTTAACTAATATCACCAAAGGTGGTCCCAAGAAATATATGCCTAGGTCCTACCAATACTTCAAAGCTAAGCACCTCTTCTTCGCTCAAGAAGTAAAGAAAACATCCCATCAGAAAATATGGTCACCTTTCCCAAATATGCAGCATGTGACATGGCCCAAATCTTGAGTCAAATAAAGATCACCTGTCCCAATTGTGGAGTTACTCAAAATTCCCAAACACAGAAAGAGGACATTTGAATATTTGGGATTAAAGGAGGATACAATTGTCAAGGAAAGGGAGGTAAGTAATGTGGTTTTTCCTCCTACCATAGCTGAAATTGAAGTAAAGAGGAGTAGGAAGGCATGGAGGAACCCCCGGAAGTATATTTGGGTACTTCCTTGGTTGAATCAAAATTGGATGTGGATCCTTTCTTTATGACTCTAATTGTTAATGAATGACTTCTCCAAAATTACATGTTTGATTTGGGAGCTTCATGTAATATCATGCCTTTAGAGGTGTAGTTTTTATTTGACCAAACAACCCAAGGCACGCTAACACATAACTCAGCCATAATTGAGAGCTCACACAAAGCACGCAAGGGTACTGTGATCCCTCTTTTATGGAAGCTTTGTTAAGGAGTTAACATGATAAAGACACACATAGATATATTCTAGATCCATATAATAATAGTGCAATAATAAACCATAAATAGATCTAAATCATAACCATATGCAAGAATAACTCATACAAGAATCAAGAATATATTTACCATACAAGAACCAATCATAGATATGTTAACAACCAATATCTATCCACAAAGATCCATTGATTAACTTATCAGTAAAACATATAAGCTACATACGTACATAGTAATGAAATCATAAGTCATGCGTGACCATAAACATACAACATAACTCTTAAAAACATGGATGATGTCTAAACCATGCAAATCAATACACACACACACACACACACACACACACACACACACACACACACACACACACACACACACACACACACACACACACACACACACACATACACACACACACACATGTAGTGGGGACTTTCCCTTCACTACTCATGCACTCTCCAAAAATAGGCTACATGCTAAGAATAGCCATGCGCCCTTACATGATAAATACAAAAGCATGCAAGCTCACTAATAATAGATTATCTAATATTATCAATTGTAGATCTAATCCTATTAATATCTCCAAAACTATGCATGTTGTTTGATCTTCCATTTTTCTGAAACAACCTTTGTGCACTTTCCAAGTCTTCTACAAAACGTGCTCCACACTCAACAACTATATTTAGCCTCATACCTGAAAAATGGCTAAGTCTTGACTTCATGCTTTCTTGGGCACACACCTGCTCCACTATAATTCCAAAATCACCTATGCGTCCTGTGTTAGCATGCCCAATCCTTATGCTCCTTTAATACTTAGGCTCTATTTTATCAGCCCAACATTACCCCACTCTTGCTTCATTTCTTTGTCCCAAGATCATTCTTTACTGCTTTGAGGACCTCATCCTCCTCTTCCAAATTCCTTGTCTTTATTATATTTTTAGGATCTATGCACACGTTCAACACCAAGTTTTTCTTCTTTATTTCATTTTTCATGGTTGGTAGTATAGAATCGTAACTAGTAATTTTGTTCGCTATCATTGACTTCACCTTTTCTACTTGTGCTTTGCAACATCCTTTAGTTTTGACATCCTTATTGGTCCCTCATCCAACACCATGTGGACCAATGTGCGTAAGTAATGCATTACAGATGGAAACCTCTCGTGCCACTTTCTCTTCCAAATCGACCTTTTCTTCAAAATTTCATCACCTATTTTTTCCGGCATACTTAATATTGTATGCGCCTTCACCTCAACTATCTCCTTTTCCTCTGTCGACACTTAATTTCCATATCCTTATCCTTCCTATCTTCTAACAAAGAATGAATGGTTTCCGCTTTATCAATGTTTATGTGTGTAAATTCTATAGATACCTTAACCAATGCATTTCTCACGTGCTCATCCGACATCTGAGTCGGTTTAAATATTACATGGCGTGAATGTGGTGCTTTCTTCATTCTCCACGAGACACACAATTCTTTTGCACACATCAAAATCAGGCTCATCCATATGAGTCTACATACTCCATGATAGTTGCTTCCATGTGCGCGTGGTCGCCATCTCTAAATCCATTAGTTCCCACCCATAAAGGTCCTTGGGTTCCAAGGTGCTTTGGAACCTAGCGATATGATTTTGGTTGGGTCATTGACATACCCAACTGTAGGAGTTTCATACACTCCTTCATCCTTATCCTTTCTAGAGCACTTACCTTTGGGAATGTGTACGCCGTATCAAGAAATGGTCCTTCATCTATTTGTGTATTAAAAGGCAAACCAGATGGTTTGCCCTTATCATCATTCTTTTCCACATCAACAGTGTCATCCCTCACTTCTTGTTCCTTCGATCATCCTACGCCGTGCCTTAATTCTTCTTCTTGAGGTTCCCCTACCTCCTCAGTGTTAACCAGAGTCTCTAGTGTGTTGTCCTCCTTGATTTTTCTCCCTCACTATCCTTCATGGGAATGTACTTGCACCTTTTCTTCTTCTATGGTTTTTCCTTCACAGGGGAGTATCTAGGTGATATCCTAAGGGGTTGTGATGTCCCCACACTCGAGTTTGTGTTCTCCTCAACACTCTTCTATATTTTTGGTCCTCATCGCCCGTTCTATATTTACCTCCATAGGGCCTATTTCTACCACTTATTCCTCCATGCCTTCTTCTTTTCCAAGAGGTGTGCTTGCCATTGCAGACTCTCTTTCTCCATGATTGGTTGTTTCCACCTCCCGTGCTCTAAGTTGCCATTGTCTTTTTCCACTCCTCTTCTTCTTCTTCACAAAAATGGGTGAAATGGGCTCCTCATCATGCATTGTGCCCGTAGTATGTTTCCCCTTAGGTGGTCCAGGGAATGAAAATTCATTCTCAAGATATTTTCCATTTTCCAACTTGGGCTTAAGGTAAATGTATATAAGAGCTGCCCTGACTTCCCAATTTCCAAACTCATATCTTTGATGCTAATATCATCTAAAATCATTTTTTCAATTTACGTAGACGCACCTGGGTAGACATATTGCTTCGGAGTGTATGATAGTCACAATCCACCTTGTCTGCATTGAAGAGCAACCTTCACGCGTTTGAAAATTTGTGCACTGATGCCTGAAAATAGTGTGCAGTGAAGGCATATGGAAGTTTACACCAAGGGCTCCACTTCCCATCCTTCATTCCAAAGTACCCTATGTAAAAATGCTGGTAAACTACAAATTGTACATGTTTTTCCAATACCAAAGGAATATCCTTAGGTATTCTCCATTCTTCCTCAAACGCAAAGGCACATGCACTCATACATAAGTTCTGTTCTCCACTTATAAGGTCTACTCATAGATCCATCATAGGTAAACTTCACAAATATCTCGGCAAGGGATTTCTTTTCCTCTAGGTATTGCCAAATCTTATCTTTTGGCCCGTCGGGCACTCTAATCTCTATAAAAACAAGAGATAAAAGGATCATGCCAAAACTTATCTTCTCACCTGGCATGCCTCTTCAACAATAGTCTCAACAATAAAGCTATCCAAATTATAGACTACTCCTGTCATATTCTTTGCAACATGTAACCATGCCTTATTCACCTGTGACCAACACTCCTGATTGTTTAACTTAGTAAGGAGGTGCACCGCCATGTGAACAACAATGTACTTATGCAACTTCGTAATATCCATTCCACACCCTACCTTAGTGTAAGATAACACTTTTCCTATCACCTCTATGCCCTCCGTGTCGCTGATATCAATGCGACTTTAGTACCTGAAATTCTTAATCCACGCGTATCCCAATCGGGGTGTGGTAAGCCTTAGTTGTCACCCAACAAAGTAAAAGAATTCCTCATGGAATCTACTCATCAACCATTGATACAACTTTTCTGGTTTACCAAAATAAGGGAGTTCATAAAGTTGCAAAACTCCTACATTTGACAATAATTTTTTCCCTTGCGTCGTCATATACAACCATATCATTCTTTGTTCTCATAGCATTTTTTTACCACCAACAACTTATCCAATTCATCTTTGTTTTCCTTAGTTCTATGGTTATATTCACTTACTTTGCAACGCCAAATGTGTGATTCCCAATCGCAGCCCATAAAAACCCCTTCTAGATATTGCATCTCTAAAAATCATCTTTGGGGGTGTCTTCAACTTCTATTTCTACTTCCTTCTATTTTCTACCCCTTGTAGCCACTCTAGGTGCTCGCTTAGGTGCCATAATGACTATAAAAGTGTGTTTTTATAGTTGATTTGAGCTCTGCAACTCAAAACCCGTGTGCCCTAGCTAAAAATTCACGTGCCCTATCTTAAAATTGAACCCTAACTACCTATTCTCCTCCCGCATGCCTTTGTTTCACTTAAACACTTTCTCCAATGGAGCGCCAATCAATCCCATGCACGAATTTGTCTAGTTCTGGGCCAGTATCACAACTCTTTGTACTTCACACACAACTCACTCTTAGCTCACTCTTCAACTCACTCGAATGCTTCTTAATGCAAGGTAAAAATGATATCACAACACCACCTTTTATAACCTTTACATTTTTTTCTGCATTTATTGCTCTCCACCTACCACCATACTCAACATTAAATGACATTTCTTTTCTTTTCCATGCTGATTTTTCATGCCCTAGTCGTAACCTTCAAGCGTCTACTTCTCACCACGCACCTATTTTCATGTGTCTTCATGCATCGAAGTACCTATCCACTACACCTTTCAACAAGTAGTCTTCTATGCTGCAATCTACCTAGCGTTACACTGTGCATCCATTCATCCGTATGTGGTCTTCATTCATGAGATATCTTTCTGTATCCACACCTTTACTTCAAGCACCTGCACAACATCTCCCTATGCATACCCATATTTCAAATAACGTTCAAACTTGATGCATTTATCTTGTATATACTCCACCCCACAATAAAAGGTCACGCGGTCCTCTATACATGAATTCAATAGATAGTAATCATTTTCTCGTGTGCAAGCACACTTGTTATACAAAACAATGAACTAAATTGACAAAACATAACAAAAATGAAAGGAAACACATATAAAGGAAATGCATTAAAGGAAATATAATCTAATGAAAATACTACCTTATTATAAACACCAAGAAGACTTATTTATAGTAGGGCTTCAACCTACTCTCGTTGAAGTAATTGGGAAAATGTGTCCCATCCAACACCTATAACTAGAAAACACCGAATCAAGTATGTAAGTCACAACATATGGTCCCAACCAATGCACTTTGAGCTTTCTAGGGTGGCACAAGAAATTGGAGTCATAAAGAAGAACCATTTGTCTAACTTCAATATTCTTATCCTTAATATGCCTATCATGCCAAGCCTTTTCCTAGCCTTCTTTGTCTTCTGAATCCATATGAAAATGGCACGCCTTTCATCCAACTACATTAGTTTATCAATACGTTCTTCAAGTGCTCATTCATTAGCCAAGCCTCATATGTGCACAATATGTAAGGAAGATAACATGAATTCCATGGGCAAGACAACCTCCGCACCAAACACCAAATGAAAGTGTATGTATTTGTTTAATATTTTATAAGTTGTCCTCTACGCCCAAAGTACATCAAATATTTTATCATCCTAGTCTTTCCTTCCAACATCACAAATATTAGTCAATGTATGTCCCAATATCTTGTTGAAATCCTTAGTAGTGCCATTTTCCTATGGGTGATAGGGTGTTGTTTTATGGTGTGCCACCATAAATTTTTCCAATAGTATCTTGATGGTCTCATTAAGAAAATGAGTACCCCTATCACTTGTCAAAATTAATGGGAATCCATACCTACTGATAATGTTCTCCCATAGAAACCTTGCTAATGTAGCTATCATGCAAGTCATTTGTAGGCACCGCTTCTTCCCACCTTGTAAGATAATCTATACAAGTTATAATGTAGCGCGATCCAGTCCTACACGTGGGTGGGGAAATAGGGCCCACAAAGTCAATTTCCCATTTTTCAAAAGGTTCTGCACTCACAATAGGACTCAAAGGCACTTCATCTCTATGCCCAGGGTTTCTACGACATTGAAAATGATTACATGCCTTACAATATTCTTTACAGTTCTTATATAGTGTTTCCCACCATAGGTCAACTAATAAAATATTACGCATGGTAGAATCTCCTGCATAATTTCCACCTGTAATACCACCATGAGATTCCTCCATAATAGCTTCATGCTCATGCTCAAGCACACACCGATGCAAAACTTCATCTCGACCTAGTTTGTATAAATCTCCACTAATCAACATATAAGGCATGATGCATATGACAAGTTGTTTCTTCTCTAAACTCTTCATCCCTTTAGGCGCCACACTAGTACGCAAAAATACATAAATATATTCTAAGTTAGAGGGCACATGGTTCAATCTAAACAACTCGTGCATCTAAACATTGTATCCTCAATACTCGCTCATGATCACTTGAATTAATCCTTGATAGATGATCTGGTCTAGAATTGCTCTTGCTTGGCTTAACCACTATCAGAGTGTCAAATTCTTGAAACAATAGAATCTGACAAAGATATGTGCCCCCGCAAAATGGGGTTATTCACTAAGTATTTCAAAGTGCCATGTGATCTATATAAAAGATAAAATGTGTTACCAGAAAGTATTGTCTAAATTTATATATCAATTAAATCATGGAAATTGCCTCACACTCTGCAGCTTATATAATCATGTTCAATCGGTGTCAACTTCCCCTAGCTTGCAAAACAAATAGGATGATCAATAATACCTTCTCCAGGATGGGCTAATACTATGCCAATGGCCATGCTAGAGGCATCGACATACACATGAAAAGGTTTAGTCCATGAAAGAAATAGTAGAATAGGCATTGTAGTAATCCTTTCCTTTAATGTCTCACATGCGTGCTGTTGCGCTTCACCCCAATGGAAATTTGCCTTATTCTTTAGCAATTCCTCTAGGGGCACAAAAATCCTAGCATAACCTTTGATAAAATTATCTTAATAACTCGTGTGTCCTAAGAATCCTCACACCTCGCTTTGGTTAGTAGGTTTCTCTAATCCCAAAATAACAACCTTAGCAAGATATACCAACAAACCTTCTTTACAGATAATATGTCCCAAAAAAGTCCCAAAGGGTGTAGAAAAAATGCACTTTTAATGTTGTGAGATATGCTCAAATGCCGAAACCTCTAAAACATAAGTCTTAAATTATCACGATGATCTTTCACTAGCCCATAAATTGTCCAATTTTCTAAGTAAACCTGCAAAAAATTATGAATAAAGTCCTCGGAATTTTTGCACAATAATGCGCGAAAATACTCTAAGTACATTCTTCAATCTAAAAGGCATAAATGTGTATGAAAAACTTCCCACTTAGTGGTGAAAGTTTTCTTCTCTTTATCCTCTTTAGAAATCCACACCTAATGATATCCAAAAAATCCATCAGTGAAGGAGTAGATCTCACACCCTACAACGCCTTCTAGAATATCTTTTGTAAAAGGTGTGGGAAAGGGATCTATTACACATGCAACAATCAGCTCCTATACTCCACATAAATTATTATCCTTCCATCTTTATTTATGATTATCACCATAGGGCTAACCCACTCGACTCCTCAATGGGCTCAATGATTCCAGATTTCAACATCTTATCAATTTCTTCCTTTACCTTGATGCGTAGATTAGGATTCATCCCGTAAGGACTGCTCCTAACCGGGTGTGCACCTTCCTTAAACTTGATCTTCATCTCCCCAAAGAGTGATGTAAACATTTTAAATCATGATAGCATCGAGGGAATAGGTCTTGGAAGTTGTGCAACAACTCAATTATCTTATCAACCTCCGAGTCGACTCAAGAATCATCGATGATGGACTCCTTAGGTTATGCATCTATCCCAATGTTGACCTTCTTAGTTTTCATGGGTTTATGGTACGTAACACACCTTCTCATCTTCACCTGTCTAAGACCTCACACTATTTCACCACTTTCTTTATGGATTTGACGAAACAGATAAGGTGATGGGCCAAGGAGGAATACCTGTTGTGATGGTCGGTTTAAAGGTTGTGCGTGTGTTCTAACTTCTTGATCCAATGCTAACTGCGAGAGCTTCCTTTTGGCTAGGAGGAACTACCTGAAATACACAACAAGACCATAAAAGAGATTTAAACAATATATGTCAGTGGGTTGCCTAGTGTGTGCTAGATCCAAGAAGTGTGGTACTTCCTTGGTGGTAGTCAACCCACTGTTTAATACAACTTAATGTAAGAAATGTCGTAAATAAATAATGTCCTACTGTAGTTGATATGATTTAGGTATCTCATCCAAATACAATAAGAAAATCTAATATAACAAGCTAGGTTATGATCAGATCTGGAAGTAGGGTAGGTAGTCAAGGTGCTAGAACAGGTCAGGGTCAGATTCTGGGTAGCTTGGGTTTCTTGGATGTAGGTTTTAAGTTTCTGTTATTGGTAGGATTACCAAATATAGAGACCGATGTCAGTGAGGTATGACCAATGACAATTAAGAGGGAACTGATGATGGTTAAGGTGGGATGGTAGAAATTCAATAAATTGGGTTTTGAGAACCTGTTTGAGGTAAGGCAAAGTGAGTATGGGACAAATGGCTAGGTTTGCAATGGTGCTGAGGGTAATCAAAGGTATTCAGAATCAAGTATAGGTGATTAAATGATTATGGGTGATGGAATGGTTGGATTCACAGGAAGGTAACAAGGGTGGGATGAAAAATGCAAATAGATGTTGATAAATAGAGATGAAGAAACTTTGTAATCTGAATAAGTATGAAATGATGTAGGTTAGAGATACACTTATTGGTGTTTGTAGATTTGATGGCTAGATGATGGTGATGGTTGATCTATGGAATGGTGCTCAGTTTCATGGTAGTGCTTCCTAATGCTACCATGAATGCAAATACCTTTGGATCCGTCTTGTGTTGGCTATGGTTGTATAGGTGTGCGAAAGGGCTCTGGTTCTTTCGCATGCAGATCTCTTTCATTCCAAAACTTGAGAATGTGGCCAACCTCTCAAACAAGGTTACCAAAATGAATATATGGTAACCGACGATGGTTTAGGGTGACCGGCGTTGGTTTAGGGTTGACCGGTATTAGTTAAGGTGGGAAATCCTAGGTTTACTAAAAATGACAGATCTTGGCAATCTTTGTCTATTCTTGTGAATAAAAATAGGATTTTGTGCTTAAATAACCAGGAATGTGGTTAGAGGATGAATAGGCATGTGATTTTAGGTTTGAAATAAGTCTTAGTTAATCAAGGTAGGTAGGACTAAGTCTTAGTTAGTTATGGTGAGTGGATATTGAGTCCTAGTAAAAGGGGAACATGCTAAGAATAGGTTTATGATGAGGTGTCTAGATGAGGTGGTGGGTGTGTGCATGTGTACTTTGCTTAGTGCTAAATCAAATGGAGCAAGAAATACCACCTAAAATAGTTCTACAATCTAGCTAAAACAAAGCATAAGCACCATCAATATAAAGAGCTAAACAAGATCTAAACTAACATTATAACTTTGAAAACATAAGATCAAAACTAGCATGCTATTTAAAATCTCTACTCTCCTAGATTACCAAAAAAATGCATGGACCTATTTAGCTCTAATGGCAATAAAAATTTTCTTATTTGATCCTTAAAGAATGCAAGAATATGAAGCTTAGCTCTTAATAATGGTGACCTCTCAAGCAGACAAAATGCAAGCTCTTAGTCTCTTTGCTATATGCTTTGCATTTGCTCTCTTAAGAAGTTTAGGTGTAGGTATAAAGGTAGAAGAAGGGGTCCTTATATAGCCCAATGGATAAAGGAAACACTTCATCCCTTTGCATGTGGGATAAAGGTAAAACATGATTAGGAATGGATAAGGTTGCTTTATTAAAGATAACCTTATTTTAGAAGGGTTTAATTTATGTTTAGCAAGTCATGGGAGTTGGGGGGTGTTTTAATTAATTAAAGGTGATTAACTAATAGGTAGATGTAAGCTTATAGAAGTTTAATGAGAGGAATATTAGTATGATTTAGGCTATTTAGGAGGGGATTAAATCAATTAAATATTGATTTAATAGTTAAATGAAGTGAAAGGCTAATTAATTAATAATAATTAATTAGTCTAGATAGAAGGGGTAAATAATTAATGGAAGGTCATTAATTAGGTTGTTAGTTGGATAGGTGACTTAATCAATTAGCGTATTGTAATTAATTAATGAAAACAAGAGGGAATATGAGTGCTTTTGATGATATGTCATTGATTTGCGAGAAAGGGGATAATTAGCGTAATTTAAGTATTTAAATTGCTTGGGCGTAATTATGGGTGTCTACATTTGCCCCTCTTTGGGGTGGCGTAAGTAACGCCACTTCAAAGATAGTAGATGGAAGAAAATTTTGAAGGGATAGAAGAAAAATTAGTAGGAGGCACATGATGCCCCCTCAAGTGTCGATGGGGTGATGAAGGAAGACGATCGACGATCGATAAAGGTGAGAAATAGAGAGAAGGATGGAAGGGGCATGATGCTCCGGTGAGAGAGAAGATTAGGGGTGAGAAGAAGGTGACATAGAAGACATATGGAGGAGGGGAGAGAAGATCTTAGCCTCTAGTCACCATGTATTGGAACAATTTTGATGTCATCATATTACCATAGGAGCTACGTCATCGGTCCTTATGAAAAATATAAGCATATGACAAAGGTAGAATGACATGAAAATCCATACCGCAAATAATTGTCCATTTTTGAAAATACCAACTCCACACAACATACAATAATGCAATGCAATACGAGAAGGAAACAAGCTCATTAACAGGGAAAACAAGTATGAACACACATACCCAACCCAACAATGGTCAAGACAGTTGTACAAATGTTTTGTTATCAGTGCTGAAGAGATCCATAAGTTCATGATTGATGACAAGGGTTAAAAATGATGCCCCGAGCAAGGATATATGTAAGGGGAAATGAAAATGGACATGAGGTCCAAGAAAAGTGTTGTGTGCAACGAAATCACACCAGGTAATAAACGTGCCCCAGAGTACAGACAAAGCAAGCAGCTAGCTTTGTGAATGGTTGTGAATCCGGTGATCCACGAGTCATATTAATTGGGGAAGATGTGAGACAAACCAACAGGATATGGAGAAAATACCATGCGCAAGACACAAGTTTTAATTGTAATAAGCAAGTTACCATTTTTGTAGGTTTTTTACTTTTTAGGATTTGTAATTTTTTTTTTTTGCCCTATTTTTGGATTTTTGACATATATATTGTTTGTATTTTTTTGTTGTCTAAATTGTGGTGAACAATACATGAAAATAGAAGAAAGAGAATGAAGGGGTAAAAACATCGTGACCAATTCAGTTTAACCGAGCTGTTTAGAATTTTTACTGTGAGGCTCTGATATTAATGAGGACCATTGTGATCACATGAGACCAAGTGAGACACACAAATGCAGTCTGAGGGTACCAATGACATGTAGATGATGGCCCATTTGTGAGTATCAAACCCTTACTCAGTAATTTTGGTCATTAATGCTTTAATTTTTCTTTTAGCCTTAGGAAGTCGTGTCGACGTGTATGTGTGCAAAGCGCAAGTGTCATGTTCAGTGCAGTGTCCTTTGGGGGGAACACGCACTACAATACACACACGCGTACGCACAAGCATGAAGGGCACACACACACATGCGCACACGCACACACAACACATGTGCGTGCATGCACACATATAGAAAAGGAGGCACACACGCTAAAAACATGGCACATACACTAAAAAGGAGGCACACACACCTAGGGGTACGCACGCAAGTGTAAGCACCAAATGTGGGGCACATATGCCAAAAAGGGTGCGTAGGTGCTTGAATGAGGGCGCAAGCACCGAAGATAAACGCGCGCACGCGCACACACCCACAAGGGCACATCGTCATTCAAAAAGGGGGCACATGCTCAAAAGGGTGTGCAGCTCCCTAGATCGGCGGAGAAAAAAGAGGAAAATGTCAAAAGGATGACACTTAGAAGAATTTTTAGGATTTTTGGGTTAACCCTAAAATGTGAGATAGTTTTTTAGAAGAAATGTTAGTAATTGATGAGTGATTTGATATTTTGTAGAGACAATTTCTAGTTATACGAGACGCTGGAGTGCCACTCCCGTGATAGCAGAGAGATAGAGGGGAGTATGTGTTAGCGTGATGATTTGAGCCATGGTGATACTTCTCGAGGTGGTGGGGCTAGGCCCCGTGTCTCAGATGCCTTCCATTACACTGGATCATGGCCTATTGACTGCGCTAGCCAAGTGATGGCATAGTGAGAGTCAATGTTTCAGATTTCCACATGGGGAGATGACGGTGACCCTCAAGGATGTATGGCAGATCCTTCACATGCCAATTATAGGCACCTTGATTGAGTACAACTCAGATGTAGGGCTGATTAGAGCAGTCTGAAGTGATCTTTTTGATGCAGATGATATTCTCGCATGACGAGATGACTATAGCCCTGCACGAGTGCATCTCTGACCCCACATTACATCGGGGCCTCTCTATATTATGTCTCTTATCAGTGGGTTTTTACTCACTGATAAGACAGGGACGTCGTTCCCAAGAGGACTGTTACCTTTGGTTCATGGCATCTTCAGTGGTGAGAGATACTGTTGGGGATAGTGCATTTTGGCCCACTTGTATTGGGACCTACATTTGATTACATACCATAGTCAGAAGACCGTGGGTCCAGCTTCTTTACTTCAGATCTGGTCATGGGACCACATTGCCATCAGACGCCTGTGGGCACTTTGTATGTCCGAGACCCAGAGGAGCCATCTTACATGGCATGGGTAGCAGCAGGTGGTGATGTACGCGGCCACCTTGGTAACCTATTCAGATATAGGTGAGAGTTTGATGAGCTGCCAAAGTGATAGATGTTATCTGATGGCCTTACAGACATTTCCAGTGGCCAGAGGATGCTACAGAGCTTAGTGTGTGATCAATAGAGCACTACATTATTAGCAATCGCAGCTACATTATAGAGTTGTATCGAGTTGACGTGTGCCGGCGCAACTCTGGCAGAGTACAGGGGTCCCACACCCAAAAATTTGGCATGCATGCGAGATTCGAGAGGCGAGACCATGGGGCCTCGCATATCGGTGGCCTGAGCTAGGGTGAATTTTACACAGGTAGTCCCATAGGCATGAGACCCAAAGATGACAAAAAGTGCAGGATCCAAGGACCACATTTTGCGGCTTGGTATGCCACTATATTACCTCGATGTCTCACCATTCCGGAGGAGGCACTGGGCAACAAGGTGCTTGTCCACCTATAGAGATATGACATGGTTCAGAGCGTAGAGCGAGAGCAGTGGGGAAAGATCTAGAGGATCCTTTTGATGGAATTCCTCATGATGGGTAGGGTGCTACATAGGCACATAGACCGAGGCCACAAGCCCCAGTATAGGCACCAGTTCAGCCACCCAGAGTGAGGGTCCTAGAGCAGGGCCAGTCATTTAGAGCACCCCAAGGACCAGATCCTGGACGGCACAAACAACCTCATATCCAATGGCACAGATAGCCATAGTACATCAACAGCATACAACAGCCCTAGCTGCGAGGGATACATCGATAGCTGAGAGAGATGAGGCCTGAGGCTGGTGTGTGACCGCGACAGTAGAGCGCGATGAGGCCCGAACTCACATTATCACATTACTTTCAGAGCGAGACTAGGCTCGGGCCCAGGAGATGATAGAGTGGCATGGCAAAGTCATATGTGAGAGACAACGACACGGGGGCCTAGCATCGAGTCTCCTACACCAGTCTAAGTCATAGGTGCATATGGTTGTTGTACGAGAGAGATCATGTATATACACGATCACAGGGCCTTCTTGCACAGAGGGATTAGGCACGAGATGAGTTGCAGACTTTGAATACCAAGAGAGATCGAGAGGCTACCTCTCGTGAGACAGGCTGAGGCCGATTTAGGCAGAGTGACAGGCGAGTGTGATGTTTCCCTATAGGTAACCCTCACCTTTGGAGATGCTAACTTGATACATGATGCCATGAGGCTTGGTGGCGAGGCTTTATTTTATAGGACTACCTATTACAAGGTAGTTCCTCCAGAGCAGCGAGTGGTACTACCTCGATAGTTAAGGATGAGCACGACAGGCTCTTGGTCACGAAGATCAGGCCAGTCAACGAGATCAATGAGGTAGCCTATACCAGAGCAGCCGGCTGGATCGGGGCCATCTCAACCACTATTGTTCCGTCGACTCGGTGTGACATGGACTCCGAGAGCCCCGGCGAGGGTGAGAGCTGCGGTTGAGCTCTATATTTTTGTTGTATGATTATTTGTATACATGCCTCTTATGAAGGCTGATTGTGACGTATAGCTTTGTATACTTGTATTTTGATGATGCCTCGTGATGAAGGCTTTGATTCTTTCTGATACATGCCCCTTTTTGATGGCACTTTGTATCGATGATGTACCATTTTGAGTACTGATCTGGACAGATTATACTTGTATAGATATGTGGAAATTTTTGATGTATCATCTTTGTATGCCTCAGCTGAAGGCATTTTTGATATAGAGTAGTTTTGATACATGCCTCTGATGAAGGCTTTTATTCTATTATATGTACCATTCTTTTGTATGCCTCAGATGAAGGCTTTTATGATGCACTGTCGTGATGTATATCCATTTTTGTGACAGAGATATACCATACATGTATGATTTGGACATTTGTATGTGACATGACACATGTATATATGAGATGGATACTTGTTTATTATTTTTCATGGATAGATAGATGTGTTTATGATGTACTCTAATTTGATTTGACATGTATCTTGATCTTGTTGATGTATCACATGTTTTTATTTCCAGATGATGTGATCTTGTAGAATATATCAAATGTGCTTTGTTTATGAGATGTGCCATACTTAGTGGACGGGATGATATGATGATAAGGGTGGGGGGGATAGATTTTGATATTTGCAATCCCTCTTGTCCCCATTTGATGATATGATATGTGATGATTAGCTTAGCATTCATGTATGATGTATACTTATCTTTTTCTTGATATATGATGTATAGATGATGCTATATGTGATGATAATGATGGTAATGTGATGTTATGATAAAAAAATCATGCACATGTAATAAACACAATCAAATGCTAACAAAGAACACAAGGAAATAACATAATACACCATGATGCATATGCACAAGCAAGAATAAATCTAATCTAAGCAAGAAAAGATGAATCCTAACAAAGTATGCCCAAGCAACAAACAACCCAAAAGTAACAAACAACTATACAAGCAACAAGCAAAGCAAGAAACAAGACAATGCAAGTAAATGTAAGTAAATGTTTTTGTAAGATTTGTTTTCATGCAACAATTTTCTATTGTTTTTGGTGTTTTGAAACAATTTTCTATTGTTTAGGTTTTTGTGAAACAATTTTCTATTGTTTAGGTTTTTGTGAAACAATTTTCTATTATTTTTGCATTGTTTTCTAATGATTTTCCAGAGTTATGCATGCTAACCAAGAAAGTGTGGATGCCCCCAACGTTAGATGGGAATATACAAGGGTAGAAGCCATGCGCTTATGAACAAGAAGGTGAAGTCGTTGAATTGCCCCTCAAAGATAAGATGGGAAATAGCGAAAGACCATACCCCTCATAGATGAATAAAAGAAGACAAAGCTAGATCAAGGCTTGACAAGATGGGGCTCACAGGGAATCTTGAAGGAAGAACCAGGGCTAGGCCAAGCAAAACTACCATCCAAATGTAAGGTGCTTGTGAACAACGAATCCTCCCAAGGCACCGAGAAACTAGTTTTCACCCAAGGACCTATCCAAAGTGCCACAATTGCATGGTTTTCACTTGTGGATGACCTATTTTCTCTTTTTCTTTTTCTCTTTTTAATTTTTGTAATTTTTGATCGTTTTACCCTTTTAATTTTTTATTTTTTTGGCTTTTTGACCTTCCTGCACCATGTTTAAGCATAGAACTACTTAAGATGCGTGGCATTCATGGGCTCATGGAGCTCATCACCATTGGGGTGAGCAAGTTTGTATGCCCCTATGCCATACTTGGCAACTATAACATAGGGTCCTAACCAATGTGGTTCAAACTTCCCTTTCTTTTCTCGTTTTCTCACGGTGTTGAACCTGGTTCTCCTTCATGACTAAATAACAAAACCTCAAACTGGTGAGGGATGATTCTCTTGTTGTAGTTTCTGGAGACTCTATTTTGATACACTTTTAGGTGATTAAGAGCATGAATGTGCCTCTCATCTAGGAGCTCCAATTCAGCTAGTCTTGCTACCCGATAATCCTCATCCTTATCCAGATAGTCCCTGAAGAGAAATTCTTAGGGAAGAAAGTTCGATCTCTAAGGGGATGATAGATTCTGTCCCAAACACTAGAGAATATGGTGTCACACCCATAGGAGTGTGAATGGAGGTTCTGTAAGCCCAGAGGGCTGGATGGATTTGTAAGTGCCAATTACGACTTGTTTTGTTGACCATCTTCTCCATTATCCTCACCAAAGTCTTGTTTGTGGCTTCAACCTATCCATTACCTTGAGGGTAATATGGCATGGACCATTTTAACCTGATTTGGAACTGTTGACAAAGACCTTTTACAATTTTGTTCTTAAATGACTTCCCATTATCTGTAATGATGGTTATGGGAATGTCATATCGATAAATGATATGATTCATGATAAATTTAGAAATCTGGGCTCCTGTTACATAGGTTAAAGGGACAACCTCCACCCATTTTGTAAAGTATTCTGTAGCCATGATGATGTGTGTATGACCATCAGATGAGGTAGGAGTAAGTTTTCCTATCAAGTCAAGTCCCCACTTAGAGAATGGCCATGGGGTAGTGATAGGTTGCAATGGTTGCGATGGAGCATGAATGAAGTTTCCATACTTTTGGCAAAGTACACATTTCCTGACATAATTGCAACAATCGGTTTCCATGGTAGGCCAATAGTAGCCTACTCTTAACAATTTCTTAGCTAAGACCATTTCGTTTGTATGTGCTCCACACACCCCTTCGTGTACTTCTTTGATTGCTTGGATTGACTCGTCACATCCAGACAACATAACAGATTCCCATCGTAGCCACGATGATAAAGTGTACCTCCTAAAAGGGTGTAATGGGCTATTTGGTGAATCAGGATTTGCTTTTTTCAGAATGGGAGATATCGGGAGGGAACGTGTTGTCCTTAAGATAGGTAAAGATGGGATCATACCATGGGGAATTGGGACCAACAACATCACAAGCTAGACAAGATTCTGGCATGTCATATATAGGTTGGCGTAAGTTTTCTACAAAGAATGGCATGCCATTATTCCCTGGCAGAATATGAAGCATAGAACCCACCATTGCCATGGCATCTACTGATCTACTCTATGCTCTTGGGATTTGTTCAAATGTAATATGCACAAAGTACTCCTTTAGAGTTTTTACTAGCTTTTTATAAGGTATGAGCTTGTCATCCTTAAACTTATATTCATCATTAACCTGTTTGATAATTAATTTCGAATCACCCACAACCTTGACATGATGATTATTCCACTTGATAGCTTGCTTCATTCCTGCAATAAGGGCCTTATACTCCACAATATTGTTTGTGAAAGGGAATCCCACATGAAAATCCTGCGGTATAGGATCGTCAGAAGGAGTAATAAGGACTACCCTTGCACCTGAACCATGAAACATAAAGGACCCATCAAAATGTATCTGCCATATGACATATTCTTCAATGTAGAGCAAGGAGGCATCTGGCAGATCCAGATTCAAAGGTTCAGTGCCTTGCAAAGGTGCTTCTGCTAGCTGGTTAGCAAGTACTTGTCCTTTTACCGATTTCTGATGTAGAAATTCCGTGTCAAACTCACTGAGTAGAATTATCCAATTAGCCATTCTACCTGTGAGGGTGGGTTTAGACAGTAAGTACTTGAGTGGGTCAACCTTGGATATTATCTTGGTTTTAGTATTCAATAGGTAATGGCAAAGTTTTTGAAAAGTAAAAACAATAGCCAAGAAATCTTTTTCAATTTGAGGATAATTGAGCTCATAGGCGATGAGGGTGCGACTGAGATAATACACCACTTTTTCCTTATGACCAAGGTCATATTGGGCGAGTAGCACACCAATAGAAAATTACGTAGTAGAAATATAGAGCAAGAGTGGTTCTCCAGGAGTTGGCGGCATGAGGACAAAGCGGATTAGCCAAGTATTGTTTAAGCAAAGCCAAGGATTCATTGTTTGCTCGTCAGTCCTCGGATGAAAGTGACATCTTTTTAAGCAAGTGGGTGAATGAGTGACACTTATCTGCAAGCTGGGAGATGAAATGGTGAATGGCTTGAATTTTCCCCTGTAAGTTGCGCAGTTGCTTGATATTCTTAGGTGGAGGCATTTCAGTAATAGTAGACACTTTAGCAAGGTCTACCTCAATACCTCATCTTGATACAATGAAGCCCAACAGTTTCCCTGATAGCACACCAAAGACACACTTCTTTGGATTCAGCCTAACTTTGTATTCTCATAGGCGTTCAAAGATATGCCATAAAATGACAGGGTGATCCTCTCTTGTTTTAGACTTTCCAAGGATGTCATCCACGTAGTCCTCCATGATATCATGAATCATATCATGAAAAATTACTGTCATGGCCCGCTGATAAGTAGCTCCTACATTTTTGAGGCCAAAAGGCATCACCTGATAATAGAAGGTGCCCCAAGGAGTTGTAAAAGCTATTTTGTGCTGGTCTTCTTTAGCTATCTTGATTTGGTTATATCCTGAAAAACCATCCATGAGAGATAGCATTTCGTACCCTACTATTGAGTTGACAATCATGTCAATATTTGGTAGCAGAAAATCATCTTTAGGGAAAGCCTTATTAATGTCCCTAAAATCCATGTAGATTCAGAATCTTGTGAGGCTTTTTCTGGACATGAACAATGTTTGATATCCATTTAGAATAATCAATAGGCCGATAAATCCTACCGCAAGCAATCTTTCCAACTCTTCTTTAACTAGTAAGGCCACTCTTGGGTGCATCTTTCGAGTTTCTATTTAATAGGCTTAGCGTCTACGTGCACAACTAGGTTGTGCACGACCAAAGTTGGATCTAAGCCGGGCATGTCTTTGTAAGACCATGCGAACACATCTATAAACTCTTGCAGTAGCATAGTGAATGTCTTTTGTTCTCTAGTTGAGAGTGATGCTCCCAATTTTAATATCTTGGGATCTTCTTCGTACTCAATATTCACATCAATTGTTTCTTCGATTAGTAATTTTGATAAGTCCTCCATACGCGTAGGATCAAGAGGTAGGTTGAGATCTTTATCCAAGGATGTCTCCACGAGATTTTCATCCTTGGCGTGGTCACTTTTTTTGTCCTTTCCCTTGATTCGAGATAGTGTTGACATGATCAGTAGGAGAGCAAATACATCTAATAAGTGAATCATAATGATTGTTGTCTCTTTTGGTGTACAAGTAATTCCTCGCTTTATAACCTTGAGATGACTCTCCTCGATCCGGGTTTGAATTCTCTCGACTTATCATGATTGGGGAATGGTTCTTTATATACCCCATTTTCTTGTTAGGTGTCTACGTTTTGCTTAAGTTATCCACCTCTATCTCCCTATTGTCAATGAGGTCCTCAATATAATGATGAAGTCATAGACATTTTTCTGTCTTATGTCCTTTGACATGATACATTTCACAATATTCATGCTCCTTTTACCATGGAGGTTTTGGAGCATTATTGTCAAATGGTTGCATCGTAGGATATGTCATCATATGGGCTGCATCTAATTTTTTTAGTATGACTGAAAAAGGTTCATTAAGAGAGGTGAACGTTCTTCGCTTTGGTGGTGGTTGAATTGGTCCTTTGGTTAGTTTAAAAGGTTGACCGGTTTGGACTGTTTGAACACATTTGGAATCAATGATCCCATCTCCCACCACATTTTTATTTTTGTTAAAGACCTTCGGCTTCTCCATGGATTTGACATTTTGATTATCTCTAGATTGGGTTTTGAGGGTGCCTTTGGCAATGAGAGCTTTCTCTATCTGAACCCCTTTTTTGATGACCTCCTCAAAAGTGTGAACACAATGCATTTGGAGGTGGAAAGCTATATCCAGGTTTAGGTTGGGAATGAAAATACTAACCAGCTATTTTTCAGGGAAAGCGCAAGGGAAGCAACTAGCTATCCCTCTCCACCATTAGAGGAAGTTGGCAAAAGTCTCATTAGGGCATTGCTTGGTGCCACATAAATCTGCCGTGGTGATATCACTCTCTATGTTGTATGAGAAGTGACATACGAACCTTTTTGCCAATTCTGGCCAGGTGAAAATTGATCCTCATGGTAAGCATGTAAACCATTCTAGGGCTTGACCTCCAAGACTTTTGGGGAAAATTATGATGAGATAATTGTCACTATAAGACACCTCTTGACATGCCATATAGAAATCTTTGACATGATCCCGTGGATCTCCTTTCCCTTTATATTTGTCGAATTTTGGCATATCAAATTTCTTAGGAAAGGGTTGAAGGGTCATTGTCTTGTCAAAAGGATAGGGGCATAATTATTCATATTGATACTTTCTAATGCTCCCTATATTGCTCTCTTGTAGGCTCGTGAGTGTTGCTTTCATAGACTATACCTCTTGTGTGAGTAATTGTTCTCTAGTGGGAGAAGTGGGGATGTATATGCGATGATACCCTGTATCTTCTTCTCCTTGGTTTTCTCTATGGAGTTCATTGATCTTAACCTTAGGCTTCAACTTTTGAACATTCTTGTTTGCTTCCTTCTGTACATGGGAGGTTAGCAAAGCTAATTGTCGGCTTAGGTTACTAATTTGTTGTTGAATTGTGGTTTCTTCTTCTAAAGGTTCTTCCTCCTCATATTGTGGAGGTTCTTCACCCATCTCATGTTCTATCTTGTTTCTACGTGGCACTTTGATAAAGGGTATTCTATGCCCCACCACTTTATCATTCCTTGTGTTAGAGGTAGAAGCATGTCCATGTGTCAAAATATCCTCCATATTGATAAGGGGGTGTTCTTCCTTAGTAGTGTTATTTGCAGGTGGGATTGTTTCATTTTCAGTGGGCAATTTGGCCCCTAATTCTATGACCTGTGCTAGCACTCTATCCTTATTTCTGAAAATAAACTCGTCTAATAAAGTGGGGTCAAAATCAAATTTTGCGTGTGGGGATTCTAATTCATTTCCACTATGATCGACCATATCTTCTATCTCTTTTTCTGCAGAAAATAGAGGTCCTAGATCATGTCCAATGAAGGGGTTTGACCCTTGTCTGTTAGAGGATTCCCAAGCTTGCGATTGTTGTTCCTCATATGTCTATTTCTTGAGTCCTAATCGTGTTTTAGGAGCCATGTTTTTGTGATAGTTTCACTAGGGTAAGTTGTAAATGTGTTCAAAACCTTGTGACCACGCCTAAGTGAAATGCAAGTTTTATTGTCAAGAATATGAGTGAATTAACAATGTGAGAATACCAATGTGATAGAGTGATAAATCACCAGTGACACAAGCGATTGGTATCTAAACTTGTCAAATGAAGTACCTCCTAGACTACATTTCAAAAAGTAGTTTCACATCGCAAGATAATTGACAAGATGTTCTTACTTATGCTAAGTTCATGAAAATGAACAAAACGTAAGTAAATACAAGAAGTCAATGCGACCTCCTAACAAGATATACTAGGAGTGAGCTCAAACTTGATGAAGACCTATATCTCAAAAAATGCCAATTATAATTCACGAATGACACAACAATATCACCAAGATATGTTAACCAACTTTGCGATAAAGTAATGTATTGATATCAAGGTGCTATTGATATAACACAAACAAATGGTAACACCCAACACTCTTTAATCGAGGTAATAACTAAACTAAAAAGCTCAAAGTATAGCTAGGAATAGTTAAAAATGTGTGCAGCGTAACCTTACAATATAGATATTTATGTCGAGTTTACAAGAAACAAGACGTAAATATAAAAATTATAGTGATACAATACAAACAAGCTAACCCTTCTAAGGAAGTTCAAGATGATGGACCACACCTAACTATAATGATGATCTTGACATGGGTATCAAGATCACAATGGCCACCAATGATATGAATACATCTCCGTGCACTTTATATGTTTAACTTACCCAGCCGCAAACATGGATGGGTGTAAATAGACAAAAAAGTGGTAGAAACAATCGATTCGTAACACAAAGGTAGTCACTCTGCTTTTGATCAACAAAGTGTCAAAAGAATGTGAAGGAAGTAAATAAAAAATGGGATGAAAAATGCTCGCTTCACTTTGGTAGAGTTTCACCTCACCCTAAGGCAAGTAAAAACTAAGTGAAAGTAATGCGTCACATGTTTCATAATAAAAATATGGTTCACAACTCAACACTATTTTACAATAGTCAAAGTGGGCTCCTAGCCAAAGTATATCTTCCTAGGTGGTTCTCTCGTCTTAGGTGTCATAAAGATTATCCACAAGTGGGATGATTTACTCAAATAGTCCTGACTATCTTGGGAGTATCTCAACTTTGCCCGCTTCAAGCACAGTGGGTAGTAAATGCATCCATCGTGTACTTAAAAGGGCCGCATAGGGACAACTTGCAACTCTATCTCACAAAGGAACCACTAGTTAGATAGGTAGTGTAGAGAACTTCCCGTTTCGTCCACAAGGTTCCCTCTTGTGTGGACTACTTTGGGGTTCTGTAACCACCCCCATTGTTGTTGCTTAAGGTGTTATGCCAAAGGGGTTATGTTCGGACGTACCCTTTCTAAAACCTATAATACAGTGTTTTGAATATGTTGTTCATTTTATCTGTTTTAATTAGGTGTGGTTTGCTTGAACACCATTTGGTAACCTGTATAACAACTATATTAGTATTTTTGACTTTTGTTTTGATTCCTCCATTCTTTGACAAGCGATGGCATTTTGGTCATGTATGATGATTTTTAGTAGTTTTCCATCAAAAGAGAAAGCACCATTTCTGATTCTCTAGATCATCCAAGGATGCAAGAGAAGAGCATATGTGATGTCTTCAAAATCCAAAAAGATATCAAAATGGAAAAACACTTTAATTCAACTATGCCAAGTTAACCAATTCCAACTCAAATATTCCTAACAACCTCAAAGCATCAAAAGGACTTAAGAATCATTTTTGATTCCCAAGATTGCCCTAAGGGATGTGAGGGAAGAGCATATGTGATCTTATTCTTATAAGTAAATAATGCAAAATATTATCTAATCAAGTACAAACATGTAAAAACAACTTGCAAAGACAAGTATATGATTAGATAAAACCTATAAGAATGTTAGAACCTCAACACATTAATTTCAAAAATATGAAAGGACACCTGTGCCCCTTTTTAGTGCACTGTGCATTGGTTAGGGCGTATGTGTTACTCTACATTTTTTTGAATTACAGTGCACCTGCGCCACCCAAGAGGCGTGTGCGCCACGAAATCAATGCATGCGCCACTATGTGTATTTTTTTTCTTACCATGCACCTACACCACCAGAGAGGTGTGTGCGCCAAAAAAATAATGTACATGCCACCTTCAAGAAAAACAAACAGTAACATTCGCGCACTCGGGAAAATGTGTGCACCACTAGAAAAGCGTGTGCACTACCGAGAAAACACGTGCGCCACCGCTTTATGAAATAGTCCAGATTCTGACAAAATGTCCGCATCACCAAAAATGTGTCCGCGCCACTAAAACAACGTGTGCGCTTTAGTTAGGGTGTGTGTGCTGATCTGATAGGTTTCAAAATGTAGTGAAGGTACAATATGAAACGACGTTTGTGCCTAGGTTAGTGCATCTGTGCATTGGTTAGGGTGTGTGCATCGGGGTTAGCACGCATGTGCCGGGGTCGGTAGAAAGAGAAATAGGTTTTGACAAAGTGCACTGTGCCACCATAGAGGCATGTACGCAATGAAAACCATGCCTGTGCTCCTAAAAATGTTCTTGCACCAGACCTGCAACCAAAATACGACCAAAAACACAAGAAAACTCACAATATCTCAAATTTTGACAAGTTAGCTTAAGAATGGAAATAACCCATTAAAATGATGGCTATGAACATGAAGTTACACATATCAAATTAGCAAAAATTCCAAGAAAATGGACATTAATTACTACATGTGCATATCAAAAATTAGCCAAAATAATGAAACTTAAACTAAAATTCCATGGGACTAAGTGTCCCACCGGCATGCCAAATGTGTGCATGTGTACTTTGCTTAATGCTAAATCAAATGGAGCAAGAACTACCACCTAAAATAGTTCTACAATCTAGCTAAAACAAAGCATAAGCACCATCAAGATAAAGAGCTAAACAAGATCTAAACTAACATTATAACTTTGAAAACATAAGATCAAAACTAGCATGCTATTTAAAATCTCTACTCTCCTAGATTACCAACAAAATGCATGGACCTATTTAGCTCCAATGGCAATCAAAAATTTCTTGTTTGATCCTTAAAGAATGCAAGAATAGGAAGCTTAGCTCTTAACAATGGTGACCTCTCAAGAAGACAAAATGCAAGCTCTTAGTCTCTTTGCTATATGCTTTGCATTTGCTCTCTTAAGAAGTTTAGGTGTAGGTATAAAGGTAGAAGGAGGGCTCCTTATATAGCCCAATGGATAAAGGAAACACTTCATCCCTTTGCATGTGGGATAAAGGTAAAACATGATTAGGAATGGATAAGGTTGCTTTATTAAAGGTAACCTTACTTTAGAAGGGTTTAATTTATACTTAGCAAGTCATGGGAGTTGGGGGGTGTTTTAATTAATCAAAGGTGATAAATGAATAGGTAGATGTAAGCTTATAGAAGCTAATGAGAGGAATATTAGTATGATTTAGGATATTTAGGAGGGGATTAAATCAATTAAATATTGATTTACTAGTTAAATGAAGTGAAAGGATAATTAATTAATAATAATTAATTAGTCTAGATAGAAGGGGTAAATAATTAACGGAAGGTCATTAATTAGGTTGTTAGTTGGATAGGTGACTTAATCAATTAGTGTATTGTAATTAATTAATGACAAAAAGAGGGAATATGAGTGCTTTTGACGATATGTCGTCAATTTGCGAAAGGGGATAATGAGCATAATTTAAGTATTTAAATTGCTTGGGCATAATTATGGTTGTTTATAGTGGGGTAAGGTGGAAATTAGTTTTAATTAAGGTAATTAAATAATGAATGAAGTGATGATGAGTATTACTTTAATTATAAATAATTAAACTAATATGAATGTGGGGTAAAAGGGTCATGATTAGGTTAATATGTTTAAGTTGGCTATTCGATAAGGGACCAAGGGGAGTGTGACCCAATTTTGGTGTCTACATGTGCGTACCCACAATATGTTCAACATCTAGATTTTCCACTTCTTCATCATTAATCATGTAGACCATTTTACCTTTTTCTTTTTCTAGGTAGGCACACGCAAGTTGTTCAAATCCTCTTCACTCAAAGGTTCTAGATAAGGTGCAACTTTTATGTCCATCAAAGGAATGATGACGTTCTATTCCTTGTTCTCAAAATTTATATATCCTTAATTCAAGCGTAGATTAACATTATTTTCATAACACCAAGGGTGCCCAAGAAATGTGGGAAAACTTTCTGCCTCTACAAGTGCTAAGACCTCAAAGTCCACAGTAAACTTGGCCCCTTCTATAGTAACAATAACATCTTTCAAGACTCAATGGGTGTGGCTTTAATACTATTTTCCATAAACAACAACTTGAATCCATTTCATAATTGGACCTTGAATCCATTTCATATGATGAGTACATTCAATTCATATGATTTTCAAGGTTTTCATAATTGGACCTTGAATCCATTTCATATGATGAGTACATTCACTTCTACACATGTATCAATCAAAATGTTACTCAAAATCCATCCATCAACAACTGCATTTAGAGTGATCTCTTTGTCATAATCCAGACTATGAGGAGGTAAGTTAGCATGTAAAATATATCTCTCATGCTCAACTCCAACGTGTGACATCTTCCCCTTAACCATTCCCCTAATAAAGGAATGGTGTTTTATTTTCGTAAAGCATCTTACAAACCTCTTTCAAATCATCAACATCCTTATGAGGAAGCTCAACCAATTTTTTTGTTTCTACTTCCGTGACTGCTCCTTCAAGCTTTGTATTTCACCGTAAAAGTTCCTAATAACTTTCATGGTTTCTTGATAAACTTCCTTCTGATGAGTAGGGTCTGAATAATTTGCATGCAATACCTCCTCTTTTGTAATAATCAAATTTTGATTTGGAACTTCCCTAGCGCGCAGAGCCTCAACGCATGTAGTGACCAACACATACAACATCTCAGGATTAGGAGCTACTTTTTACATCTATTGATCTTCCACAACACGTTGTACTCTTACCATTCCCTTGCCCTTATCCTGTTTGTTCTTCTTTCTCAAGTGATCATACAAATCTTGGCATTCTTCATAATTGTGGTTCTTTCCACAAAAGGATCAAATAATATTATGAGGGAATTCACACTTATAGTGATTATGGGATCCGTATGTATAACATGTTCCATGAGGGAACTTACTTCATCCACCACCATGACCTCGGCCTCTGAATCCTCCACGATAACCTCTACCTCTACCACCACCATTAGAGTGCATTTCATTGTAACTATGATCATGGTGTTCACCTTTCTCCTTTGAATTTTTTACAACACTCGGTCAGTTTGCACACCGCTATCAATGAAATCATGAATATGATCAATCAACTTCAGTAACTCTCTATATCATGAGTAGTAGGCCTAAAAATATTATTGTAACAAGACACATTCTTCTTTATTGCACATTACAACATTGAGCACCTACTTAAATCATGATCCAAGTGATATATCTTGTAGCGCACCGAATTACGATGGAAACTATCCTTAGTATGTCCTTCTACTTCACAGTCCATACACAAAATACTACGCACGTATCGTGAGCTAAATTAGCTGAAAATTTCTCCAATTGATTTTCTATAGCTGGAATTTGAGTCTAAAAATGTGATAACTCTAGTTTCTACACTCCCAACTTCCTTAGCATGCAAAGCTTCCTCAAGTGCCTCACACGGGTCTGTATAAGTCTTGTGTGAGAGCACCCTTCTGAAAGGGGTGATTAAACCTCCAATGAACCATTGAGCATGCTGACTCAGGTGAATGTCGTAAGACAAATTTGATAATAAATTTTTAAAGTGGACATCATACTCCCTTACACTCTCAGCCATGCCCTGCTTGATGTCCTTCAGCACGTTGATGCTCTTCTACTCAAACTCAGGTATATGAAACTCTGCTAAGAAATCATCACACAACATGGTATAGTCTACACAATTTTGGTTCAGATCATATTTCCTATACCAACTATGCGCATGCCCTTGCAAAGTAGTTATAAATTGACTTGCCTTATGCTCTAAAGTGTAATCCCCTTAGCGTGCCATAGTATCTCACACATATGCACATGCTCAGTTGCATCTTCAATTCCTCTATATTTTGGGAGATGAAGAGACATCTCAAAATACAATTATTGGGGTTGATGTGGGTGTGCCCACTAGTTCTAGAACATGTATTGACCCCTATGTTCCCTCTACCTCCAGAATCACCAGATCCACTATATCTTAAGCCATCTGACCCTCCTGATCCTCCTCCTATAGTAGGAAATGGACCAGAGGATGTGCTACCTTGTGTTCCAATAGTTGTGCTAAAATAAACTCCCACGGTTTGTGAAGTTTTAATACTTCAAGAAGTAATACCAATGTTCGTGGTGATGACACATTGGAAAATATACCTTCAACCGAACCTCCAAATAATGCGCAGACAATGATTGCACCACCATAGATGAATTGGCTATCTGATTAACTCTTGAACTTGATGATAATTTAACTCTATCTATTACTACTCTACTATGCACACTAGCTTTCTTTCTAATGATCTGTCGAGAAACTGGAAAACCAAGCGCAAGGGATAGGTTGCTAGGAGGGATCAAATGTGCACCCATGGTCCTTATGGTTTCCACGGATGCACTCTCATCTGAGGTCAAAGAAGGTTCTCTACCATGCTTACCAAAATGGGGGAGTTATAGATGCTCCAGATCTACATCCTCTATATGAGCTCTGAATCCTTCGTGAGCCATCTCTATCCATAATGGCATTAATTCTGCAATGTCATGCTACTTCTCCGAATCCCTCTCGCGCACCTCATTAAACTTAATCCACCTTTATTCTCTATGCCTTTCTGCCGCTAGGTCCACCATCTTTCTCCACACCTACTCTTGCCCCTGCGCGTGGTGAGGTTTAGCTAGCCATAGGACGTTGTTCCAAATCCAAGGTCATGATCAAGATCTTAATCACTAAAGGGATAACATGTAAATAAGATCCTTTGGGTTTGGGTAGGAACTAAAACTCAACAACCTCTGGACAGGAATAAGTAGAAACTGTGTACTCCAAAATGTAACTATTCAAAACACCACTCCACCAATGATCTACATCATGCGTCCAAGTCAAATCAGCATTATGTAGAGGCTGGAATTCTTCTTATGTCCAAACAAGCACTCTATAATTCTAATTTCTCTTCGATGCGTATGCTACCAACCACTCGTACAACTCTATAGGAAAACAAGAAAAGAACATCTCATAAAGTTCATGGTATAGATTCTGTTCAACCCACATGCGTGTATCAAAATCAGGTTTGGTGTTAAATTTGTGAGCATACTCTTCCTTTAAATTCTCTAACCAATCCTTAATGCTAGCCAAAGTCAACCGATACATCTTCATCATGCAACATCCTAGCAAACAACTCAAAAAGAGGTCCCGACGACAAAACCAACCTAAGCAATGGAACCAAAATGTATTATTTTATTTTACCAAATATCCCAAGGCATGTTGACACATCATTCAACTAGAATTGTTCGCTCACCTAAAGTGCACAAGGGTACCGGTCCCTCTTTTATGGAAGCTTTGTCAAGGAGTTAGCATGATAAGCACACACATAGATATATTCCAGATCCATAATAATAATGCAATAATAAACCATAAACAAATCTAGATCATAACCATATGCAAGAATAACTCATACAAGAATCAAGATTAGGTTTACCATACAAGAACCAGTCACAGATATGTCAACAACCAATATCCAACCACAAATATCCATTGTATTAATTACTATAAAACACAAAAGTTAAATACATACATAGTAATGTCATCATAAGTCATGCACACTCATAAACCAACAACATAACTCTTACAAAACATGGATGATGTCTAAACCATGCAAATATATACATACATACACACACACACACACACACACACACACACACACACACACACACACACACACACACACACACACACACACACACACACACACACACATACATATATATATATATATAGGTAGTGGGGACTTTCCCTTCACTACTCATGCACTCTCCAAAAATAGGCTACATGCTAAGAATAACCATGCACCCTTACATGATAAATACAAAAGCATGTAAGCTCACTAATAATAGATTATCTAATATTATTAACTACATATATAATCCTATTAATAGCTCCAAAACTATGCATGTCGCTTGATCTTCCACTTGTCTGAAACAACCTTTACGTGGTTTCCAAGTCTTATACAAAACATGCTCCACACTCAAAAAATATATTTAGCCTCATTCTGAAAATGACCAAGTCCTGACTTTATGATTTCTCAGGCGCACCCTATTCCTCTATACTTCCACGCGCACCTACGCGCTCTATGTCTGCCCCCCAAATCCTTATGTACCTTTAATACTTAGGCTCCAATTTATCATTCCAACAAGAGGTCATAAATGAGTTAGCCATCAAGATAACAATATATTTTGGAAGGTGTTATGTTATGGATTCAAGAGAAGTACTTGTTGTTGGGTATGTGAAAGGTTTAGTAGTACAACTTACTGCTTATCCTGATAAGTGTTTAACTATGAATGTGGTTATAGTTGATTTCCCGCTAAATGGGGTATGTTGTTATCAAGAAAATGGGCTACTAGTGTGGGAGGAAGTGTTTAGATGGACATGTCATATGCCTCTATACCATTAGAAGGGAAGTTAGTCAAGTTGCATAGAGAAGAAAAAATGCTCCATCTTATTAAGGATCTCATGAATGCCTCTTATGAGGTATTGTTTGTTGATACTGATTTGGGAAACTTCATAGATCGTGTGTAGATTTTAAATATCATTGTAGGGATGATAATGCACACTTTGAAGATGTCAATATACCTTGGACCATGATGTTTGATGAAACATGTTCTAATATTGGAAATGGAGCTGGAGTGGTTCTAACTTCTCCAAATTAGGATTATTTTAATTTCTCTTTAAAATTAAAGTTTGAGTGTACTAATAACATTTATGAATATGAGGAATTCCTCCTTGGTTTAATATTTTCATGGATACATGGGATTAAGGATATCATTGTCAAAGGATATTTTGAATTAGTTGTAAAACAAGTCAAGAAAATTATATGCAACTAAGAACTAGAAGTTGAAACAATATAAACACGTAGTTTGGGATCTCATTGAACTATTTGATTATTTTAATATCCTTTACCATGAAAGAAATAAAATTGTAGCAACTAAAAAGATGGCTATTCTTACATCCTAATATGAAAATGAGACAATGTCTACTTATTGTAACTTTGAAGTAGAGGTATTGGTCAGACCACTAGTTCCAGATAATATCCAACATTGGCAAGTTTTTGAAAATGATACTTAGATACAAAGGTTTCTAAACTGCAAGGGTGAGTTCACCAATCAACTCATTGATCTTGAGCCAATGGTTGTATTATGTGATGGAAAATAAACCCTCTTTGGAAAATATATAATAATTTTGAAAACAAATACCATCCCAAGAGGACTAGTTAGTCTTGAGTCAAATTTTGACCATGTTGATAGGGTCATAAACAAACCTGTTGTTTCATCTAGGGATGTTGAAGAATGTAACTTTGGATCTTATCAAAGAACAAGAAAGGTCTGGTTGGGGTGTAGCATGAGAAAAGAAGAAAAACAAAATTATACTAATATGCTAAAGAAATACTAAGATTGCTGGCATGGTCTTATTCATAATTGAAAGCTTAAAGGGAAGACTTATTTCAGCACAAGATACCATTGGTGCCCCACTCCAAGCCCTTTAGAAAGAAGAAAAGGCCAATAAATCCCCTTCTTGCAACCAAAATGCAAGAGGAATTAACTAAACTAAGAGATGGTGGGATAATTCAACCCACTAGGTATTCTTCATGGGTAGCCAAATTAGTGCTACATCAAAAAGAAGAATGGGGATATAAGGATTTGTGTGGATTTTAGAAATATAAATAAAGCATCTCTTAAGGATAATTACCCATTTCCTAATATGGATAATATGTTACAAAAGGTAACAGGATCAGAGCTGCTATCTACATTGGATGGTTTCTCTGGATATAACCAAGTGGTGGTGAAACAATTAGAATAGTTCAAAACTACTTTCACTACCCCGTGGGGAACATATGTCTATGATAAGATGAATTTTGAATTGAAGGACGTTGGAGAAAACTTTCAAAGGGCCATGGATGTGGATTTCTCTAGTCTTATTAATGATTTCATAACAGTTTATCAAGATGATATAATTGTCTTCTCTAAACACAGGGGTGACCATTTGGGGCACCTTGAAAAGATGTTGATCAGGTGTAGAGAGTATGGGATTTCATTGAACCCAAAGAAGTGCCACTTTGGAGTAAAAAAGGCAAAATTATTAGGAAATATAGTGTCTCAAGGAGTTATGATAGATCCTGAAAGGGTGGAGGCAATTGATAAAATTCCTATCCCTATGTCTAAAAAGGGTATCCAATCCTTTTTTGGACAAGTAAATTTTGTAAGAAGATACATTTCCAATTTTTTTGAGATCACTATCCCCATCACAAGTATGCTTGAGGAAAGATCAGGTCATTAAGTGGGGAGAAGAGGTTGTTCAGGCATTCAAAGGAATAAAAGAGGCACTCAAGACTGCCCCCATATTAACCAATCCTGATTATAAGAAAACATTTAAAATGTTTTCTTTTACCTCGAGAATACAATTGCTTTTGTGTTATTACATAAGGATGAAGAGGGGCATTAAAATCCCATTTCTTTCTTTAGAAAATCCTTGTAGGGAGTTGAGCTGAAATATTCCATCATGGAGAAATAAGCTTTTGCCTTGGTGAAAGCCACTAAAATCTTCATACCCTACATTATAAGCTCCAAATTTATAGCTTATGTACCCCATACAATGGTAAAAGACATTTTATTAGAAATGGAGATGTCAAGTAAAAGATGCCGCTGGGTCAAAAATTGTAAGAATATGACATGGAGATTCAAACCACAAAATTGGTTAGAGGATTGGGTTTGGCAATATTGATGGCAGAGAGAAATTTGTAGTTGGTTAATATACATAGTGTTGAGGAAGATGGTCCACATCCTCATGAAAAGGTGAGAACTTCATTCTGGTATAAAGATATAGTCTATTACTTGATGAAATTGAATTTTCCTATGCACTTAGATAAGAATCAAAGGAGGACACTCAAGCTGGTTTCCCAAAAGTATATCTTGACTGATCATGGGCTAGCTTGGAAGAACCTAGAAGGAATTTTTCTAATATGTATCATTGGACAAGAATCACCTAAGATAATTACAAAATTTCATGGAGGAGTGTGTGGAGGACATTTTTCTAGTAGAGTTACTGCTCACAAAATTTTAAGGGAAGGTTATTAGTGGCCTTCATTGTTCAAAGATTGCCTTGTTGGTTCAAAAATGTGAAAGTGTCAACATTTTTTCGGATGACTGAAAGCCTTTGGAGCTTTACCACTGCAGCCAATGTCTATAGGAGCCCCATTTAAACAATGGGGAATGAATTTTATTGGTGAAATATCATAATCTTTAAGCGTTGGTCATAAGTGGATATTGGTAGCCACTGATTACTTTACTAAATGGTTTAAAGCCATTCCCACCAGGAAAGCAACCCATCAAGTAGTCATGGATTTTATTCTCAATAACATAATCTACAAATTTAGAGTGCCTACCAAGATAGTTGCTAACAATTCCATGAGATTCAGAGCTAAACCATTGACAACAATGTGCCAAGAGTATGGTATAAATTTGGCCTATGCATCAAATTATAATCTTCAAGGAAATGGATAAGCATAATCAAGTAATAAAAATCTGCTTAAGCTCCTCAAAAGGACACTAGAGACTAACAAGAAGAAATGGGGTGAACAAATCAAGTTTGCACTATGGGTAGACAAAGTTACCACTAAGAGATTTGTTGGAAAATGTCCTTTTGAGTTAGTCTATGGAATGCAGTCCCTTCTACCTTTACACCTATAACTTTTAACATATCAGTTCATCCAAAAATTTGAAGATGGGGAAGAAATAAGTCCCTATGAGACAAGGATCAATCATATTGTGGAATTGGATGAGGAAAGAAGGGACTCCTATAAAAAACATGTAAAATTAAGAGAAAAACTCAAGAAGATATTTTAGTGTTATTCAAGAGAAAAACTCAAGGATGAGGAAAGAAGGTCACTCCAAGATTTTTTAGTGTTAGAGACTTAGTCTTATTATGGGAGAATAAACATGAAGATAAGGGCAAACATGGAAATTTGATGCCCTATGGATGGGACCATATTATATTGATATCAAGATTGGAGAACATAATTTCTTTCCGAAAGATATGGAGGGACATTTGCTTGAGTTTCTTATCAATGGAAGGAACCTCAAACACTTCTTGGACTAAGCCAAATGATCAGGTATGATTTTGTAAAGTGTATAGTTTAGATGTTGCTTTTTTGTTTTTATTTTCCTCTTTTTGTGTTCTAGTCTATAGTGAATAGGTTTTGAGATATGTCAGTATTATGTTATGTATCTTCTCAAGAAACCATATGCATTTTTCCTCATGGCTCCTTGCCTAATGGATTAGGCACCTAGTCTATCTATTTAAATATTTTTGGTTCTTATAGCACCTATAGGGGATACCCGAATGATGTTGGTACTAACATTGAACTTGCACCTTGACTTATAAATTCTCCCCTCAAATTTTCCATCCTACTTGTCAAAACTCTATTTTATACAAGTTTTAAATTCCATAAGAACATCCATGAAACCAATTCCCATGAGACCAAACAAACCCGTGCTAAGTAATGATATATTTGTGCAATAACTCTTGTGTAAAGATTTCTTGATTTATGGGGCAACCATGATTGTATTGGTTCAAAGTAAACATGTCTGAAACTCAAATGAACCAATTATGTATGTATGTAAATCCATCACCGAAGATTTCTTATCTTCACTCCATGTTCTGCCTGTATGCAAAATGTAATTTTTTTCCCTGGCACTTGATGATGTGGCACTCGTAGGAGGAATTTGCAATGGAATAACCTAAATGTTTGTTCAAAATGTTATATAAAAATGTGAAATGCAAAAATGGATCGGGGATCGAACATGGGAATATTCTAGAGAATATTCTCGGGGTAGTTATACAAAAGTGCACTTTTACAATACACAACTCACATGTAAAAATGTAAAGTGAAATCAAAACCTCACCCCCAAAAAGGACACGTGTCACGAGAAAATGGTGTTGTAGTATTGGGTATCTCATCAGTCATCACACTTTGCAGTTTTACACCTCGAGAAAAAAGGCAAACCATGGTCAAACTCCCGGGCTCAACATAGGACACATTTTATCATACCAAAGTAACTCGGTATCGGGTACATGGGTCAGCGCTATAGTTTTACATTATTATAGTTGCAAAAAACATGTAAAAGGCATCCAAGCCCCGAATCATGCTAAAAGAAGACAAGTGGGTAGTTTTAATTTTAATAGGAAAAAAGTGAGATGGATGGTGGAAGTTGAATGAATTTATGGCTTCCGCCATTAATGCTACTGCATGAATGAGTAAAGGTTTAAAATTTTGTTGAAGGTTTCGACATCCAAACTTTCAGAAAAATATTTTAAGCATTCTAAAGCCCTAAGATTATGGATTTGCATAGCGAGAAGGTGAGAATTGATTGTAGAGATTGGTATTTAAGAGAATCAAGAGAGTTGAGTGTACCTATGTAACCCGAGTGCTAAGAAAAATTCAAAAGTATAGGTAAGTCCCCTAGAATACTAGATTTTTACATGATTTTTAAGGGTTTCCTATGATTTGTGTTCTTGTTCTTGTGCCTAGTTATTTTGTAATCTCTATACTATCGGAAAGAGATAAATACAATTAGTTTTTCAAAACAAAATGAGGATAATGGAGGCTAGAACCCATGTCACTTCACATATCACAAGTAACTTGGATGAAGTGATGGACACTAACCTAGTGAATGCATACCTAGCTGAATTCTTACAAAGACTGCATGCCCCTAACAGAAGTGATTATATGGCAACAATTAACACTAGTAATATTGCCTTAGTTGCTACTTTCCCACCTTATATACATTACCCGGAAATTGGTATGGGTTTGTGCCAAAAATTACAACCTAGAGAAGAAGGAGGTTTTAGATGGAAGTGGTGATAGGGTTCTCTCCTTAACACCTGAGGCATTTCAGTTGATATTAGGGTTACCCTAGGTTCAAAATCTGGTGAAAATTGACAAACACAAGGAACTAAACCTCTACAATGCTAAGCGTGATGAATATACCAAGATTATGAATACCCATTAGCTATTGAAGAATAGAGGGTCCTCTTCTAGGATCCCAAAGAAGCTTATGATATCACACTTTGTGGCAGAAGTAGATGACATCATAAATTTACTGAGTAGGATTGCAGGCTTAAAATCAACCTATGGTTTCCAAGAATGAATGTGTAGTTATATATGGATTATTCTAGATAACACTGAAAAAATTGTTGGGCAACCTTCATAGCCACACTTGTTCATGAAAAATCCCTGAAATGGCTATGAAGATTAGAGAAGGCATCACTTTCAGCTATGAATTTTATATGATGTCATATCTAGTTTACAATATTGCATGCCACAAAACTTCCTTGGTATCCCAAGAATAAATAGCTTCAATACTCATAGGGTATATGATGTTTACCCTCAGTTAAATTTGGATAATTGGAAGGGAACTTCATAAAGATAAATGATGCCTTTTTTGCACCAATCATATGCCTCTTCAGGCTAGAATGGGAACAATATAGGATATCTGTAGAGGCTAAAAGAATGATAAAGGAATATGGATGTTACTTTATCCAATTTAGGTTCTTCACTTACATAAGGGTAAGTGGTTTTGAGGGATGACTGTTTATGTTTCCTAGATACTTAGATGATAAGTGGGCACTCCTGGAACTCTCAAGGAAACTAGTAGAAGTGCATAAGTTGATAGTAGGCAAGCACAAGAAAAACATCAAGTTTCCTATCAAAATAGGAAGATACACTTGCCTAACTATTGCAAAAGCTAAGCTCTTAGAGGAAGAGATGAAAATACTAGAAATTGACAAATTTCAACTCAGAATTAAATATTATATCAGATGGGCTATGAGTTCAATCCTAGGGAGATCATATGAACATGAGGCCCACTATGAAGATTATTGGATGGACTGCAAAGATGAGGAAGAGGTCAAGTTAAGAGATTATTCCAGAATGACCCTTAGGAAAATCATTGACTACAAAATTATAGTTATGCCACAAGGTTTGGATGATGACAAACAGATAATAAGTCAATATTATTATGAGATGAAGCTAGCATCACAACCAATTACACCACTAAACTGGAATGAGACAGAGTCAATTAGTCTGCATACTAGGACAACACATGTGATGAGAAGAACATTGACATGGTTAATAGTGAAAGGATTAGATTTGTCTTTACAAAATACTAAGGTATTAAAAGAGTATAAGGATACATGAATCCTAGAAGAAGATCTCCCTCCTTTGAAGGAGGGAGCTAACCAAATATACCCACTGGAAGGAAAATCCCCTCAAATTCCATCCAAGAGGCCAAACATTGGTGTCATAGAGGAGTGGAAAACAATTACAAGTAGAACAAGAACTCCCATGTCTATCTTGACCTATAAAGTTGAAGAAATGCTAATGAAAACCATGAAGGATGCCCCCATTACTCAAGTAGTCCCATTAAAATTCAAGGGAGTAGGTACATCAAAGTCCAGAACTCCAATAGTAAATTTTCTTGGGTCATCAAGTACATGAAAAAGAATGAGGGGAATCCTACTAAATATTGACCCATAACTCAGGGTGTAGAGTACCGAGGAGAACGAGAAAACTAATCTCAAGTATTTTGAGAGAGCTAAAAAGCTAGGGTTAAATATCCTCTAGAAAGAGATACAAAAACCTTAGAGACCAAGAATGTCCCAACCATAAAAGAGCATAAACACAAGAGTAAATAACATGAGGTTATTGATTCAACCCATTTAAATGAAGCTCAACAGATTTTTTTATAACATTGACACAATATGTCATAGCTTAAGGTGAGTAATCCCATCACATCATCCAAAATACAAGAAGCCTCTATTACAACATCAGGTCCTACATATTTAGTGCCAAATCAGCCACATAAAATAATATTGATCATATTTCTATGAACAATAGGCTCATGAGAAATTCAAGAGAACATAAACAAGGACTCAAGGTAATCTAATCAATGTCACAAAGGGAGGGGCAAGAAGCTTTATGACAAATGCACCTCAAGAAGAAGTAACTACATCATTTGAGGTCATAAATATAGATGAAGGAGAAAAACCCATGCACCAAATTTCATTGATTTATTGTTTGGGTTGTAAATAGTAAAAGAAGAAAGTGCTACCTCAATAGACACCCAAGTTCTAGAAACTAAAAAAACTCCAGGATGACACAATAAGTATGACACCCCAAGATGTACAAAATGAGGTTATAGTACCAATAGTTAAGGAAAAAATAATACATCAAATAATTATAGGTGAGTCATCGAAGAGATGATACTTTCCATAGATAATAAGCCTCGGGAAGAGACATGTATTATAGTGATGAAGAAACCATGTAAAATTGCAAGCCCTACAAAGGAAGCATTGAAAAAGAGGATACCGAGGAATTAATAAGTATGAAAGAGGCTAAGGGCAGGGATGAAACATGTGCTCATGATAAGACCCTTGAATCAACCATTGTAATAAAAGGGAGCAAAGAACTTAAGGATGAAGAGAAGAAAGTAGATTAGGAACAGGATAATTTTAGCGGCGAATATTCGTAATATGGCAAAAATTTCATTTTAGGAAAATTTGAAAAGGTGAATTATTCGGAGTGGGTCGGTGTCCTGTTCACCTAAAATATATAGTATATTTTTTTTGGGGGGTCGGCTTCGCCTTCATTTGAAAACATCTCCTATAAAAACCTAGGTGATTCGCCGCGTAGTATACCTCAAGTAGCTTACCAAATTACCAATACTGTGAAATTTGAACTCGCATACCCTTGAGCACCAGAGATTCATATTACTATTAGCCTGTGATTGTTGATTGTTGACACGCGCGACAAGAGCTGTTACCGACGACGACGCGACTAAGGAAGTGTTGATGCACGAATTGGGCAAAGAAGTGACGCACTTGGGCAAAGAAGTGCAGAGGAAGTATTGACGCGTGACTTGGGAAGTGTTGACGCGTGAAGTATATTAAGAGAGTGGACGTGCAACCTCAGACAGTGGACGCACGACAAGACCTCAGACTCGACAGAGTCGCTACTTGGTTCTTTTGTTGACGCAGGACTCTTTTCAGAATAATGGAAGGTGCCATCTCAAAGAATACGAATAACCTAAAAGTAAGTAAGAAATCTTAGAAATCACTCTTCAAGTATTTTGGAAACTCTTGGATACAGATATTGTAAATACCAATCATATAGATGCCACCACAGAGAATCGAACACGATCTGTGTGTGGAAGGAATTATTGAGGTGGACATGCATTCTGCATACAGATCAAAGTCAAACAAATGAAACCTACGATAATATGCCAGATCTTGAAGATATTGTTCCTGTTGGGGTGCAACCAAAAGTGCAGCTAGATATCACAGATACAAACACTCAGCAAAATGGAAGACATAAATCAAAATCAAACTCCGGTCCAAGAAAGAGGAAACTAGGTGATTGTGATATTGCTCAAAATTCTACTCAAAAAAGTAAAGCATTAAAAACGAACAAGAATATGTGGACCATTGGCAGGACATACAAGTTTGATTGGGCAGCTAAATTTTTGTTTATTGAACCTGTACAATCATCTAATTCTGAAGAAATCCCATCTGAATGTACATGTAAAATATGTACGTGGAAATTGGGAAAGCAACAAAAAATGCAACTGAAGCTGGACACTATAGAAAAACATTGTGGAAAACAATATTTAATTGTAACAGGGGCGGATGGCCAGAAAATCAAAACACATAGGTGGAAAATTGAAAAAGAATGCATGCATGTTAGATACGCAATGGAATATGAGGCAGAGCAGAAAAAACACAGACATCTGTTGGAAAAGGGAGGAACGATCACATCGCATATTGGTAAGATGAAAGAAACAAATCTACATGCAAAATTCATACAATTCTCTACTCTTTTCAAATACTTAAAAAGGAAGAGCGATTTCAAATTTCCTCGATTTCAAAGTTTTGTATCAATTTAACGGAATGCTGAATGTACCTCAGTCTCATTGGTCTGAGAGTAGTGGATGGGAAATGGAAAAATGCCTCTCGATGATAGAGAAGGAAGATTTGAAAGAGAATGTAAAAAAGCAAACTTTATCTCTCTTTCAATTGATGAAGTGACAACAATCGACAACACCGCATGGGTATGTATCCACATCTATACTTTAGAAAATCATATAAGGACACCTCATCTATTGGGTGTTATGAAAATGGTTGAAACTCGCAATGCCAAAACCTATATAAAATAGTTGTTTCTCATTTAAAAGATGTTCATTGGTATGACTGATTATGAAATTGCTACGAATTTGGTATGCGTTGGAGCAGATGGTGCATCTGCACACGCAGGTCACCGAACAGGCTGGCTCTGTGTTAGATTACAAACAACAGTGGCCCCATATATGCTACCAATTCACTGTATGGCTCACATAATGAATTTAGCGTATAAAATGGTAAGCAACCATGAAAATGTTGCTAAATTAGAAGACCTTATAAGAGAACTTCATGCCTATTTGTCAAGCAGCCCAAATTGTTTTCTCGAGTTCCAAAATTTGCAATTGGAATTACAGATGGAAAAAAACTTATGAAGGATGTGGAGACTAGATGGATCTCTTTGTATGAACCTGCATGCAGAGTTCGTGAGGAGTATCCTTCATTGGTTGGTTTCATGCACAAATACCGTCATGAAGTTGATAGGGCGAGGGACTTGTTGTTCCGTTTAATTGATTTGGAGACATTGCTTACATTGGTTGGTATTCTTCCAATGTTAAAGGAGATCAATACATTGATGAAGCATGCACAGGAGATTAATCTATATTGTGGATTTTATACGGATGAGGAAAATGGTATGTCAAAGTCTTGATATATTGTACTGTTCCAATGATAGTTTTGATGCACTGTTTTTTGAAAATTGAGAGATTTATTAGATCTTAAAAATCCTAACATATTTTTGAGATTTAATATCCACGATCACCTCTGCATCACTGTTAATGGGAGGGAAATACCTGTGCACATTTTGTAAAAACGTCAAGCTATTACAGGATCGGAACGAGAAGATGTTCTCGTGACATGTAATTTGTTTGAGTCTATTATAGTTGAAACAAGAATAAAGCTTAAAAAATTTTTAGAAACCTTGTCATCAGAAATTAGGGAATGTTTCTGTAAAGATAAAATTTTGGAAGCCATGGGTGTGATGAATCCTAATTTTTGGAATATCAAGGTGGTCAGGCAGACTTTGTCAAGAAACAATTCCATAAATCAATGGGTACAATAATGGAACAATTTACAAAGACGTCAGAGCTCAAGGATGTGGAAATCAAAGGTATACTGAATGCCAATTTATTAAAGTCTCAGTCAACAAATTTTGCAACAACAATGAGGAACCAATATAAGAATTTAGATCAACCTTCTGAAAGTGGAGCTATTACAAGGCTGTGGCGAGGAATCTATCAAAGTTCTATTTTACAAGAAGATATCAGTGAATACTTCAGATTATATGAGTTATGCCAAACAATGATTTTGGGGTCTGTGGAGGATGAAAGGGTTTTCAGTGCATTGTCATTTATAAAATCAAAACTGAGAAACAGGTTGGATAAAAATATGGAAAGCTGCATGAGGTGTTATGTTTCTCGATACTCCATCGAAACCTTTCCGTTCGACAGAGCAATTGCGCACTGGAATTCCCTTTGCGAAAGAAGAGGTGTGAATAATATAGCTACAAGTACAAATATTCCCAACATTGAGAGTGTAATTGGCTCTTCGTCACATTCTACAGAAGACAACATCGACTTTGATGAAGCTATTGATAATGGATTGTTTCAACTTTAAACAGGTATCTTCTTTATCTATCTTTTATCTTTATCATTAAAGATGTTACAGGTCTATATACTAAAAATGTCAGGCAATTCACCCATCTATCTACTAATACATTTCTCGTGTTGGGTTTTTTTAAAACACAGATCTAGCTCATTACCAGTGGCAATGATGATTTCAACTTTAAGGAGGTATCTTTTTCCCCTTAATCTTATTGTTTGTTACTATTCATTTATTCAGCTTTGGTTATCATTAAATATGTTACATGTGTATGTATTTACATTTAGTTAAATACAATATTTTTACTTTTTAAAAATGTGGGTTGACATCCATCCGAGGAAGTCAGTCACATTTCTGACCGACAATGTCAGGCAACTCACCCACTTATCTACTAATCCATTTTTTGTGTTGAATTTTTTTAAGACAAAGATCTAGCACATTACCGGTGATGATTTCAATTTTAAATAGGTATCTTCTTCAACATAATTTTATTGTTTGTTACTATTCATTTTTTCAGCTCTAGTTATCATTAAAGATGTTACAGGTGTATGTATTTACATTTAGTTAAATACAACATTTTTACTTTTTGAAAACGTGGGTTGACATCCATCCGAGGAAAGTTACATTTCTGGGATCGACAATGTCAGGAAACTCACCCATCTATCTACTAATCCATTTTTTGTGTTGAATTTTTTTTAAGACAAAGATCTAGCACATTACCGGTGATGATTTCAATTTTAAATAGGTATCTTCTTCAACATAATCTTATCGATTGTTACTTTACATTTTTTCAGCTCTTGTTATCATTAAAGACGTTACAAGTCTAATTCTATATATTTACATTTATTTAAAGATATTGTTGGTCTATATATTTAAAGATGTTGCTGGCACTTCTCAGGAGTCAGGACTGACAATGTCAGGCAACTCACCCCTATATCATATCATCACCATATCATTATCATATCCTGAGTCCTGACACTACAATTATTATTAATACAATTATTTATCTAATTTTAAATTTATTAAAACAACTTCATTTTTAAAAATAATTCATAATTATATCATTACAATTCTATCCATTCTAATCATATCGTTACAAGTGTAGAGAATAATTATCTTAAAACAAGTTCAAAAGTCTAGAGGAGAAGAATTACTGTGCTTGATGATAAATCTACGTCCACATTAAATTGATCATCGTCTTTCATCATCATCTATCATTAATTATCAATTATCATCATTCATCATCTACGTCCACATACAATTCATGACAACTCAAGTAAACAAGAAACATACATATAATTCATGATAATCACCATCTAATGCAACAATGCAATTAAAATTAAAGATTGTATATAAATCCATATAATTAAATTCAAAAACCATATTACATACTCAATTGTAGAAGTTTTCAAATTCAATATTTAAAGTTTCCTCAATAATAAAAGTTTCTAGTTTTCAAAACCCTCTCTTTCTTTATCCAATTCTACTCTGCACTCTTCCCCAACGGCTTCTTCCACTGTGGCTGTACCTCCTTCCCCAAAACAAGAAATCTCCATGCGACAGCAAATTTGGATCAGCTGCAACGTTCAAACTATTTCATTGCCAATAATTTTCATAACGACTAATAATCTCATTGATAAGAACCTTAGCCCTTCTCTCCCATTCTATAAGCTGATTCTATCTTTTTTGTGCTTGTCCAGTTGTATGAAATACTCCTTGCCCTCTTTAGAAGTACTTGTGCCAAAACCCTGTATGGTCCAAGCAACAAGTGATACCTACTAATCAGCAAGTGAACAAAACCAGAACTTGAAAACATATAAAGAGAAAACAAACTAGCATTACTTTGTAGTACTATATGGTCCAGCCAGTTATCGATCCACTCAATGATTCTCTCCAAGCTTCATACTCAGGAATTGTGTAAAAAGATAACACATTTCCATTTTTGTGAGTTGCCTACATCAACATGTGCCAAAATTAGACATGGAGATAAATAACATCTGGAGGCTTAAAAACAAATATAAAGAGTCTCAATACACTCAACCAAATATACAGGGGGAACAGTTACACTGACAATAGGAGTGATAAATTCCACAACAAATGAAGGAATTTTAAGCAGTGATGGCCAGGTATGGTGTATGAAATTGATCAGCAATCCTTTGATGTGGGATCCATCATGGTCCTTTAAGAGACAAAGGACAAGTCAAAGGATCTCACTAGAAAGGATGTGTCAGAATTAAGCAGAAACTAAACAACGCTATACAAAGATCATGTACCTGGTCTGTCATTATCATCAGATGGCCATATCTTAAAGATTTAATGTTGTCATATATTTTATCTTCCTGTAGACCAAGGATTTTTTTATATTTACTATCTCTTTATTCTCCATTTGTTGGTGAGTGGTAGCTTCCCTGACATTGAGCAGCTTACCTCTGAGAGGAAACACGCCATAATAATATTGACCAACAATAGATATTCCTGCCACCTGATAGAATAAAGATAACTAAAATAACAAAAAATTAAATTGGAAAGTGATGTCGAAACATGTCACAATACTACCAAATTCAGTATTCACATTTCCCTGATTCAAGGCACAAACACTTACAACAAGAGCCTTGGCTGAGTCACCCTCTGTTAATATTAAAGTACATTGATCAGAATTCTTCCCCCTTGATTGATTTGCATCATCAAGTTTGGGAACATCAATTAATTTCCCCTTCTTGGTTCCATTAGTTTTCTTAAGATCTTTTTTTGTTTAAACTTTTCCACTGCACTCATCAGGTCAATCAAAGTTACAAAGCTCATCTTAGACACTAGCATTGCAAAAATTACATGTACTCATAAATGTTACATATTAGACACCACGCCTTTATTTATTGACATGGGCTGCAAATGCGAAAACAAAGTTGATAATTACTATAAATTTATAACAACAAATTGTATCAGAATAAAAAATATGAATTAAAAGGAATTATACTTACAATCAACATGGAAACCGAACGTTGATTCGAGAAAATTCTTTTCTTCCACGAGTGTTGCCTTGGTTGTAACAATTGGTAAATTTTTGAACGAAAGGCCCGTAAACCGATGGATGTCATTTGCTTCGATACTGAATTGAAAAATTCGGCCATCGTTCAGAGTCACATAAAAAATGCCGTCCTCTGAATTGTAGGATGACAGAAAGTAATTCAAAATATCCGGATCTGTTTCGAAATGGGGCATATTAATAGTATGGATGTGAGGGCATAAGGGATTCCTGTAGTTGATCTTGGAAATCGATTGAATTGGATTCTCTTGATTTTTGTTACTGAACTTGGAGTTGGGAAGCATCGAGACCTGCAAAAAATCTAGAGCTGGAAGGTGAAAACGAGAAAATGACTGGTTGAAGGGTATTTATAGGCTAAATTAGGCGTCAATGGCTTCACTTGACACGTGTCAAAGGTTCTAGCTGACACGCGATAATAGTCTTAGCGACGCGCGACAATAGGAGTGAGCGACGCGCGTCAAAAGTAGAAAGTGACGCGCGTCAAAAAGTAGAAAGTGACGCGTGTCAATAGAATCCAGTGACGCGTCATTACTAGGATCCGCTCATTAGGTGCCAGTGACGCGCGTCATTAGGTGCCAGTGACGCGCGTCATTAGGTGCCAGTGACGCGCATCATTAGGTGCCAGTGACGCGCGTCATTAGGTGCCAGTGACGCGCGTCATTAGGTGCCAGTGACGCGCGTCATTAGCGGGGAGTGTCGCGCGTCGGTCAAGACCATTGACGTTCCATTGACGCGCGTCGGTCAAGACCATTGACGTTCCATTGAGAAAGCCTGAGACTACCAAATAATTGATTTCTTATCCAAAATTTAATGGAATTCAAAGTTTTCACCTCTTTTGCTCTAGAGGAAATTCCCTTCATGTTTGCAATGCAGCCAATTGAGATGAAGCCTTCAAATTTATCAACAGTGTTTGGTGTGTACTTGATGATGATATAGGGTCTTGTTTGATAAGTTCAAAAAGAAACTTCATGATATATGCTAAGACTGAGTTTGAGATGAGGTACCAGTAAGGCACTGTTGACAAAATTTACACAATGTTACCTTTTTAAGATGATCCAACCTTGCACAGAGAACTTTATGTTGAGCTGTAAATTTTTTTTCAATATTTGAGACACTTGATTTTATCAATTGTACTTCAAGAAGATCATGATTAATCAATTCAAGGCATAGAAATGGGGGAGCTTCAAAAAAATTGTCTTCAAACATACACTTCAACATTGTATCTTCAGCAAAGGAAAACAAAACAAGGTGGTAGCAGGAATTTTATACTTTGATACTCCTTGCAATGGTCAACCAAGTATTTCATCAGCTCAACAATGATAATTAGAAGAAAGTAAAAACAACTTTCCGTTACACAACAATTTTGATCACTTTACCCTTATTGTATCTTTCAAACCTCATTCTTGTAACTAACATGATATGTAAACAACCTTATTGAGCTATGATCATATGCACCACCTTAAAATTTTGAAAAAAAAGAGACATATTTTAATTCAACCACTCCAAGAAGCAGTCCTGAAGAGAGAATCTCAAGATGTGAATCCTATACAACATATTTTGATACTGATCCATTTTCCCCAAAACATTTTACAATATCTCGAGATGTGAATCCTATACAAAATTAACTTCTTGGATGCTAAGAAGACAGGTTGTTTAGTCTGCATTTCTAAGCGATCGAGTTTTATAAAAACTTGAATAAGTTTAAATACTCATTTCAAAATCTAATTAAATTTGGCATGAAGCACTAAAAGACACTCCTATACACATTTCATGTTTTGGTTAACCATGGGTTTTCCTAAAGATGTTACAGGTCTATATACTAAAAATGTCAGGCAATTCACCCATCTATCTACTAATCCATTACTCGTGTTGGGTTTTTTTAAAACACAGATCTAGCTCATTACCAGTGGAAGTGATGATTTCAACTTTAAGCAGGTATCTTTTTCCCCTTAATCTTATTATTTATTACTATTCATTTTTTCAGCTCTGGTTTTCATTAAAGATGTTACAGATCTATATACTAAAAACGTCAGGCAATTCACGCATCTATCTACTAATCCATTTCTCGTGTTGGGTTTTTTTGAAACACAGATATAGCTCATTACCAGTGGCAGTGATGATTTCAACTTTAAGGAGGAATCTTTTTCCCCTTAATCTTATTGTTTGTTACTATTCATTTTTTTCAGCTCTGGTTATCATTAAAGATGTCTATGTATTTACATTTAGTTAAATACAATATTTTATTTTTTGAAAACGTGGGTTGACATCCGTCCGAGGAAGCTGTTACTTCTCCGGACTGACAATGTCAGGCAACTCACCCATCTATCTACTAATCCATTTTTTGTGTTGAATTTTATTAAGAAAAAGATCTAGCACATTACAGGGGATGATTTCAATTTTAAATAGGTATCTTCTTCAACATCATCTTATTTTTTGTTACTTTACATTTTTTCAGCTCTAGTTATCATTTATTTAAATATATTGTTTGTCTATATATTTAAAGATGTTGTTGCCACTTCTCAGATCGACAATGTCGTGCAACTCACCCTCTATCTACAATGTCGAAAAACAAAGATCTAGCACGTTACCCTTGATGATTTCACAAAGCAATCTAATACGCAAGAGGTAAGCTAAACCCTATGATATTTGCAATTATGTTTAATTTCTCACCAGTTGATGATTCTTTCTTGATTTCTTAGAATTATATTTAATTTATTTTTTATATGTGGAAAATCCTTTGATATATTTTTTTAATCATGTGGGATAAAATATTAAACAATACATTATACTATTATAAATATAAGTCCCGAAACTCTTCCTAAAATTCCATGCTTATCATCATAGATCCATCACTTCTTCAGATTTCTCCATGAAGAAATAGATCTATTTTTAGACTTATAATGATCATCCTCTAACACGAAGTTATTCAAACTCAATTCTAATGCTATCTTCCATATCCTATAGTCACCCACCCAAATCTACACTAATCACAACTATTTAAATCAACTTGACAGAGTCTTTATCTAATAAAAATCTACACACATAGTTTGCTATGATCTAGTTTACAACCTTCAATATTTTCTTACACACTCAAAATTATTCCAACTTATAGCCTCCCAGTTCTAATCCACAATTATTCTTCACCCTTATCAAATATTAAAAAATGATAGGATTCTTCAACCTTATATGTTTTACATTAAACTTCAAAGTTCTATATCGAGCTTGACCTATCTTTTAATCACATGGTTATTCCAACTTTGGTTAATCTAGATTCCATAACCTTGACTATTTAGAGCAACTTGTCAATCTACTCTACACAAAACAATATCCATGATAACAAAACCATATCTTTTAAACCATGGTCTTGATTGTTTCCAGCAAAACGTTATTTTCTGACAAATGGTCTTGACTATTTTGGATGTCAAACAACCTCTCTAATGAGAGATTATGCACTTATATAGAGGTGAATCTCTTTAAAATAGAATTTTCCTACACCATAAGTCTATTAAGGAGAAATCCTAAAGATCTGCTTCAAATCTTAGTTGCTATTTTTTCCCAAAAACATAATTTTCAAGATAATTAAAGTCCCACAAGATATTTAGGCACTACATTTTACATTATACACATTAAATTGATCATCGTCTTTCATCATCATCTATCATTAATTATCAGTTATCATCATTCATCATCTACGTCCACATACAATTCATGACAATGCAAGTAAACAAGAAACATACATATAATTCATGATAATCACCATCTAATGCAATTAAAATTAAAGACTAAATAAATCCATATTATTAAATTCAAATACCATAGTAGATACTCAGTAGAAGTTTTCAAATTCAATATATAAAGTTTCCTCAATAATAAAAGTTTCTAATTTTCAAAACCCTCTTTTTCTTTATACAATTCAACTCTGCTCTCTTCCCCAATGGCTTCTTCCACTGTGGATGTACCTCTTTCCCCAACACCAGAAATAACCCCTGAACTTATAAGATCTTCTGCAACATTGCCCGCATTTTTATAATTCTTTCTTCTTGATTTGTTGCATCTCCATGCGACAGCAAATTTGGATCAGAAGCTACTTTGGCTTTGAATAATATGTCAGGGTCAAGACCATGCTCTTTAATTATCCGCTTTAGTGTATTGTTTTGTTTGTTAACCAAAACAATATTTTGCTTCAAATTTTTTGCTGCGGATAAGTCGTTTTTTGCTGTTTCCAATTGAACTTGCAAGACCTTCACCTGGCTCTTCAAATTTTCATATTTCAACTGCACAAAAAGAGTAATGTCAATATAAAATATTAATGTAAATTCAAAATTTCAAATTAACAAAAATGATTGTTTAAATGTAATATTACTTACAACAGCTCTATCTCTTTTGGCATTTGCGATTGATACCAAATCCTTGTCCTTGGACCATTTGTTAAAACATGCCTGGGCCTCGGCATTAATATTTTCCAATTTGTTTAGTGCCTTATCTAAAATGTCGTCTTTATAGTTGTTGTTAAACGTGACAGTCCCACATCTTACTTGGGTAAGTAAGGAATCCATCTTCGCAGGTTGATTCTGGACTGCAGCGTATAAACTATCCTGTTGCCAATAATTTTCATAACGACTAATAATTTCATTGATAAGAACTTTAGCCCTTTTCTCCCATTCTATAAGCTGTTGGATATGAGGAATAATAAACTCACTGATATGGGATTGACAATCATTACCAATTAAGTTCTCCAAAGGAAAATGTGGCAACTGTTCACTATCTGAATCTGATGCAGACGATCTTGCTGGAGAAGAATGGGGGCTTTCACCAAGATCAACTGATCCTTGTTTTTTGCCTTTGGGTGTGTTGATCCTGTTTTTACAAAAAAATAATCAAGATTTAGATAAATAAATTTAAATCGAATGTAATTCAAAATTGTAAAGCATATTAAAATTGAAATTTGAAGTATACCGCCGCCTTGAATCATCTCACGGGTATCGAAAAAACCTTGGGTCATTGCTATCAATGCCCAAATAATCTTCATCTAAATTTATATTGTTCAAAACAGATATGATATGCCCACTGATCGGGCAAGCCACCAAGTGATAGAGTTGGAATTCAAAACGAGGAGGCAAGGTTTAGTGTCCCACTAGGGGCCGGAGCAAAAAGCATGCGTTTACCAATGTTATTTTTCACTGCTCTCCGGTTGGCATTTTAAAAATTAATGGTTGAGTGGGTGTCGGTGCCGTTGTTTGATCATGATTCGACATGTGCTGAAAAGTACAAGAAAAAAATAAAAATATTAAAACAATTCATAAAGTCAAAACTACGAAATTAAACGTACTATGGAAAAGTTCACCTTGTTGTCGAGGGGTTGTTTTTCTGCTACGTGTGGCCTTCAGGAGTTGTACTCAAAGTGGCTGTTTAGAAGATATGAATGCATGCGATCGTATGGAGTGAGTTGGGAAGAAGGTTCCAAAGTCCCCTACAATTCATCAATATTAAATAATGTCAATTCTTTTGGTTAAAATTTAAATTGAAAAATAAATATGCAACTTTGGAATTTGTAAATAATATATGAGAATGTATTACTTCTCTGGCGTTTAACGAGTTCAAACTATTAAGGGTTTGGAGAGGAGTGAGCTTCCATTTCAGATTGGGAGTCCCCCGAAGCCTCCGTGTGTTGTTGGCCTCTTCCTCTAGATAATTTCTTTTTTCGGGGAAGGGCTTCAAGATATCTTCTCTCGCAAAACATTTAAATTTAAGTTTTAATAATTGCACTGTAATGTCGAAAATTGAAATACAATTACAAACTAAATAGTTTATACCTGTTGTTCTTCAAATGGAATTGAGAATTTCTTCAAAGCCTCATCAGAGCAAGTAGGAATTTCTTTATCTTTTAAATTTAAAATTGCCTCATAGTAGAAGCCGAGGAGATAGTTTGTTGAATAAATGAAAGGTTTATCTGAGAGTTTTGAATTTATTATGTCAGTTCTTATTTTTTTGGATAGATATGTGCACCAATCGAATTGTCATTTTGAGATAGTGGCACAAATGTATGCGATGGCCCAATTTGGTATATCTGTTTGGCGACCCTGCAAAACAATTTCTGGCTTGAAAAAATGAAATAAGTGCAGCAAGAAAGTGGTGTGCAATTGATTGTGTATCTACACCACGCCTAGATTTATTGACATGGGCTGCAAATGCAAAACAATGATAATTACTATAAATTTATAACAACAAATTGTATCAGAATAAAAACAATAAAAATATGAATTAAAATGAATTATACTTACAATCAACATGGAAACCGTGACGTTGATTCAAGAAATTTCTTGTCTTCTTCCAAAGAGTGTTGCTTGGTTATAATAATTGGTAAATTTTTGAAAGGAAGGCCCATAAACCCATGGATGTCATTTGGTTCAATAGTGAATGGAACATTTGGCCATCATTCGAGTCACATAAAAAATACCGTCCTCTAAATTGTAGCATGACAGAAGGTAATTCAAAATATCCAGATTTGTTTCGAAATTGGGCATATTCATGAGCTCTGTAAATTCACACTCTTCCATCAAAGCTTGATATTATGAAGACATCTTTAAAGCCGTATGGATGTGAGGGCATAAGGGATTCCTGTAGTTGATCTTCGAAATCGATTGAGTTGGATTCTCTTGATTTTCTTTCTGAACTTGCAATTGGGAAGCATGTGAAGTCGACATTATAGCTGTAATTGCGTCTTTGACGACGATTTAGACCTGCAAAAATTCAAGAACGGGAAAATGAAAATGAGAAAATGAGCGGCACAAGGGTATTTATAAGCTAAAAAAGGGTGTCATCGCCCCTATGACGCGGCGTCATTTGCCCCCTCCTACCGACGCGCCATTGCTATCGACGACGCCGCACGCCTCTAACTTTTGTCGCACGTTATCTAGGACATTTGATGCATGACACTGGCTCCTAGTGATGCGTGACATCGCCCCCATCGACGCGCGTCACTTCCTCCTATTGTCGCGCGTCAACTAATACCTTTCGACGCGCCAACAGCTTCAGTGAGTGACACGCGTAATTAGGGGTACGTTGTCGCGCACAATAGAAGCCAGTGTCGCGCGTCAAAGGTCATAGCTGACGCGCGACAACAGTCCTAGCTGACGCACGTCAATAGGAGACAGTGACGCGCGCGTCAAGAGAGAAAATGACGCACGCCATCGGGGCCGTGTGACGCGCGACGAGAGGAGGCAAGTGTCACGCGTCATTAACAGACATTGACGTGTGACAATAGGTGACAATGTAGCGCGTCATTACGAACTAGTGTCGCGCCAATGTCGCGCGTCATTACGAACTAGTGTCGCGCCAATGTCACGCGTCATTACATACTAGTGTCGCGCCAGTGACGCGCGTCATTACGAACTAGTGTTGTCGCACGTCACTGATGGAGCCATGAAAAACCAGGTGAAAATTTTGTTTTTGAATACTGTCAAATTCACCTTTTGCTGAAACTGGTTACGGGGATATTCACTAGGTATTTTCCACCTTCAATTTTATAGGGGTGTCTTAAAATGAACCCTGATCAGGAAGGAACCAATGCTTTGTATGTTGAAAAAAAGGAACAAACAATGGGATTTGAAGTCCCACATACAACATTACTACTCCTAAAAATGCCTCAAGTGATTTCCAAGGAAATAGTAATGTTCTCAGGCACACCACAACCTACATTACAAGTATCAAGTGGGGAAAATGTTCCTACAAGCTAAGGATGAAAACTCGAATTAGGTCATTAAAAGGTCCACCTTAGAAAGGAACACAATAGTAGAGTGAATGGATAATATTGATGTAGGCTTGGGAAAATAATATCAATATAAGACATGATTAATTATGGATACTTGGGTATAGAAAATAGTAGAAATAATTTATAATATTGACAATAGGCTTGGGGAAATAGTATCAATACAAGGCATGATCAATTATGGAGATTTTGGTACAAAAACTTGATACAATCCTTTGATCAATATATTAATGGAGAACCCAATATTGCTGCTCCAATTTTCAGTTATGACACCATCCATAAATTTGTTATCTTGGAGCAAAAATGGCCAAATTTTCAAAGAGGGTGAAAAAGAATAAAGGTACAATGGATAAGTTTGATGAAATGCTAAAAGAACATGTATTGATATTCATGTTCCATGTTGGACCTAATGAAGAGTACATTACCCATATGTTCCATAAATACGATGCATACAGAGAAAGGAAAACTGAAGTAGAAGAAGATGATGTCACTGAGCTTGAAGTTGATGTCACTAGGATTGATCAAATATAGGCTTGTTCCCTAAAATTTCTCTTCTTCATCGGGTTTCTTCTTATTTTTGTACTTTCCAAATTTTGTATTTTCCAAAGTAGAAAATGTTAATTCAAAAAGATTGGATATTGAACTAGTTAAATCAAAATTCATACATGAAGCATATTGAGATGTTATATATTACTCATGTTTACAAAAAGGGAAAAAATGGGGATTATATAGGGGCCCTAGCCCTTGAAATTCACTTAACTTCCAGTTCACTTACACAAAAGGGAGGTTCTTATAAAAGAGATACATTGTCAATTTATGGTTACAAATTCCTCCGCAAAAGCAAGAATCTGATTTAATAGCTTATTCTTCTTAAAGTCAAAATATTTTCGATACTGAGCCCCATAAACATATTGGATATCCCCTGCAAGGTCACATGATATACCTATCTCCACGAGTTCTTTTATGTCTTCTTTGGGGCCTTCCAGATCTTGATCAAATCAAATTTTCTCATGTAAGAGGAGACCCATTCAAGAAGATTAGACACACCTTTGAGGTGAGCCTTAGTACCCCACTAGATAAAAGATTTTGAGGTTTAATATGGCCTGGGAACATCAGCTAGTTCCACAAGGGTGGATTCAAGAACGCTGGGTTTATCTACAAAAATTAGTTAGCTTACACATGTTGGATTGAGTACACCCCATTTTCATCTCTTCAATAAGGAAAATGAAACTTTAGGGACCCTCTCGAAGAAGATTTCACCGATGCTCTCTTGATACGTGCGATTCTTTTCTCTATTATGGTTATTCTACAAGATATTGAAGATATGTCTTTTACAGGATCATCAAACACTACAGAGACATCAACTAGAATTTCTTTCTCCACCAGATCCTCATTAAAAATAATAGAGATACGTTGATGGTGTTGTCCCGAATGACATGCCTATAAAGGAGACAAAAATTCTTCAATAATTTAGGAGCTTTGTGATCCTCCGCATGGAATAGATGATGATACATAATCTAAAAAATAGAGAAGAAGGGAGTCATCTTGACAAGCCTTCATATCAATGCTACCCAAATTGCATGAGGTGTTAATGGTCCTTTGGTTTCCACTTGATCTTCAATCATGAATAAAATCCTCACAAAATCTTCATCTGGGCTAGAAAGGTTGAAAATTATGTGCAATGTTTTTGAAGAAAGCTCCTTCAGATTGGTTCCTAATTCCACACATTTCATTGCTTGAAAAGGATTAACACAAACTATTTTTCACTCAGAATGCTCAAAGGAAGGTGTAATCTTATGGAAAATCAATAAGAATTTATAGAGGGATGAATTTTTAGAGTGATTGTGTGAGGTATCATATCAGGATTGAGTGTGAAATTAATTCTAGATACTCAAACGGGTTTGAAAAAATGGAAAACAAATTGATAGTCTGTCAAAATATTGTTTTTAGCTTGATTCAACAAATTCACACTAAGGAGGCATCACGTTTAAGAAAATATCAATGATTATCCATTTCCTAAAACATATCCTCCAAAAAGGGTAAGTTTCAAATCAATTAAGATAATGACATGTGTTGAAGCATTAATGTTTTCCAATAATTTAATCATTTTTAAGGTATGAATTTCACAAAGGAAAGAAATCAAATTAATATAAGAAGTGATAATTGTGTTGTTTTTATTTTTAGTTGATGTTTGTGTTGTTGTTTCCCTTTTTTTTCTCTGGTCTATAGTGATAAGGTTTTGAGACATGGCAGTATGCTAGTATGAATGTAATGTATATTTTTAGAAAAACCTTATGTATTTTGTCTTCCCGACTCCTTAACCAATGGACTAGGCATCTGGTATTTTTTCTTTGTTCTTGTGGCACCCATAGGGGGTGCCCATCCCCGAGAAACAACCATTGTTGGTGATCAATCCAGCCCCCGGCTTAAGATAATATATTTCCCCATTTTTTTGAAAATGTAACTATTCTGTGTGCTTCATATTGTTCCCATGCTTCAAAGATCAGTCCGAGTCAAGGAGAAGCCTCAATTTGTAATAAATCTTGTGACTTAGTGAGATAAATTAAGGGATTTAGTAGAAATGTTGGGGGATTGGTTAATCAAAGTATAAAAGCTTCGAGCTTTCGGGCAATCAAGATACATATTCATCTTTCAAGAAGAACTTACAATCAACACAAAATGATTCATTTTCTCCGAAAAACCGAAGATCCAAGGCTCAAGAGCATGCAACCCAACCACGAAGTATAAAGTCTGTAGAACTTAATGTTCTACGGGTTACTCCAAAATGTGAAAGAATAAAATCCATGCGGGACACTCGATCCATAAACCACCTAAATTTAACAATTAAAAATCACTATGCCCGTGAATATGAATGAAATATGTGAGTTCTTTATTAAACCAATTATTTTGCAACATCAACCACAATCAAAATACAAATTGAAAGGAGAAGATACAAGAACAAGATAAGATTTATCTTGGAGAAACCTAATGTGAGAAAAACTCCAATAGATGAGAAAATTAGCTCCCCTTCACTATGTAATCTCAAAATGATACAACTTACTGTCAACTTTTCCTTTAAGAAAGATGAGACTCCTAATTATATCTACTTGCTCTCAATTCTCCCAAATGATAAGAATTCTTAAATATGAACAAACAAGATAAAAATCCAACTCTCCAACTTTTCTCACACTTTGAATTCACCCAAAATACTTTCTTGACTCCTTATAATTGATTGTATTTATAGATTCTCAACTCAAAGAGGCATGGAGAGGTGAAATGAATGGATTGGGAAGCTCAAACATTTACAAATTTTGAGATCCAGTGTTTCTGGATCATTAGTTATAAGACCGCCACTAAACACGATCGGTGGTTACACAATTGCTACTCAGCATAGAGTGGTGGTTACGTAACCACGGGACAATTATGTAATTGTCAACTAAATTCCTCTGATCTAAACATCAAATGGCCTAAAAATGATCATTCGGAGGTGTCTAAATCACCCCAACCTGACTAGACCATCTTGTGAATACATAGTGAGTGAGATCCCGTAGAGCAAGTATCACATATAGAGAATACATAGAATTGGGATTTTCCTGATCCATTTTTGGATCATACCTTCCTAATTGGAGGCTTTTAAGTCCCTAAAATCTTTAAGGACTAACGAGGTGAGAAAAATTATTCCCCACATCTTCTCTAGAATACCACTTGGCCTTAGACAATAACTGTCCTTTCAATCCAATTAACCACCTATCTTGCACTCCTCTCTGTGTTGTCCTTTCTTTCCATTGTAAAACCAAATCTTCCTCTAATTCCAGCTAAATATCTAGAGAAATATCCTCGATGGATGGAATCAATACTCCTTGTTCATCATCCAACATAGAGGGCTAAAAAATACGTAAGTTTTCAACATTCACAATTGAATAAATCTTCATATAAGGAGGAAAATCTAAGTGAAATGCATTCTTACCCACTTGTTCTATAATTTCAAATGGGCCATAATGAAGAGGATTGAGTTTCTTATATTTACCCTGTAGCCTATCCCAACTCAAATATAACCATTCCTTGTCTCCAACAAGGAAGGAATTCCCATTCCTAAACCGATCATGTTGTGATTTTTACTTGGCTTGTGACTCTGTCAACCTCTTTTGTACTCGAAGGTGTATTTGTTGAATCTTCGGCTTTTTGGACCTCCGCCCACTTTCCCATTGTCTCGGATGGTAATATTAAAACAACATCAAAGGAAATCTTAGGAAAATAATCAAAACATGTTTCAAAAGGAGTGCTACTAGTTGAAGCATGAATTTCCCTATTATAAGAATGCTAGATATATACCAAGTTCTCATCCTGTGTCCTCGATGTTTCTTGTTGTACCATCTCGTGAGTTGGACCAAGGTACAATTCACCACCTTTATTTTCCCATCTGTCTGTGGATGAAAGGCGATAGAATTCTTCAGCTTTGTATCCATATTTCCCCATAAAGTAGACTAAAACTTCCCTACGAACCATGAGTCCTTATTTGACACAATAGAAATAAGAAAACAAAAGTGAACCCACACATTAGTAAAAAATAACTCAGCTGCATCACTGGACTTAATGGTCTTTTTGCAAGGAATAAGAATACGCATTTTGCTAAATCAATCTATAATCACAAATATATAATCATGACCCTTTTTGGTTGTAGGAAAAATGCCCAAAAAATCCATGGAGATACTTTCCCTTGGTCGGGAAGGAATTGGCAACGACATAAATAATCCCAACTTCATATTATTAGAATTTCTTGTACTACATAAAACACAACTCCTGATAAATTTAATAAATTTAGCTTGCATGTTTGGCCAATACAAATACCTCTATAAGTGCACTATAGTCTTTGTTACACCAAAGTGATTGACTACTATGGAAATGTGTGCTTTCCTCATCAACTACAATCTTTCCCTCCTAGGCACACAAAGTTTCCTGTTTCTTGTAGAGAAAACCATCCTAGAAATGGTATTCCCTCTAGCTGGAAATACCTTGTTTGGAGGTTTCTATTGAAATATCTCTCGCAAAATCTAGATCCTCGATCATAGCCTTCCGATATGCTACACACAAAAAAGGCTCAAGAAGAGTTAACATGCCCACAACTGAAATAAAAGGAGGTCTAGATAACATATCATCAAATTTGTTAGTCACACATTTCTTATACTTAATAAATAAATGAGCTGTTGTAAAAAACCCATCCATTTATAGTGCCTAGCTTGCTAAATTTTACTTTGAGTCTGCAGATATCAAGAGGTTGATGATCTGTATGAATGATAGTTTCCTTACCCATAAAATAATGTTTCCATTTTTGACTGCTTGAACCAGAGCATACAATTCCTTGTCATAAGTACAATAATTCATAATTACACCGTGAATTAATTAAGATTGATAACATACTTGGCCTACCTCATCGAAGTAGGAAAACCACCATAACATATTCATTGGCATCAGTTTCCATTTCAAAAGGAAGCAGTAAGTTAGTTAAGGCCAAAACTAGGGCATGAATAATTTTATATTTAAATGTTTCAAAAGTAATCTTGTTTCTTACCCCAATCAAATGTCTTAGGCCCTACTGTTCTCGAATGTAGTGGTGTTATTTATGGAAGAGAAGTTATGAATGAACTTCTATAAATACCGAATCGCTCGAAAAAACTCCTGGTCTCTCACAAACTTTATGGTGTAGGCCGGTTCAAAATAACTTCTATCTTAGCCGATCAATCCTTAACTCCCCATCTCCAATCACATGTCCCAAAAATTAAAGCAACTATTGTGTAAACTCGCACTTATTTTCATTCAACACAATCTGGTTCTCCTTAAGTACTTGCAAAACTTGGACGTAGATGATCAATATGCTCCTCAAAAGTTCTACTAAAAACTAGAATGTCATCCAAGTACACAATAACAAAGGAATCAATAAACAACCTCATTACCTCATTCATTAACCTCATGAAGGTAGTTGGTGCATTTCATAGACCGAACGGTAATACAAATCATTCACATAACCCTTGTGCGGTCTTCAATGTTGTCTTCCAGATGTCCTCTTCCTTAATCCACACTTGATGATATCTAGACTTTAAATCAAGCTTAGTAAAATATTTAGCATGCTGTAACTGATCTAATAAATTATCAATGCAAGGAAGAGGGTACCAATTTTTAATGGTTATTTTATTTAAAGCCCTATAATCAACACAAATTATCCATGAACCATATTTCTTAGGTACTAAAACAATAGGAGAACCACATGGAGAAGTGCTAGGACAAATTATACCTTATTCAATCAAAGATTGTAACTATTTTTTTACCTCATTGACATATTTCAAAGATTTCCTGTATAATCCCAAGTTTGGAAGCAAACTATTGAGTAAAAAATGGATCTCGTGCTCAATTTCCCCGATGGGGAAGCCCCGTAGGTTTCGAAAGACCTCTCTAAATTTCTGAACCAACTCTTCAATATGTTCCTACTCTTTATTAGAAAACATGATACTAGTTGTTTTAGATGTCATAACCTCATTATCGGCATATACCTCAACATAAGTAATGTAAATTTACCACTAGCATAGCATTAATGAGCTTCCAGGATTCATTGGCACTTACCAAATATATCTTCAAATCTATCAATAGGCTAAAATGACGTAGCTCTTACCATCCTTTACCAAGTGGTACCGATTGGATCTCCTTACGAAGATAACATCCTTTTCATACATATACGGGCTTCCAAAACTACACCACACACATAAAGGGGAACAACATCCACAATAACATCATCAATAAACTTTTGTCGATACCAAAAGTGATCTTACACTAATTTTTTACCTTGATGTCCACACCTTTCTTTACCCTACCCAAAGAGTACGGGCTTGGGTGATTGTAAGTTTCCAACTTCAACCTATCCAATAACTCTTTACTAATTAAATTATCTTGGGAACATGTATAAAAAGAGTATCCACCTTATTTTTCTTCAATTGAATCTTTAAATGAAAAAGCTTCATTAGTTCATTTTCCTGAGCAACACTATTACTACCCAAACATACCTCTCTTTAGACAGAGGCACAACACATAGTCTCATCCACATATTCGCTACAAAATACTTCCTCTACTGGAGGGTAGCCACGGCCTTCTCCTCTTATTCTTCTTGTTGTTTAAGGGATGTAATTCCATGTGGATATTCCAAAATTTCTCCTTGAAATGAGTGTTAACATCATAATGCCCACAATAAATTTTAGTATCCTTTTTAGAAATAGAAGTAGCATTTTTCTTACCCTTTCCTTTTCCTTTGTCCTTCTACTTAGCACCACCTTGTTTGTTCAAAGCATGCTGAGAGGTAGATGAACTCTTTTTCATGTCCATCTCCAAATAGTGAGCTTGCATACAAGCTTTATCTACATCTATAGGCTTGGCCAAGAGGACATGTCTCCTCAAATGGATATGGAGTCCACCAATATACTTCATCAATAGGTCTTGGTCTTCTATAACTTATTGGTATACTCCTGCATAGTTTGGATTTGTTTCTGCTTGAGATATTACCAATACATGGACCTCACTTCCTCATAACAAATATGATAAAAATTCTTTTGAATTATCTTCTTAAAAACATCCCAATTAGTAATTAGAGGAAGCTTCTTAACAATCAATGTATGAACATAAATTTCCAACCAAGTTAAAGCATGTTTGGTTTATTTTAACTGAGAAAAGGAAATCTTCTGTCTTTCATTAATTTTATGCAAACTGAAATATACATCTAGTTGAGCTAGCCAATGGTCTAATTTTAAGGCTCAATTTCAATCTTGGCCTCCGCTTTGAATGAAGGAGGAGTGGGAATGACATGAGATGGTTCTTCTTCATGAACCTCTTCTTCATGATATTCCAATGTCTCATTTGTAACACCAAGTTTCTCCATGAGTAGTCCTATGATGGACTCCAATTTCCCAATGGACAAGGAAATAATGCCCACATATTTGGACAGAATTGCCACATTAGCCTCCAACTTGTAGAAACACTCTTCACCACTATCTTCTGCATCATCTCTTCAAGCCATCTTTCAAATTCCTTCCTTCCAATTCCTTGTAGAAATACTCGCTTTGAAAGGAATAAGCATACCTTCACCGCTTTCTTTTCCCTTTCGGGTAAGGGACATCTAATTACAATCTCAACACAAGTTAACCACACAAAAGAATGAAATATTAACTACTCTGATACCAATCTAATCCGTAAACTACCTAAATTAACAATAAACATATCACTATGCTCATGAATTATGAATGAAGTTTATGAGTTCTTTGTAAAACCATTTAATGTGTAATATCAACCACAATTAAACTACAAATACAAAGGAGAAGACATAAGAATGAGACAATATTTATCTTGGAGAAACCTAATGTGGGAAAAAATCTAGTGGGTGAGAAAGTTAGCCCCCTTTCACTATGTAATCTCAAAATGATACAACTTACTATCAATTTGGCCTTCAAGAAAGATGAGACTCATAATTGTATCTACTTGCTCTCAATTCTCCCAAACAACAAGAACACCTCAATACAAACAAAAAGACAAGAATCCAACTCTCCAACTTTGTTCACACTTTGAATTAAACTAAAACACTTGCTTGAATCCTTGGAAATGATTTTGTTTATAGATGCTGAGCTTAGGGAGGCGTGGAGAGGTGAAACAGACTGATTAGGAAGCTCAAACAGTTGTAACTACTGAGATCTCATGTTTTTGGACCAAGATCGACTCGAACACAGATCGGAGGTCGTATAACCACCACCGTGGTTGAGTAATCGCTTCTTTGGACAGAGTGGAAGTTATGTAACCACCAAGGTGATTGTGTAACCATCAATGAATTTCCCTGATCAGAACATCAAATGGCTTAAAACATCATTTGCAGGTGTTCGGATCACCCCCAGCCTAAGTAGACCATCTTGTGAAGACATAATGAGTTGAGATATTGTAGAGAAAGTATCATAGATAGAGAAATTATATAGAATTAGGCTTTCTTGATCCATTTTTGGATCATACTCATAAATCCACCAAAATCCATGGAACATCAAATGGGAAAATGGAATTAGACATTTAAAAAGGATGGGACATTCAAATGGCCATCAAATATCTACATCGTTGAGAAATTTAAAAAAATCCCAAAGGACATGTGGAAGCATTTTGACGCTTTACATGGCCAATGCATCCCACAAACCTCAAGTATATGGAATGAACCAAGTTTCATAAAGGCGTTAGGTCTAAAATAGAGTTGAAAGGTCAATGATACACGTGGTGAAAATCTGGATGGAACAGTAGCATGGATCAAAGGTATCAAATAGACACGTGTTGACATTTTGACACTCTTCAAGCCATTTGGGTTTCGTGAGACTTTAATTTCGTGGAATGAACCAAGTTTCATAAAGGTGTCAGTCCGAGAAGTGTTAGGTTGTGGAGCCTATTTTTCATGTGTGAAAGTGTTTGGCCTAAAAAAATGCACCCGACATATCGGGAAATGTGCTTTTCTCATATGGGCGAGTTTTTTTGACCCATAGGTTTATGGGACGGGTTTTTCCCATGGTTTTGATACCCACGGTTTTGTAAAATTGCTTAAGCAGTTGTCTATTTATATGGTCTTATGCATATGATAGATGTACAAGCAAATGTATTATAGATGTGTTTTGAATTTGGCTGTGAATTCTGTAGAGTTTGTTGAGCATAGCTCCAAACGGATCTAGGTATTGTATTAAGAGAGCGGTGGCTTGTAATAAAATTTGAGCAAGTGATTCTCGGTGGACGTAGCCCAAATTGGGTGAACCATGTTAAATACTGTCTCTTTGTGTTGTGTTATTTTATTCTGTAATTTTATTTGAGATCTGTAATAATTTCTGCATATTAGTTTCTACTGTTGCGATTCTGTGAGGGATTATTCTGCATATTTTATCCCTTATTTCCTAACAAGAAGAATTTGAAAGGTCCGTGGCATATGTGGTGGAAAGTTGGATGAGAAAACAACATGGATCAAAGGTATTAAATAGATACATGTCGAATTCGACACTCTTCAAGCCATTTGGGTTATGTGGACTTCAAGTCCACGAGAATGAACCAAGTTTAATAAGGCTTCAGGTCCAGACTACGAAACCAAAAAGATACATGGAGATTTCTCATTTGTCTATGTTTTGCATCATGAAAAATTTAGAATTATGAGAAGCATGTATATTTTTAATTAGCTCATGTTTCACACTTTGAAAAGGTCCCTATAAATAAAATTAAATTGCAAAGTATCGTGGAACCTTGATTGGTTTGTACTTTGCAATTTGACAAGACCGACAATGTAGAGGTGCGTGGAGCTGTCTCATTGGTTTGTGCTTCACAAAACTAATAAGGTATTTTAAATCAAAGACAATTATGAGAAGCGTGGAGATTTCCCATTAGATCACGTTTCGTAGTAATTAGTCAACCTTATCAAATAATCGAATTGTGAGAGAGCATGGAGCTTTTTCATTGGCTCACATTTTGCAACGGATAGTCAAGTACAAGAGCAATATGAGAAGGTGATAATATGTGGAATTTTCTTATTAGATCTCATAGAAAAGCAAATAAAATTCAATACAAACATGGAAAAATACAAAGCCAATCAAAAGCTATCATGTGTCACCCTCCTGTTCATCATGAAAGACAAAACTTCAAATGGCCATAACTTTTGATCCAGAGCTCCAAATCAAGAAAACACAGTCTCGTTGGAAAGGTACCCTCGAGCTCTTCAAGTTAGAATCATTTGATTCAGGAATTGATGGAATTAAGAGGGGGAATATGAGAAAATAAGAAGACACATGCAGACACTGGAAACACTGTAACTATTTTTATGTATCGAGATAATAAAGTCATGGAATCACTTCCAAAATACTAATCAAAAAATGGATATTTTCGGTTAGAAAATGTACATTCCTTCTTTGATTACAAACAAGGGGAAATTCACTTGATATTTTGAGGGGGAATTGATTATAAGAATAGACCAAATTTACAAACCAAATTTGTATAAATATGGGGATTTTCCTCATATTAAAGAGGGGGTTATTTTTTCTATTACTGAAAAAGGTCAAAGGATATACTTGTAATACTGCATGTTTCTTTTGTGAAATTCATATAGATTTTGGTTTCCCAAAATTCTGTGTCAAACTGGTTGCAATTTAAATCCATTGAAAAAATTTGAGAGTATTTGCTTTGTCTTTCCTAGTTAATAAATTCAAGATCTGAATGAAATATGTCTGTTTGTGAGATTTGATTTCTATATTCTGGGTTATGTATGTTGAATCTTTAATTGATGAGTTATAGTTTTTGCTACAATTTTTTGTTTATTGCTTCTCTTTATCATACACTAGACCTATCCTTAATGGTTATGTTTTGGTAATTAATTCAATATTGTGATGTGGGAATTTACTGTACAATATTGGACATAATTCTAAAATCCTTACTATAGCCATTTTTTCATAGTGATTTTTGTTAACCTTAGAGTGTATCTTAGGCGTATGAGAGTAAAAGTATTTAATGCTTTATTAGAATACTTACACAAGCCTTTGTGTCCAATATTTCAGAGATTAAGTGAGAACTTTGCATCTATTGAGTATCAATGAATGCAAATATTCCTTTTAAAAAACTATGACTCGCTTAATCAATTTTTCTATACTTTCTCGAATAACAAAGTGCTACTCTAGTAAGTGTTAAATGATCTGTTACAAGGAATCATATCCTATAATCCCCCCTTTAAAATTAAAAATACCATAATTGATCCCATCATACTAACTTCCATTCATTTTTGTTGTTGCTGCTCTGTCTCTAAATATCATGTAGATCGCCCTTAGCTATAATTCTACCATTTAGAGAATGCAAGAGCAATTGAATTCTACTTTCTGTAGTAACCTATGTCTATAAAGGTAAGAATACACAACATCTTTTGTGATAACTCAAGATTGAGTGTTTTTTCCATGACCATGCTTATCCTAGATTGATCCATCACTTAAAAGAAATCAAGGGAACAAAGATCCTATCTCCCCCTCTGCATTCAGGTTACACCTCGGGTCCTCTCACCCTAGTTCAAGGTAGGACCAAAAGTAATAGGAAAAGGCCATCCCCTTTGTACGTGCCCCTCAATCACCTTAACGATTTATCCCAAGGAAAGTGCTAGACCCCTCCCAAAATACAAAATGACATATCACCCGGTCTACCACCATTCCAAGCTATTCCCCTTTTTCACTTAAAGAGAATTGCGGTCAATCCACTGTGGGGTGGAAATTTTAGGACCAACATGAAAGGATGCATGGGAGAATGAATTAATAGGTTTCACAATGAATCAGATTTCAAGGAGGTACATGAAGTGTTTTTGAGAAGGCCTAAAAACAAGGGGCATGTGATAATAATGATGAAGGTGAAATCAACATCATGAGTGCATGAAATAATGAAGAAGAGGTGTAGTATGATTGTGTGAAAATAAGTGCGCAGATGAATTGGAAATTTTTAGGACATGTCCGAAGACGCTAAAAAAGGTGGATGAAAATAACTCAATAGTCATTTGATCATGTTGGTGCTCAATTGTAATCTCACCCCTTTTTCATTTAAAATTTCCAGCCCGCCTAGTTTGATGCACTTTTTGTCTTCCTGTGTGGATGTGTAATTCTTTGCCTTTACCAGGTGTCACTATCAATTCCTTTCCTTGGGTTATGGATCACATTGAGTCTTGGTATTATTTATAGTCTTCTCTCCGTGGGGAAAATTTTTGTTGTTGGGCATCTTCCACAATTGTGTCTCCTTTGTAAATCCTGTCCCAACATCCGTGGATACGTGGTATTTTCTAATTGGATGCGGCGTGGTGGGTCTATTTGATATTTTGATGCATTATGGTGAAGGGTGTGAAAGTATAAGGTAAATTCCTAAGACCCGTAAAAGGACACGTGGAGGACCTACACTCATTTGAGGATCCACCTTTGGTTTTTACCTTTGGAGTTGCGCCAAGATGCACATGGAGGCTTCCGCTGGCTTTGCCCATGCTCAGAATTTTCAATGGCCGATGCAAATCTCTCGGGTTTTGACCATGTGGAGGGCCCATGCTTGTTTGGGGACCTGCCCTAAATTTTACTTTTGAAAGAGTGCTGAAGAGACACATGGAGGCTTCCGTTGGCTCTGTCCATGCTCAAAGTTTTCAATGGCCGATGCAAATCTCTCGTGTTCGACCACGTGGAGGGCTCTGTGCTTGTTTCAGGACTTGCCCTAAATTTTACTTTTGAAAGAGCATCGAAGAGACATGTGGAGACCTCCACTGGATCTTCCCATGCTTAGAATTTTCAAGTGGCTGATGTAAATTTCTTGGACCCTAGGCACGTGGCACCTTCCGCTAGTTCTTAAAAATTTTGAACGATCGATATACCTTTTCTGGGCCTAAGACACATGGAGAACCCGTGCTTGTTTGGGGTCTCCACTTTTGGGAACCATACCAAAAGTGTGCCAAGAGACATGTGGAGGCTTTCACTGGCTCCTCTTTATACTAAGAATTTTCAACACTTTGGTGTAATTTTGTTGGACCCGGGGCATGTGGAGGGCCTGCACTCATTTGAAGATCTACCTTTGGGTCTTACCTTTAGAGTTACACCGAAGAGACACATGGAGGCTTCCGCTGGGTCTTCTTTATACTGATAATTTTCAATGGATGAGGTGAATTTTTTGGTCCCGGGACATGTGGAAAGCCTGTGCTCATTTGAGGTCCTACCTTTGGACTTCACCTTTGTAGTTGCACCAAGGAGACACGTGGAGGATTCCATTGGCTCCTCTTTACACTTGGCCAACTCGGACTTGTAGCGTAGATATGTGATATAATCCATGTGAGGAAAATCATTTCTGAGAGGCACAAATGCATGTATCTATTCCTCAAGGTGTATTCTTAAAGGTGAAAAGGATTGCTTGTCAGATCAAGCCATATGGAGCCACCTGAGAATTATTAAAAAGGGATTTCTTGCATGACAAAATAAAAGAATGATTAAAAATACTGTCAAAAGTTATGACATGGCATCCCAGTCATAGTTGAGGAACTGAGAAACGTGATCAGTTCATGATTTATCCACCTAGCAACAAAAAGTAAGATATTTTCAAGGGAATAAACATGATTAAATGGTATGTTGTAAAGAGGAATATTCTCTTGAAGATTTAGAATTTTGGGGGAAAATTTAGGATGAGTGAGCGAGTGAAATTGTATAAATGTAATGAGAATACTCTTACATAAGGGGGTTAATTTTTCTGAGAAAGTTTGAGAAAAACCATTTTTTTGAGAGACCGTATGAGAAACCTATTTATTTTCCTGTGTTTGTAGATTTAATCATGTCAAGATGGTTGCAAGTGTACAACCATTGACAAGCTCTGAGATTTTTGAAGAAAATTTCCCCTGCTGATGAATCTAATGAACCTTGAATGAATTTGTGTTGATCATGAGCATAATTGTGTTTGCTTTTATTTCAGAATGTTTTCAAATAGTTATATATGTGCTTGTTGCAGTCTTACATTAGAAATCCTTTGAAATCACACAAAATATCATCCTCATGACAAGTATTGTGGCATTTAAAATTATGTTATGAAGAGATCTTTCATTTCATAAAAAGATAAGAGATTTACATTCACTTTACTTGCATTTAAGTGATAGAGATTATTTGTCAGTTCATGAGTGTATCATGAGCATGATATAACAGGGGTATTCTAAAGTTTAATTGAGTCTTTGACATGAGCCTTTGTGTTGAATTCTTGAAGAGTGTATGAAATCATGCATCTCTGGGCCTCCATTGATACACACCTTCTGGTTGAAGGAATATTTTGGCTATTTTGAAGCATTTTGTCTATGAGTGTTCCAATATTTGTAAAGGTTCTCAAATATCTGGTATAATCAACTTTATCTTGCTTAACTTCCCACCAAAATTTCTCAAATGATAAATCCTACATGAACTAACCCCTGTTTGTATTGTGTATCCACAAATATTTAACAAATTCCATTGCAAAATATGTAGAAACAATCAGGTTTCAATTATTGTCTTTAGTAACCCTAAACCTTGTCTAGAAACATCTCCACTCTCTAGTGTGACAACTCGTGAGAGTTAGATTGTGTTGTATTGATCATATTTTCTCAAGGTTCTCATGAAGATTATGAAAATAAGGATCTCTTGATATCCTTCACCAATATGGGTTACAAAATGGGTCCTCTCACCCTGGTTGAAGGCACGACCTAAAGTAGTCAGGGTAGGTCAAACCCTGTTCATGGTGCTATCCATTTCTTCCATGCCTGAGTGAATGAAGAGTCAACTAAATCCCTCCTTGGCTACAAAATGACTCACACTCTGATTTATCTACCTCCAAGCATCCTATTTGAACCATGATGCTGCTCAGTCACACATGGAAAATCAATTTGGGTACCAAAAGATCGCAACTACCAAATTAACATGGAAAATGCATAAAAATTTATAGATGGATGTATTTTATATGTGGGAAGTAGGAATCATTTAAAAGGAACCATAACACCTAAGAATATTTAAAATTAGAAGAGAAAAGTGGGAATGTGTGACTATAAAATATGGTTAAGCTCACCATTTAAAGTTTATCGTTTTCTAGTTGTTGAATTTTATGTTCTCTAGGGATAAATAGAGAGCTAGAGGTTGATGGAGGCCATTTGAGAGAATATAAGTGAGAGGATGGAGGTTAGAGTTTAGATTTTTGGCTAAGAGAGATCCAATCTAAGGAAGCAAAATTGTAGGTTAGGTCCTTAGGGAATACATCAAAGTTTGTAAAGCTCCATGGGATATTTGTAAGCTCTATAGATGAGTATGTGTATTTATATGTTTTTAAGGCTTTGAGATAATAAAGAAACCATTGCATTTTAGTTCCTTTTGGTAAATTCTACAAATGCAACTATATCATCTCAATCCACTACCCAACACCACCATATTTCTCCTTATAGTCTCTTTATATGGTTCCTTTTTGGAAAAATATCTAGTTTAAAAGTCCTCTATGTATTTTATTTATTTTTATAAATTAAATGAAAACATATATTTCTCCTTTCTAAATTTTAGCGAGATGTAGAGACACAAAATCATGCACTTGGGTACATTTCTTTGTCCTAAATACTAGCACTCATATGACTCATAAAAAATAAAAAATAGTAATCGATTTACTATCCTTGGTTTTTTTCTATGTTTTTAATTTCTATTTGGTTTTACACACCCTATAGCCTAGTTGGTATTTTAATTATTTATCTTTTATGGATCCAAACACTAATGCCCAACTAGAATAGAAGTGCCGAGGTGCCCATGTCCCCTCTGGGTGCCCCTAACCATTTTCCACCTTAATAACTTATTTTATGTCTATTTTATCTTTTGGACATCTTTTTCACTTATGGGCCGGCCTTCTAGTTGTTAATTATGAAATTCAAACCAAGGAATGATATAAATACATAGTTATGTGTTCAAAATCAAGGACCAAGCACTAAGCATATACTATAATCACCTAAGATTACATCCAAAGGAACCTAAAGCACTTCAAGGAATCAATATAACATCCACTCAAGGGAAATGGGACTGCATTTTATGCATACACAACATAGGAAGGGGAAGTTCCTTTATACCATCCACACATTTTGCTACACTGTTACATCTAGCTACAGTGTGCTATCAAGTGCACTTATACAAGGGAATCCTAGGGCATGATTCTTACACACACACACACCATAACTACATGGAATCTAAGATGTACTACAATGCTTAGTCTTAAGTTCACTCTTAGGGTGACCACCGGGGTCAGTCTGATTCCCCATTCTACATATTTTTTTGGATTTGATGTGGTTTATGGTATTTTACAGGTGATATCTACTTTACAGGTTATAGGTGCCATCAACAATCAAAGAGTGACACATAGGAGATCAACAGGGAATATTTGTGACACTTGTGTCACAAGAAAATCAAATTTTAACTATTTACGATCACGAGCACCCAATAACAGCTCTCCAAAGTGTCCGTGCACCCTTGTCCTTCCGTAAGGCACCCTTGTCCAACATCGTTCGCGATCCCGAGTGTTTACAACATTGTTCACCTCCTATTTAGTAGTTTTCCCAGTCTAGAGCACTTCCGGATCAAACATAAATTATCTAAGTAATTATTTCTATATCTCTTGCTTAGGGTTTCATACTTACTTGATTATTTTCTTGTGTCATATTATACTTAACAATTGTATATCATAGTTTACATTAGTTACTCTGCAATATGGTTTAATAACAACTTATTTTTGTTAAATCATTTGATGAACCCTACTCATGATTGGTAATTCAGATCCCTATTCTATCACTTCTTATTTCATGGATCCTAAGGTTCCTTAAGTCTCCTTGAATCAATTGATTCAAATGCACCCATCTTGAAAATACGTTCTCTAAAAAACCCTAGACACTATGTATCTCCTTTTTTAGTACGACACCCACTTAAGTAAGTGTTATTTTCAATCATCTATCTGATGAATCTATTGCTCCTAATCCTCCATCTAATCAACCCATCTTAGAGTCCATTCAAGCTTTACATTCTTTATTTCAAGAAAAAATTCAACCTATGGAAACACTGATTACATATCTTAAATATGAAATCCAACATATCTAGGATGCTTCTTAAGCCCATGCTAGTTCTTCTTCTACATCTCATTCTCCTTTTATAACTTCTACATGTGCTCATATAAGTGACCCTTAAGTCTTACCATTACCAAAATCTCTCCAGTTTGATTTCAATACTACACAACATGATATTCTTCCTCAATTCCTCACTCATCAATTGATCATCTTGTAATCTACTTATTCCTATCCTCCTTATTGGATTGAAAAATACCAAGGTCACACATATTGTAAATATCATTGAATTAATAGACATAATGAAAATGATTTCTATGCTCTAAAATAAAAAATTGGTCACCTTAAGCATTATGGTCTCATTTCATTTGTTACACAAAATGCTACTACATGTTCATCTCCAATTGCTAAATCCCACTGGGTTCCTAAATCTGATCCTCTATGTCTAGTGAGCATCATTCTATAATTTATAATTTTCCTACTCTAGTAAGTCAAGAGCCACCTCTTCAACCCATTATGATTCAAGAACTTCCTCTCAAAATCATTCCAACCCCTTCTCTTATTAGGTCTTCTACAATGTTATCAATCCCACATAAACTATCACCATTCAAGATCCCTCCCCATCCTACTCCACTTCTACTTCCAATTCATTTTTTCAAAAAAATTTCCTTATATTGATGGCCAAAACCCATTTCAATCTCTCGCCACCATATCATATTACTTCTCACCACATGCAATCTTCACTCTCTTTGCTTCATGATCTATCTTTTTAACACATATTATCAAACCATTTCCCTATGGTGCACTATAGTTCCATGGTTCATGTTGGTACCCAAATTTGTTCTCCTTTTCATTCTAAGCATCATCAAAGATATGGCATGAAGCTCTAAGACAAATAAATCATGATGTATGTTGTTTTGTAGCCGGGGATGTGATCTAACTGACACTCAAATTTGTGGAGAGATGGATAACACTCAAATAGGACTTGATCTTGTCCTAACTGTTTTAGGTTGTGCCTTTCAACCAAGGTAAGAGGACCTATTTTGTAACCCTAAAAGGTGAAGGAGATGAATATATCCCTCAATTTGTGCAAATAGTATGAAGGGGCCTTGGGAAAATATGATCAACACTCCAAATCGACTTTCACAAGTTGTCACTTCCAGATTATGGAGATAATTTCTATGCAAGGCACGGGTTATTGAAGAAATTTTGAAATCCTAATATGTTTTGCATACTTTAGTAAATGGATTTTTATCTTTGTGGGTATACAGTCAAAACAGGGGAAGGATTAAGTGTTTAGAATGATTTTTGGTGGGATATTGACAAGAAAAACTTGACTATGCTAGATCTTTGACAACCTCCACAACATTTGAACAACTATCAGATAAAATGCTTCAAAATAGTCAGGATGTTCTTTCTATTAGAAGAGATACACAAATGGAAGCCCAGGTTTACACTCTTCACACAATCTTTGAGACCTCAACACAAAAGCTTGAGTTAAAGAACTCAATTAAACATCAAAATCTTTGATCAAATCACGCCTAAGGTACCCCTAAAGGCTTATAAGCAATCTTTGTCAACAAATGAAGGTGAAGTGATTTTAAATTGCTTATTTTCAATGCCAGATGAAAGCTCTTCTGACAAATGAAATTGTAAATGCCACTAAACTATCAATAAGGATGAGATCTGTGTGATTCCTAAAGATTTCAATGCAAGATTGCAACAAGAACAAGGAAAACTGTTTGTAGACATTTAAACATGATAACAAACATCATATTTCCCAAAATAACATAGATTAATTCAAAAGCTTGTTAGATTCATCAGCAGGGGAGAGTTTCAGGAACAATCTCAGAGCTGTGTGATGGCTATACACTTGTAACCAACTCAACATGAATGAAGATCTAACACAGAAGACATTAACCAGGTTTTTTGGAGGGTTTCTCAGAAGATGAGCTTCTCTCAAAATTTTCTCATGATTTTCAATTTCCCGACCTTTTGCATGTCTCAAAACATGTATTATATATCTCTCTATTACATCTAAGCCTTCTTTCCCAAGAAAAGAATATGCCAAGCATCAAGTTTGTTACAAAATTCCATCATGATTCACAAATAGGGATGTTTAACATATTTGCAACAAAAGTTGCCAGGTGTTTCAAAAAAAGGTGAATCATTGAGGATTTTTGCATCATAGTTTCAACTGGGAGCACGTTTTTCCTCCTTCTTTCATGCAGCATGCTCCTCTTTCATCATTTCACCTTTACACTTTCCAAATTTGCCTTTGTAACTTTTAGATCTGATGTTTTACGTTTTTGCTCGAGCCCGAACAAAATTTCATTTCAAAAGTACCTCAGATCTGCAAATTGAATTTTCAAATTGATTCCATTGATCCTTGAAGGAAAAAATGACATGAATTTGCCAAAATTTGGTGAAAATTGATGCAAAAATCACATCTCCAAGCTTCCTGGAGCTCAAATGGCGGTCAAACTGAAAAATGCACAGTTACCATTGATTTTCCTTTCTCCCTTCAATCTGAGCCCTCCATGTGTCACAATGTGATTATAAATGGGTTTGAGATCATTTTTTGACATTTCAACACTTTTGGAAAAATGTAAAAATTTGACATTTTTCTCCGCCCCTCCGCCCTTGAAATTTGGTGCTAACACGTGGCAAAATGTGGGTCCCAGCGGAATTGCGTCTTGTTCTACACATTTCCACCTTTTTTTGGAAAAAGGAAAATTTTCACAATTATCCCCATGGACCCGCACCTCCGCTTCTGTCCCTGACATGTGTCGATCGATGATTGGCTGCGGGCTTGTGTTCCTCCTTTTGATTTCTTACCTTTATAGGATAAAAGCTAAATTTCCCACAAAGACCCGACGCTCCGGAATCCCTTCTTTTGATCTGAGCCATACATGTGGCTTAATCATGACCATTGATGGAGCTACGGCCCCATTTTGCAATTTTAACCCTTTATGCCAAAATGGGAAAAATCTCAAGTTTCCCCCGAGGCCCAAAGTTCCGCCTCTGACCCTACCACGTGTCCACTCCTGATTAGCTTGGCGGACCCGTGGCCCTTTTCATAACTTTTGTTCCCATTCACCAAAAAGAAATTTTTTCCAAGTCCTCCACCACCTTCCATCCCACTTTTGATGAAAACATGACACGTGTCCACCTCTGATTCGCCGAGGGCCTGCGCTCCAATTTTTTACCTTAACTCCTTTTCACCAAAGGAAATTTTTCCACCATGCCTCCATAGCTCCACTATTTTGACTTTTTAACTGCCATGTGTCACCCTCTGATTGGTTGAGGGCCTACGGACTTGTGGGGACAATTTAGACTTTTGCCAAAAACACAAAAATGCTAAGTTGCTCGAGTAGACCCGCCGAATCTTGTCCAACCACAAACAACCACGTATGAGAAGATGTTTGAGCTAAAATTTGATGGGAAAAGGACACCCATATGACTGTAAAAATGTAGAAAACACCAGGATGCCCTAGAATGCTGAAGATGAAATTGATGGGAAAATGATGCATGTCTGATTGTCAAAACACAAAAAATGCTAGGGATGCCCTAGAATTTGATTTTTTTCGCTAAGGATGACAAATTTATTGAAATCGAACCAACTGAAACATGTTTTTACAGAATTTTTGATCATGGAATTGGATTTTCAATGGTATAAAAGTATAAAACAAATAATTTCAAGCTCCAAAGGCCGCCGGAAAACACTAGAAAAACAACAGAGGTGTTTGAGCGGGAAAAAATAGGGTAAAACATAGGGAAAACTTAGAGATTCCTTAAAAATGGTCAAAAAAATGGAGAAAAACGAACAACTCAAAGCATTCAAACAAAGATACAAGTTTCTTTTTCACCAAATGCGAAGGATGGGAGAATCCAAATCCATTTTTTCTCGAAACAGAGGAAAAACGCACTTCTCCTTAGCAAATTAGGGCAAGTTAATGAGTGTGCAAATAATCCAATGCACAGAATGGAGCTACAACTTCACATCATCGATTTCATGAGGAAAAAATGTTTGAGCATAAAGAGCAACGGGAAACATGGAAAAATGGTAGAGTATCAAAATGGGCACCAACATCGGCTCTGCTTGGGGATGGGCACTCCTAGTGAGTGACACAAGAACAAAAGTAGACCAAGTTCCAAAATAATCCATTGGGAAAATGGAGTCATGAGTAAAATCCACAAAAACCGGATAAGAAATTGACAAAAATGGCTGCCACACACCAAGGCAAACCACGAACTGACAAAACACCAAAAAGAGAAAAATCCAAACACTATACACGCATGTACAAGTGGTGCATACCTCAAATTTGGGGATTAATCCAAGAAATGCTTGATGCCTGCCATTAATAGGTAGTTCAGAAATTCCCCATCTAAGTCCTTTAGAAAAAGGTGTTTTCACCAATTTCGATATCAATGGAGTAAGGGCCCATCCACAATACATCAAATTTACCATGTTTTCACTTATCTTTTCTGCTATCCCACAACAAAACCAGATCTTGAACATTGAAAGCCCTAGGAGTGACCTTCTTGTCAAACAACCTCTTTAAATTCTCTATAAATCTGACATGCCTTTGTTGTGATGCTCTTCTTTCTTCATCCAGCTCAACAATCTGATTAATCCTTGCTTCATATGGATTGACCTCTTGATCTTCATGTTGTTAAACAAACTGAAATGAAGATAATTACAGATGTAAGGGTAGAAGAGCTTGATTTCCATACACCAACTCAAATGGGCTCTTACTAGTAGCTCTTTTGGTAGTGATTCTATCATCCCAAACTACAAATTTCCGTTGTTCACCCCATTTTCTCTTGTTCAACTCCAAGGTTATCCTAATGATCTTCAACAAGTTATTATTACTGGACTTAGCTTGTCCATTTCCTTGAGGGTTATAGTTTGAAGCATAAGTCAGATTGGTTCCATAATCCTTGCACATTTCCATCAAGGGTTTAGCTTTGAAACACATGGCATTATCAACAACAATCTTGATTGACACACCAAATTTGCATATGATATGATTCAATAAGAAGTCCATAACAACTTGGTGTGTTGCTTTCTTGGTAGGGATTACTTCTACCCACTTGGTGAAGTAATATGTGGCTATAAGGATCCACTTATGTCCAACACTAGAAGGGTCTGAAATTTCACCAATGAATTCTATTCCCCATTGTTTGAAAGGAGCTTCAATTGATACATGCTACAAAGGAAGGGAGCCTAAAGCTTTCATTCTTCTAGAGAAACGCTGGTAGCTTTCACATTTTCTAACCAACAAGGTTGCATCTTTGAAGAGAGTAGGCCACCAATAACAAGCTCTCAAAATTTTGTGTGTTGTAACCCTTCCAGCAAAGTGTCCTCCACAAACCCCCCCACGGAAATCGAAACTATTTTTGGGAACTTCATCTTCAGTTATACATTTCAAGAGGAAACCTTCATGGTTCTTCCAAGCCAACACAAAGTTAGTGATGATGTATTTTTTGAGAAGCCACTTGAAGGATCTTTTCTAATTTTTATTCAAATGATCAAGGCAAGATAGGTGTCTGAGGTAAAATATTACATCCTTGTAGCACTTAGAACTCACCAAATTCTCAAGAACATCTACCCTTTCTTCCTCTACTTCATTCACTGCAATTGTCTACAGGTTGCTCTCAGCCATAAACTTAGCCAAGCCCAAACCTCTTACCAACTTTGTGGTTTGGATGTCCATGTCATATTCTGCAGTTTTTTCACCCATCTACATCTTTTTCTTGAGATATCCATCTCGATAAGATATCTTTTAAAATGGTGTGGGGAACATAAGCAACAACTTTTGAACTTAAGATATAAGGCTTGAAAACCTTTGTTTCTTTCACCAAGGCAAATGCTTGTTTTTCCATGATTGTGTACTTTAACTCAGTAGCTTGTAAAGCCTTGCTAAAGAAGGCAATAGGCCTCTCAGCCCCATCTTCATCCTTTTGCAACAAAATAGATGCAATGGTATTTTCAGAAGGAAAGGAGAAGATTTGGAAAGGCTTATTGTAATTCAGAGCTGCCAAGACAGGTGCATGTTTCAATGCTTCTTTGATTCCTTTAAAATCCTGAATAACAACCTCCTCCCATTTGATAACTTGGTATTTCTTTAACATGCATGTAATAGGAAGAGTTAATTCAACAAAATTAGACACAAACCTTCTAATGAAATTGATCTTCCCAAAGAAGGATTGGATGCCCTTCTTTGTTCTTGGAATTGGAACCTTGCTAATTGCTTCTACCCTCTCAGGGTCAATCATGACACCAACCTTTGAAACAATATGACCAAGCAGCTTGGCCTTTTACACCCCAAAATGGAACTTCTTTGGATTAAGAGAAATGCCATATTCTCTACATCTAATCAACATTATTTCCAAGTGTTGTAAGCGATCTCTTCTGCTCCTTGAAAACACAGTCACATCATCCTGATAAACTACAATGAAGTCATTTATGTAACCAAAAAAAGCAACATCCATTGCTCTTTGGAAGGTAGCTCCAGCATTCATGAGACCAAAAGGCATTCTTACATAAACATATGTTCCCCAAGGAGTGGTAAAGGTAGTTTTAAATCTTTCTGACTCCTTGACAACAACTTTATTATAGCCAGAGAAACCATCCAAGGTGGACAACAATTCAGATCCAGTCACTAACTGTAGCATGTTTTCCATATTTGGAAAAGGATAATTTTCCTTCAATGAATCTCTATTCAGATTTCTGAAGTCTACACAAAGTCTAATATCTCCATTTTTCATTTCTGACTGGCACAAGGTTTACAACCCAAGATGAATACCTTGTGGGCTAAATGATCCCTCCCTCCTTCATTTTCTTCAATTCATCTTGCATCTTCATGGAGAGGAGTGGATTAATTGGCCTCTAATTTTTTATGAATGGTTTGGAATTTGTTTCAAGAGGAATCTCATGCTGAAACAAGTCCTCTGTATGCTTTCAGCTCTGAATAAGACCAAACAAGACAGTCTTGATATTTCTTCAATAGTTGAACATAGGACTGTTTTTCCTCTTTGTTTAGATTGCTGCCCAACCAAACTTTTCTTGGTTTATCATTAGTTCCCAAGTTATGCTCTTCCACATCCCTTGAGGTAGACATGTTTCTATTGATGATACAATCAGCATTGTTAAAATTTGACTCAAGTGCAACAAGACCTCTAGGAATGGTGTTAGTTTTCAATTGGATAATATCCTTTCCAAACAAAGTCTCTCTTCCTTTAGTCACACATACCATTGGTTCCCAATCAATATTCTAATCTGTAAACTCACCTTGATTTTTTAAGAACCTTTGCACTTGAGCATCATCATTAAACACTTGCCATTGCTTGATGTTGTCGGGGACAATCGACCTAGTTAACACTTCAATATTATACTCACAATAAGGTGAAATGATGAAATTTCCAAATCTTGAACCCAACACTACCAACTTGTCAAGAACAAAATTGTCAAGCAACAAAATTGTAACTTCTTGTCATGATGCATAATATTGAAGGAATCAAACATCTCAATTAGATCCCAAATTGCATGTTTGTACTATTTCATCCGCTGATTTTTTGTAGCATATATTTTTCTTATTTGTTTGAAAACTAGCTCTGAATATCCTTTTATAATGATGTCCCCGACACCATACTTTCATGCAATTCTCAGACCCAAGAATAAGGCTTCATACTCAACAATGTTGTTAGTACATTCAAAATTAAGCTTGAAGGAAAAAACAAACTCTTCCAAGCTAGGAGAAATCAGAATTATACCAACACCATTTCCAAATTTGGAGCAAGCTCCATCAAATAGCAAGGTCTAAGGAGAACCTACATGTTCAAGGAACTTTGACTGATCCATCTTGTGTTCTTTGCCATCAGAAAACCCAACAAAGTTATTAGCATCTACATCAGCAAACAACACCTCATAGGAAGCATTGTTTAGATCCTCAATTAGATACAACATCTTCTTTTCTCCATAGAGCTTGACAAGGCTGCCTTCAATGGGAATAGTGGCAAAAGACATGTCCATTTGAACAGTCCCACCAACACTTACAGCCCATTTCCTTGATAATAACATACCCCATTTGGCAGGGCAGTCAACAATTACAACATCAAGCTTCAAATTCTTACCCGGATAGGCTGTAAGTTGTACCACCAGACCCTTCACACAACCAACTACCGATACTTCTCTTGATTCCATGACAATACACTTTCCATAGGCTGTTGTCACTTTGATATCCAAATCATTCATGACTTCTAGAGACATGACATTACATGATGCATCGGAATCAAACATACAATTGTGAAGTAGTCTATCCTTTATGATCAAAGTTATAAAGAATGGATCAACATTCAATTGGGAATCAACCAAGGATGTCCCCAAGTATACCTCAGGTGTTTCTCCAAGATCCTCTAATGCTGGTGGTGTTTCAAGGTCTGCAATGATCTGAGGAGGAGTTTCAACAATGTTTACATTTCTACTTGGGGTACTCTTCTCCTCTTTCAATCCCAAGTACTCAAATGCTCTCTTCTTGTGCTCAGGAATCCCAAGAAACTCAATGATTGGAACACTCACTTTGATTTGGCTCAATACTTGGGCTATGTCATATGGAACACCCTTTGGCAAGGCAACATTGGAATGGAGACAAGCAGATTCATTAGATGGCATGGGATCCTTGACAGTTTGGGCATGAGGAGGACTGTAATTTTTTCTTGGGACAACAAAGCTTTTGGCAGGTGTTTCTCTTCTAGGAGCTTCTTTAGGAATACTTGTAAGCAAGGGTGTTTTAGGTTTGGCTTGAGGCCCAACTCCTTAACAACCTTGCTCCTAGTGTTATACCATTTCTCTTGAGCCACAAAAAAATTCATTAACAATTGTCTATCTTCCTCCGAAGGGATACCACCATCATACTTCTTAATCATCAAAGCTCTTAAGTATTCAAAGTCATTGTTAGGAATTTCAAAAGCTTGCACTACATCAACTTCAAGAGTATGAGGGGAAGAAAGACTTGTACCTATTTGATGCAATCCCAAAAGGTTGCAGCTGTCCTTACACTTATCACCTCAGTTGATGTTGCTCCTTCTTGTGAGCTTGAAGAACAGCCCACCATGCAAATATCATCATCAGTACCATCATCATTATTAGCTTCACCATTTTGACTATTTGCGTAGTCACGGGTGCCCAATAATGATCTCCAGCGCCCATGTGCCCCTGTCCTTCCATGTAAAATCATGTTCAACATTATTCATGAGCTCCATAATTTATCTTGAATATTTATGACATTGTTCACCTCTTGTTCAATAGTTTCCCCAATCCAAAGCACTTCCAGATTCGACGTAAATAAAATAAGTCATTCTTTCTATATCTCTTACTTAGGGTTTCATACTTGCTTATTTACTTATGTCATATTGTACTTAGCAGTTGTATATCATAATTTACATTAGTTACTCTGCAAGAGGGTTTAATAAAAACTTATTTTGTTAAATCAAGTAGAATTTTTGGAAATTCAACATTATTATCATTAGTAATAAGAGCATAATTTGTAAAATATATTTTTATTTCAATATTCCTTAAAGGTTTTTGTACTTCATATTAATATCTTAAAGTATTTCTATTTTTTGGAAATTCATATTTTATTTTTAGAAATGGTCATTTTATTAATTTGATGATTGTCACTTTTTTTTTTTTTTCTAAAAATCACTTTGGGCCTACCTTTTATACTCACTTTGGGATTACTCTCATCTATATCCAAGCATCCAATTTATGGATATATTTTCTAATTTATGATATATTTATTATAGTCCTTTCTTTAGTCCTTATGGCTACATCATGTGTAAATTTATCTATCAAGGATAATAATTCAAAAGGCCCTTTTAGGCCATATTCTATGGGTCCTTCATTAATATATGGATATAACAATGACATATTTCATAAGGATGTATTAAATTCTATTGAAGCATTACCACATAATTTTCAAGGGTAACTTCAATCCACGAGTATCAAGATCAAATCTCTTAAGGATGATATAACACATCTAAGGAATCCCCTAAACTCTAATGTTGATCATGTCTCTACACATAATGATTAATCACTATCTAAGGCTAAAGGAAAGAAATGTGATACAATTTATATACATTATACCTATTCTAGTTCAAGTTTCATGATATTCCTATGTAGAGGAAAAAAATCATTAAGTTTTAGTAAATCAATGTTGAATATTAATGCAACCACATTAGAAAAAACCTCTTTGGTTTGACAAGTGTAACACCCTGAACTGTTGTTACTTCCTCCTAAGCATACAAGTGTTGATATGTGATTTCTGTGTAAAAGGATGTGTTCCTTGATTGAGAAGTCATGCTTGATATGTACTGTATCTTCTTTGCGAGATCTTTGACTCGAGTCGGATTATGATTGGACTCTTTTATTTATTTCATTTTGCATCCGAGTTTAATCGATCTCGAACGCAATTATGAAGTTGTTCATCTTTAAGACCTAGCCTTGGATCGGTGGTATTGATCCAAGTGGTGCTTTAAGTTATTCGTGATGAATTAAATTTTTTTATAAACCTTTCACGGGTTCGTAAGGTCGAATTCATTGAATAAAGCCAATCCGAGTCTAACTCAAAGTTGATCGTGTGAAATGGAATGGTTCCCGATATCGAAGTATATCTGGAAGGTCTTGGTCGTGGACCGTAATAATTCACATTGCATATAATTTCAGTAGCCTAATGGCAAGTATAGGAGTGAACCCTGTTCGAGAATGCATGTTGTAGGTCTTTTTTTGAGTATATGAAATGTTAGACCTAACTGGAATTATTAATGTTAGTAACCTAAAACTAAACTTAACCTAGGGGTTAGATTAGTGTTAATCTAACCTAGACCTAGGCTAAGAGCTAATGTTCTAAGTTAGTATCTATGTGCTAAGTGGTTAAACTAGGGGTAATCCTAAATCCTAACCTAAGTTACTAGCCTAACTACAAAGAATAAGGGAACCTATGGAAGGGGTACGAACCATGGGCGGCAGTTTCTATGTTATTAAATGCGTGGATAAGTATGAAAGACAGGTAATTTAGTGGAGGTTTTATAACGGCTATCTTGAGCCGACGTGGCAGGTCGCCAAAATTGGAAATGGTCTTGGAATTTTATTTGTCTATCGCCAACTATGGCGGTCGGTGGCAGTGGAGTTTGAGCGGGAAACTGGGAATTAATGCAATCAATGCACTCGGGCTTTGAGCTCGGATTTCTTGGGGAAGCATGCAAAATGGAAAGTTGATTGTTTGTTTGGTTTTGCATGCACTCCGGTTTTTTCCATGCATTCACCGGTTCTTCTTAGCTTTTTCTTCTTGGTGTTGCATGTATGGCAAATATGAGCGTAACTAGCTCTTTCCTCTGGCAAGGAAAATATATAAGTCATGGAAATAGTAAATTTCTGTTGGTGGATCTAACTTGGAAAAGAAGGAGAAGGTTTGAGCTCTTTCAGTGGTCTGCTTCGAAATTTTAAGCAAATATCCAGGCATGTTAGGCCCTAACCTTTAAAAATCTTGTTGTCTTTCAAGTGATTTCATTAGAACAACTCTGTTCAGATGATTTTTGGAATTGGTTGGTTTCTATGGTAATCTTGTGTGATTTTTGGCACTGTATCTTCATACTGGTTCGGTTTTTCAATTTAACCCTTGATGGGTGTTTATTGTATCTCGAACTGTGGCTATATTTCCTTGTGTTTTGCATTCGGCTTTAAGTTTGCGAAATATATGAAATGAATGTATGCTAGACCTGCTCTGTGAGAACCCATGAATTGTTCTCGTGATGTGTACAGGCTACTGTGATGCTTGTTGATTTATACTTGTCATCGATGCTTGTTTTTGATACTCGTTGGAGGGAATACAGATGGACAGTTGTTTGATTGTTCGGTTTTATTGAAATTTTTGTTAGCTCTGTCGTGGTTACTATTAGTGGTGGTTATTGATTCTTGTTGGGTTTCGTTTTGTCTTTTAAAGTTATTTGTTAATAAATAACTTGTTGTGTTATTGTATCTCATCGCGACCCTGTTGAGGTTGTTTTTCCTTGCATTGTGGTTATGGGTTTCAACCCGTTGACAGTATGCAATATGTATATATTTATGTTTGTTGTAATCGAAACGACTCTGTAGATTCCTTTGAATGATTCGTATATTTTGGGACCACTGTGGAAACTATATATATTGGAATCTTGGTAATTTGTTTTGCCTTAGTCTTAAAGGAGTAACAGGTAATGCGACTTCTGTTATTTTGTAACGAATACCTTCGTTTTACAAGGAATTGTGGTTCAGACTCAGTTGGGTACTTATTATGTTCCACTATGTAAGCTTGGAGCGAATATTGATATAAGGGTTCAGTCGGATTCCTTGTTTTGAAATCAGTATTTAGATTTGCTTATACCCGATTGTGAATATCGACCATTGTTGGCATGATTGGAATCTTTAACTTGTATTTATCTTGTATTTCATTTTCTGTAGAAGCTTATTCGTGAATACTGATATACGGATTTAGTTTTAAATCTTTGATAAGTAATCAGTGTCACTGCTTCTGTATAAGCCTGATTTTGAACATGTAATGTTTTTGGCTTGGTTGGACTTCTTTAAATAGTTTGACATTATGTAATTTGGATTTTTATTTAGTGAGTCGTGAATACCTTACTTCAAACTCTGAACACGTTCAGATGTGAATACAGAATATTATGTTTCTTTTCTGTTTATCCCAGTTTGATGAGGCTGTGCATGTTAAGGGGATTTTGTATGATTATCTCTGCATAAGTCTTAGTGAAACATCAATTTACTTAATGTCAAAGAGTCTTTTATTGACTGCGATAAAATTGAAGCTCCTTGATTTCGACCTTGGGTCCAAAAGCCTTGTAGTGTTTATTATGGACTAGAAGGGGACTGTAGGTTGATGTATGGGATTGTAACCGTGTTTACGTATTCTGTTGCATGACTATCCTGCCTTGAGCTTGACTGAACTTTGAGCCGTCGACTGCTCCTCGACAGGCGATGTGGGGAATATCTTCTTGTTTCTTTGTTTCATGTGAAGGTCATGTGGAGTCTGTTTGGTAGATAGTCATCACTGTTGGCGTGATAGCTACTGTACAGAAGTTTTGTTATATTTGATGTTAACAAAACAGTGATTCTTCTTGTGGCTCGTCTGACTTATTCGTATGCATGTAAGGTGAATGTTTTCCATTTAAGGAGATGGTACAGTCACGAACGTGATGAAGGGAAATATGAATGACTTGCTTTCTTTCTCTTCTGTTATGAAAATATATGTTGATATTTTTATCTAACCGTTGGAACTGTTTTGATCCTTTTTATGGAATCATGATTTGTAATGATATTCCTTTTACTGTTGAATGAAATGATCTGTCTGAAGTTTGCTGTTTTAGGAATTCAGATGGATAATTGATTTGGATACTTTCGTTCTTCTTGATTTCTAATATTGTGATGAAATATTTGGGAAGTATTTAGGACTATTCTGTAACAATAATAGAGTTACGCGTTTGTAGTCATTTTTGTATTACATCAGCATAGTCTGAAATATGTATACTTGTTTGGTGAATTGATCTCATTTAAACAGGTTGTTTAATGAAAACAGTTGGTGGATTGCAATTGTTTTAAGAGTTAGTGCTTATCATGCTCAGTTCATCGAACTGACCCATGTTGACTATTTTTGCAGATGGTTGCCGTAAGTGGTAAAAGCATGCAGATCTGATAGGATGATCAGATTGTTTAGATTTGATTTTAAGTAGAATTTCAGTTTGAATTTCTTTAAATGTACTATAAGAGGAAAGATGTTCTTCTTCCGTTGAGTATTGTATCAAGTATGTTGAATGCATAAAATGTATTTGATTAGTTCTGAAAGGAATGGAAATTGATATTGTTACTTATGTGTTTGTATTCTTATCTTGATAGTTTGACCTTCTTCGGTTCAAATGATCTAAAGAGCATTGTTATTATTATATAATTTGGAGACTTTGGTGATTATCAATGTAAGCTTTACAAGAATATGTGATTGAATTCTTATGATTGTTTAGAGTTCAGTATGTTCTATCGAAGCTAAATGGAAATTTAGGTAATCTGTCCTTTTGGAAGATAGGGTTAAAATATACCTAAGCGAACGCTAAACAAACTGAATTAAATTATTAATCCCTAGTCCTGATTATGACAGGACAACATTTAATTGGATTCTGAATCATTTATATTTGATACTAATAAGTATGATATAAATTCAGTTATGAGAACTGATATAAACCTAATGGGGTTCAGATGGCAATCTCATGTGAAGTTTATGAGATATTGTCCAATTCCGTTGTTTTAGAATTATGTATATTCTATGAACTCCTTGATGAGACCTTGGCCTTAATAACTCCTCTGTGTAATGGGTTTTATTGAGAAAGGTCATCCTAGGAAGAAGAATCCAGGGATCGGGAAAGGCTAACCTTAGGGGAACGTCTTTTAATATAATTTAACTCTATGTGCGTAATGCTTATTAATACGTAGATCTTTTCGAGGCGGATTTAAAGGTTGACGACATAAGACAACTGCAGGGTTGTACCTTCAAGAAGATTAGGATCTTCTCGAAGATACCACAATGCAGGTGACTTATGACGACACCCTTTGCATTGATCGTCAAGATTTACACCTTTAACTCGTACAAGTTACTTTGGGACCGATTAGGTATGGGGTCACATTATATGGCTGCCTAGGAGACTTGGGGTATCATGACACACTGGTTTAATTAGGATTGACCCAGTATGTCATCTTATCCCTAGTCCTTGGGAGCATCCATATAACGTGGTCACCTTACTAATCCGTTCCCGAGTGATTAACTTGGGATAATAGGGACTGACAGAAGTCGGTATAAGACATTCTACATACCATAAGAATGGGGTGAAGGACATATTCCAGATTGACGAGTATGCCGTTAAGGAATACGAGACATAAGCAATATGTTTCAAATCTTTGGCCAAAGTATCACAAGCTGTTGATTGCGTTGTCCTGAGTCACCTGGTCTAAGGGATGAGATGCCGATGAATAATGGTAACAGTTATTCAGTTAGGTTCCTTGGATAGAGCATTCTGAATCCCAGAATAGGGAAGAGAACCGCAAGAGTGATGTGTTAAATAATAACGCCAACTCTTATTACTCATGAATAGATCGGTAGATTACCGAGTCATGGAATGAATAGATCGGAGGTACTCCGAGTCATTACAGCTGCATATGGTTATCTGTTATATGAATGGTTATTTGATTTGTGAGTTCTAAATTTTTATTTAGAACCAGGAAGCATTTATCAAAAAAAAAAAAAAATTGACTTGTTCTATTGTCTAAAATGAGGATGTTACAACAAGAATGATAAACCACATGATATTCTATATGATATACTCGATAAGTGATTAATAAATTTTCTACCTAATCATTATTATCACCTTAATAGATTTACAAGATTAAATAAAAACCATTTTGTAATTATCACACAATCAATGGGCATTGTGAGAATGATTGTTACATTTTAAATTGATATATACAACAACTTTAACATATCGACATTATTTCTTTCGATACATGATATTTTGATAGGTCCCTTTCTCATCCTCATAAGTATTGATCTAAGGATGTTACAATCACCCAATATGGTCCTCCTTTGGATGCAATATTTTCCCAATCTCCTACAAGTGATGTCTCTCAAATTGGAGGCTATCCTAATCAATAATATCATGCCCCTAAACCTAAATGGGTTCCCAAAGTTAACACAACCATATTGGTTGAGAATAATGTGATGATAAATAAAATAAATTCATTTATAATACAATATCTATCTATTCACCAAGAGGATATGAAATCAATACATCCTTTAGAAAAGACAATATCAAATATTAAACTAAATCATATTGTTGCATGTTAAAAGAAATGGAAATGATATACATAACATAAGAGGAAATTCAACAAGAAACATTATAAAGGCAATAATCTTAATTTCATGGAATTAAACAAGATAAATTACATTTGTCCATAGAGTAATTAGGGGTACACAAACAACTAATGGAAAAAAGACAAATTCCCCATATATTTCTAATTTCGCATTACTAATCAATTTCGATCAACACAATGAATTTGATACTAGTTACTTATGATAGTGATGATGAAAAAATTGACATGTTAGATGAGCATCTATACACATTGAATTTCTATCCCATCAATGAATAATTTTTTTGTATTATTAATATGTCCATATAACAAATTGAATAGATAATTCTAAATACAAGAATACAAATTCCTCTCTCAATATGAAGGTTGATCGAAAGCTGGAAAATTTCTAGTGTAAGACACGTAAAGTACTATTTGCTAAAAATATTCCATGATATAAAACTAAAGAGAATATCATTTCCCTAGAATAATTGTTTATTTCTCAACATCTAGTTGTTGAGCATAGAGCTACAAAAAAATGCTAAATAATGTATCCAAATAGCTCATACACCTAATTTTCTAATGAGAAAGCAATCTATTATACAATTAATGAATAATAAAATATCAAATAAATATAATAAATTCTCATGTAATCAAGTGATGAGGAACCCATTGTTATGATAAATGATCCAATCATCTTCAATACCCTTTAAAGTGGGGAAAACTATATTTTTCACTTCTCTTATTTCTTCTCAATGTTGTCACTATAATCAACAATCTTAATACATCTAATGAGTCTCTACCTCATAGTATTTCTATAAGGAATACTATTACACATGCTTTTATTAGTGTCTCTTTATCTCATGATTCTCATGTTAGGTCTTCTATTGTACATACTTTTGCTATTAATTCTCTATCTTCTATGCATGTTGCTAGGTCTACTATTGCACATGCTTATACTAGTGTCTCTATGTATCTTCAACCTCCTCCTAGGTCTCCTATTACATATGATTCTTCTAGTGGGTCTATCCTTCCTTTTTCACCTTTTAGGTCTTCTAGTGCACAAAATTATCTTTATAAATATTTCTATCCAAGGTCTCATGTGACTCATATTATGGATTTTACACAAATTATACACAGTTATATTTATTCTATTATAACATATTTGAGGCTTGATACTCCTTTACCTTATAGGTTTGCCCCATGTTTTGATACGGTCTTGATTGGGTAATGCTTGTGCTACCACCTTATATATACATATATAACCTCAAAAATAAAAAAACATTAAAAAAACACATTATACGTAAATACTAAAATATTTAGAAAAATACATAATTATCACCTAAATATTACTTTATTTGATAGCTCTTTACTTTACTTAAGTTGTTTGTCATATTGGTTTGATAGATAAAATATTTTTTTATATAAACTTAGCACAAATGCATTCAAAAGTTATTTTAAGCTTGATGTAGGACACACACATATTGATACACGATGATAGTTGTTGGCCTATTGCCTTCCCAAAGTGATGGAAATCATTTGGAGGGTCTCCTACAATATACATGTATTTTCCTTTCATTTAGTTACTTTCACTTCTTTGATATTCTTAGGTATTTATATTATATAACTATTATCTTTTAAGATAACATGACTAACACATGTGTCTTGTGCAATGCTAACCTATCTTACTCTATGTGGTTTTTGACTACTATTTTTTATATTTAATTGATAGATTGATTTATTACTTATATTATTATTGTATGTGGCCTGAGTACCTTGATTTTTATTGCAACATTGTGGGTTATTCATGTTTGTGGCTCTATGCCTCTCTTGTATATGCACGTTTACATATTTTCTCGAGCCATGTATGCCTTTATTTTGATTTTATTGTGATACCATGGGTGTCCCATGTATATGGATCTATATTATAGTGCCCCTCCCTTAATAGAGTCTCCTTCATAGATGGTTTCAACCTTCCATCCCCTTATGATGTTGGTGTTTTTGTTGTCATTTATAATTTTTCTCCTAGCCTTTTAGGAGAAGATGAGTTATTATGATGTTGGCTAAAAATGAAATATAAATCCACTTTTCAAGGTCAAACCGCCTTTAAATATTATCATTTAATGTTACTTTTATTTGATAGTTTCTCTTGCAGTGTAGTACCCTCCTATATTTTCTCCATATTGTTAATTTTCCCAATTGGAGAGGGTTTATATAATAATAAAAGCATTATTAAAATAATAAAATGGAATGAAAAGAAAATAAAGAAATAAAATAAAATTCATAGGGGAAATTTAGGGTAAGAAATGATTTTATGGTATTTTAATTCCTTCGCATGTTGAAATGATTACAAAATATTTCAAGCAAACAACAAGTGTAAATATATACCTCAAACCTTCGCCAACATTCCCATCCTGCACCTAAATGGGATATTTTAATAGGTTATGGATGTTCATCAAACCAAAATGGAAAAGGGATTTTTGTTTGATGTTGTAGTTGTAATGTTATCATAGATATGAATGTGAATTGGGGAAGCATATAGGAATCATGTGAATTGTTTAACAAAATTCATGAAAGAATTGTGGCTCATGGAACATACCCTGACCATATAAGCTTCATTTTTGTCTTATTTTCATGTTGTAGACATGTTCATAGGAGGAGGATTTGGAATTCTTGGTTGCACTTGCTATCTTGAGGAATCTATAAACTCCTCATCAACATGTTAATCAAGCCTATGGTGGTTGCGTGGATTTTTTTTTCGGTGCTTGTAGATTGTATAAGAATTTAGAAATAGAGTATTTAGTATTTGCATCATCTCTTTTGTTTGAGATGGCTTCTAAGAATGCTGCACCTTATATTCTCTTGTCAAACACCTATCCATAAGTGGTAGATTTGTATGCAAAATGAGGAAGTATACACTTTTCATATGAATTGATTGACTATATGCCATGCTCCCAACTATCAATTTTGCAGACATTTTATTTCTTACAAACACAAGTTTGTAATAGAGGTTAAAACACCTTGGAATAAGGTATAGACATCTATTATAGATTTTTAAAAAGAGGATCAATGTACTTCACATGAATAAGGTATGGTCCACCGTTATTCTTTCATTGAAAATGTTTCAGAGCATTTGGTAGGTGAGTGCAAAGTGTTGATATGTTAGTCAATGGATCGCTTAGTAAATTAGCCTTAATATGTGGCGGTGGTGCAAATTAACTTGTAGCAATTAATATGTTCATTAATCTACAGTCATTTAATTATCAAATGAAGGAACGTAGACTTTCAATAATCCCAGTTGTTGTATGCACACGATTGTAAGTATTTTAGGAGGTAAGGAAATGAATTGTCTGTCACTAAAATACTAGAAATAACAATGCTTTGAAATAAATTAAATTTAGACTAAAAGTAAATACTATGAATAAGGTAAAGCATGTAAACTTAGAATGTAGATAAAGGAATGAATTACTACTAATTCTACTCATGCAATAAACAAAGCAAAAAACTATGGAGGGGGTTATAAAACCACAAGTGGGCCCTTCCTTGGGTGCTAATCCCTCCTAAGGCTTGTGCCTAAAACTACTGAAAAGAAATCAAATTTTTTATTGTATTAGCACGAATATTACATCTTAATAGAAAGAAACCTATGTATTCTGCGTATATGCTACTCTCTAATCTCTATCTATATCTACATACATTAACCGATTCCTTTTCAACATTAATCCTTTTCTTTTTATACATCTCATTACAACAAAAGCACGAGGAAATAAAGTTTGACTAGGAGTTCAAACAGATCAAGTAAAATATCTCAACCAAATAATCCGAGAGACTCGATGTATGCAACAGGATTAACCAATAGGTGTTTAGATGTCAATCACATAACTCAAGTAACCGATCAGTTCAATCAATCAGTTCCCAAATCATGAATTTAATTAGTTAGTTCCTTATTAAGTTGCAATGCATAATCAAATGTTGGAGTTGAGTCATCTCCTAGTTCTCATGTTGTAATTGTAATTGCTTCTTCCATCGACATGTGCAAAATCAAGTGTTATGTCCACGTTCCATGAGCTTCTCAGGATCATGAATTCTTTAATGTGTGTGACTTCCTTTGGATGTAGATGCTTTCTATAGAAAAGTCCTTTAGTTACATGAGAGTTATTGTAGGTGATACCTTAGCAGTAGATGATTCCTTTTAGCTGCAGATAGGTTGCTATGTATGGATCCTTTGGCTACATGTGAGTTGCTGCATATAACAAGTTTCTTGCAAAAAGGTTGGCATCATACAAAACATCATTCAAACACCTTATTGTAATCAAAATAATAAATGCGTACTCACAATACCACAAAATAAAGTTAACTAGTAATAACTATATTAATTAATATTCATGCCATAAGTTTAGGTTATAATGAAATGTCTTAACAACATAATAGGGAATATAAGTACAAGGATTCAAATGGTTCAAAAATTACAGAAGATGAGTTGTTTAGAAAGGGAATTAAACAACTCATCACACCCCCATACTTAACTTCTTGAATGTCCTCATTCAGGTTTCTTAGGCTCTTCAATTTTCTTAGGTTTTTCTGAATGGTGTTACACAAGCATTTTAAATATCTTTGGAGTAGGTGTCCCTTTAGGATATGTGAAGAAGTAACCTCCATTCATCCTATACCTATTCATGACTCTGTCATGTATTATTTCATCCAAGGGATGATTACCAAACCAATGTGGTATAGGAAAGTGGAAGATTGGTGGGTGATATCCAATTGGAAACCAAGTTTTTGCACATGCAATAGAAATATAAATGTATGCATTCACTCTTCTTAAAGTTGGAATGATATTATGATAAGAGTGCATTTATTTCTTTTACATCTCAGGGGACATTTCATTCTAGCGCATCCTACAAACATATACTATCTCTTTTACATTGCACTTAACCTTGTCCCTGAATTCTTCATGAGCTACTTTCTACCTCTCGCCATACTCTATTTCTGATTTCCCTGTTAGCCATATATTTTCCATATTCTTCAATAACTACCTTAGTGTTTTGCAACTTCAACCCTAATCATCAATGGTTGTACCTTTTCCAAGTGCCTATACTCTTCCATCTGTCTCTCCCTGTCCAACTCATTCAGAAAATAAGAACAAAGTGCTTTAATTAGAACATCTCTAATGTAGAGGATTGGAATCCAATCCCTATCATACTCAAGAGCATAATTGTACATGTAGAGTTCACACAATAGGAGATGAATTTCATGAGGCATTTTTAGATATAGTTTAAAGAATATCCTAGCTGCACTAATGTCGAGTTGACATGGTAAGTTTTAGTTAGTTGCAACATATTTTCTTTCAATAAAATAACATAAATATTAGAGGGGCCTGCAATTGAATATGTCATGGGCCACCTTAACTATTTCTTCTTGATTTTTCTTTAACCTTTCAATTTATTTATCTTTTTCCTTAATTTCCTGTCTTTTCCTCAATTTCTTGGTGGTGCTAGAAAAGGAGTTCTTCTTTTATCTTTCCCATTTTCCTTTTAACTTATTAACATAGGTTTCAAATTGATACACCAAGTAATCCAACATTGTTGTTTGTGTTTCCATGTTCCTACAAAATGGTTTGATATGCTCTTTTATAACTTCTCGAATGATAATTTGTGGCTACAATGGGCTATATCCAACATGCGCAAAGCTAACATGTGGTGTCTTATCTAACACTTCCTCAATTATTTCATCAAGTAACTACAAGAATGTGCTCCTGTATTGTCTCAATTTCCACATAAATATTCTCTTTCTCAATTCCATGGACAAGGTGCTTGAATAAATTTTCAACAATATGGGGCATATCTTCACCAATTTCTGGTTCATGAACTATCTTGTAAGTTTCCTCTTCCATCCTCTCCTCATGACCTATGGCTGTAGGAACCATCTCCTTAGCTTCCTTTTCAACTTATTTTCCTTCATGCTCTCCATGACTTACATCAACATGAACTACCTCTACATGTTGCTCCATGTACTCTTCAGGGAATTCCTATATAATTTCTCCACCACCTTCTTCACCTCTCTCTTCATGACCCTCCTTCACACCCATTGTATCCACATTCGGGCTTGGTCTTCTTGTCCCTCCATATGCTCTTTAGGGAATGGCTTCTCAAAAAATGCAACATTAGTACCACCTTGCATTGTTTCCAGTGGTGTGGGCTCAATTTCTCCCTCTGCAGCTTCCACATCACTATCAAGTGATATGGTCTGGGTCCTTTTTGGCTTGGAGGTATTTGGTCTTTTGGTATTTAGCCTATGAGAGAGAATTTGCAATATAGGAGTTGAATTGGAAGATTTTATTTTTCCTTTAGATGTAGATGATTCGGGTGTAGATATTTCTAGGAGGGTTTCGAAATAAATATTCTTTTAGGTGAGATTGGTTCAAGGTTTGGTTTAGAAGATGGTAAATTCTCAGAAACAAGAATTTATTTAGGCTGGGAAGTTGATGCTGAGGGTTCAATCTGCATGTGTGGAAGAACTTCCAATACTTCTTCTTCTCTTCCTTCTATTTCCCAGTAATTCATCAATGTGTTTAGCTCTTGAAAAATCATCCCACCTTATATCAGGATATTCCCTCTGTAGGGTATGTTTGATTATCAGAGTGAGGAGGTAGTGATGTGTAAGATCAGACCTTCCTTGTTATGCCTCTCTACCCATCTTTTTCAAAACTTCATTCAAGAAATTGGGCACATTGACATATCTGTTGTTCTTGAGATGATTGAGCAATTTAAAATGAACTATGTTTAACCTAGAGTACCTCCCCTCGTAGGTAAAATACTTGATAATGTAATTTACAATTTCATCCCAAAGAGGTTTGAGAGAAAATTTTTAAGTACCTTGGTGATCATTTACGAACACATAATATACATTAGAAAATTCCCATCTCGCGCGCCTCGGATTTTCTTTCTCAAGAAAAGGTTCACCTTGTGTGGGAATTCCAATCACCTCGCCAAAATTTCATCACTAATTATTACTGATAAACCCTTGACCTTGCTTCACCATATCTGAATGTACTAGCAAATTCTTTGACCATCGATTCATTTAAACCTTGGAATCAATTTATATAATCTAGCCACCCATTGTCATAAAAGTACTGTAGAATTTGTGGCTAACTAAGGAGTTTAGAATGCTCTATTAGCTCATGGCGTATCAAGTCTCCACCCATTTTCAATATGCAACTTTCTCACTTTGGTAATGCAATCACACAGTTTTGGAGAAATGATGCAAAATTGAATTATGTGGGATTGTTTTGAGTATTTTATTTTTGAACTTCGAGACCGACGCACACGCAACACAACAAAAGGGAATGCAATTAATTGATTTGATTATAGGAACATGTGAGGTAAAGTGGTATTATGGAGTAAGATGATGTGTAATGAAAAATAACGACATAAAAGGGTGGCGGTTTAGCAATTTAATTAAAGACATGATATTGTGGCATAAATACTAATTAATAATAATCATACTTTAATAAAGTGGTAGGAGTGCACTTATCTCGAGGAATATTTAGAATGATGATTGTACATGCTTTATTGTATCTATACCCTTTTACAAGCTGGTTTGATATGATGCTATAAACTTTTTATGATGTTGTAAGCATGTGTGACATTTGTATTGGAGGATCCTTTCTTAAATCATATAACTACCGAAAGTGAATGTTGACTCTGTTAGGGTACCAGTTGTCTCAATCATCACTCACACGTGCAAGTATCCCTTATTTCCTTCATGCAATCATGAGTTCTACCAAACATGAAAGAAAAAATAATTTTTTTGTATGCTTCGCAAGTGGAACATTCATTCTTTTGCATTATATCCCCGTGTCGAGACTATACACTCTTGCATACATATACATCAAATCCTACAAAACAAAAATTCTAAGAAAATAAAATGTGTTAGCTCAGTGTTCTTTGATCACCAAGAGGGATAATCAAACAAATTTTATTTTCCCTTGGAGTATTCAACAAGCTGAATATACCAAGGCCACTGAAATATCTCAATCCTTTGAAATTTTAGAAGATGAACCAATAGGCTCAACTTCTGATCTTAATTATGATGTCCTTATTTCCATCTTGTTTTGTCCTCCTTTGAACTGTTGCATGAAGGTACTTCTATTAGTTTGCTTCTTGTACAATCTCAACCTATGGCCATTGACCAATAGCTTGAACCTTACAAGATCTATGGTTGTGAGTTTTACAACTCCATTGGAAAAGATTTTCTCAATCTCATATGGACCTAGCCACCTTTTCCTAAGTTTTCCCATGTGGTCCTTATACTTTGAGTCAAACAAGAGTACTGAGTCACCTTCTTGAATTTGTCTTATCTTGATGAACTTTTCATGCCATTTTATCCTCTTCCTTTGAGCTTCAGACAAATCTATGCCTAGTTTATGCAATCCTTAATGTCTTGCACTCAAATTCAATAGGGATAATAACTATCTTACCATACAAAAGATCAAATGGTGTGAGGCCAATTGTTATCTTCCATGTTGTGTTGATTTCTGATATTGCCTATGGAAGTATTTCTAACCAATATTTCATGTGGAGTGCAATGGTTTTTGTCAAGATAGCTTCTATCTCCCTATTTGTCACCTCTACTTGGCCATTAGATTGGGGATGGTATGGTGTAGACTTCCTATGCCTAATTTTATACTCTTTAGCTAGATCTAAAATTACATCAGCAGTAAAGTGTGTACCTTGATCAATATTTTTCTCTTGGCACTCCATACCTTGTGAATATGTGATCATAGAGAAACTTGGCTACTTTCTCACTCTTCTAACTTGGAAATGCCTTCACCTCTATCCACTTAGTTAAATAATCTATGCATACCAAGATGTATTCCTTCTGTTGAGATTTAGGATCTATAGGACCAATGAATTCTAAGCCCCATTTTTCAAATGGATGTAAGAATAACTGAGGTTGTAATGGAATCTCATCTAATTTAGTAGGATTTCCCATTATTTGACATCTATCACATCTCCTGGTGTATAGTGTTGCATCCTTATGTAATGTTGGCTAATAATAACATGTTGTCAACACCTTATGTGCTATTATTTTTGCAGAAAAGTGTCCTCCACAAGGTTCACTGTGGTATGATTTGATTACATCTTATATGACATGATCTTTCCCTATGTGAATTAGAAATCCAACAATCCAAGAAAAATGCACTCTTTTGAACTATGCATTTCTTTTCGTGAGAATATAAGTACTATGGAGGTGTTTTACCCGAAACTAGATAGTTTTCTATGGCTACATACTAAGGTGTTTTAATAGAAATAATAAATAGGTTCTCATCTAGGAAAGATTCATCAACTACCTGTTCTTCATAATTATTCTCCATTCTTGAAAGGAAATACTATATCACTTTGTCCTTGCAGAGCTTATCCAATATTGTGACATCAAACTTTTGTAGAAGGAGAAACCATATGATAATCCTAATTATTTTTACTAGTTTATTGATATTTAATGGCAACATGGTTAGTGTGAATGAACACTGGATGACCTATGATGTAGTGCCTAAAATTATTGATAGAATACACAACTGCTAAGAACTCATTTTTAGTGACTGTGTAATTAAGTTCAACATGCTTTGCAAGTTCTTGCTAACGTAATAAATTACATAATTTAAAACTCAATTCTTCTCGTCGTAAACCAGATCCAATGGCATGGTCGATGTATCAATATGGATGTGGAATGATAGGTTCCAATTAGGTCCTCTAAATACAAGGGCAATCCTCAACATTTGCTTCAAGTTTTGAAATGTAATTTCACATTTTTAGTCCACTCAAATGTAACATCCTTTCATAGTAGGAAAACGATGACATTGCAATATTGCTAAAATATTGTATAAATTTTATGTAATAACCAACATGGCCTAGGAAGCTCCTAACATCATTTTATTTCTTTGGTGTTGGCAGATTTATGATGATAGATATATTTTCTGGATCAACTTGAATTCCATCAGAAGAAAGATAATGTCCCAAGACTATACCTTCATACATCATCATGTAGAATTTTTCATTACTCAAGGATAGGTTGTGCACTTTACATATCTTTAAGAATTTGTCTAGATTCTACATAGCTTTTGTAAAAATATTTCCATGGAATGTGAAATCATCCATGTATACCTCCATATAATCATTTGTTAGATCTAAAAATGCTCAAGAATACCTTATGAAATGTAGCAGTGCATTACACAAGCCAAATAGAAGAACATAATATGTAAATGTTCCCATGGGCATGTGAAGGTAGTTTTTCTTGATCCTCTAGTGTAATCTAAATTTGATTATAGCCACTATATCCATCAAGAAAATAAAAATATTTCTTACTAGCCAAAGTGTCAAGTACCTGATCAATGAAAGGGAGTGGAAAATGATCCTTCTTTGTTGTTGCATTCAACTCTCTATAATCTACGTAGATCCTCCATTTTCCATTCTTCTTTGGAACAATGACAAGGGGTGACACCCATTGACTGTATGAAATTGGATATATAAATCCAACATCCAAGAACTTCTTCAACTATTTTTTCACAATGTCTCTCATTGTTCATTTCATTCTTCTCTCGTGGTGCACTGATTGGCTTATGATTTTCTTTGATATAAATCTTATGAGTGTACAACTTAGGATGAATCCCATGCATAACACCATAATCCCATGAAAATGCTGCTTTGTGTTTTTGTAGAAGAGCAATCAATAATTTCTCTTGTTGCATGTTGAGCATATTGTTCTCATTTAGTGACCTTCCTGAGGTTATCTCCACTTTCTTAGAGAGATAAGGCATTGATCATACATTTCTGCTGAAATAATTCAAGATACTGATCATGAGGGAGAAGTTGATGAATGAAAAAATTATTACATGGAATGTCCTTGGTGCTTTTTTGTGGTAGAACTTAGTTTAGGGGGTAGTTTAAGCACCTTAATATATCATCCACTTCTTTGTTTCTTCCATAGTTATTCTACAAGAAATTTGAGTGCAACCTATTCTTCTTAACCTTCAATGATAAATGAATTATCCAACATCATAAGATGTTGCATAGAATTTTGATCCACTTCTGGTTCTTCTACCCAAATGGTTTTATCTTCATCATTCAATGGTTAGATAAGAGGATAAAACATGAGCTTTTTGGTACCACTTCCGTTGGAAATAATTATCTAGCCATGCTTGTAACCTATGAATGCATCACAGATGCCAACCATGGCCTTCCTAGGATGATAGGATATCCTCCTAAACTTACTTTTGGTTGAAGAATAATAAAGTCAGCATGGTATTCCCAAGAGTATACTACCACAACTATGTCTTAAAGTACTCCTTCACACACACACACACACACAAGTTGTAAGATCAGAATCGTTAGCCTTATTACTAATTTCATATCATCCATAATTTTCTTTGTCATGACGTTAATGGCTGCCCCTAAGTCAATTAGAGTGTTCTTTATTGTTGTGTCATTGATTGTAACATTTACCAAAGGACTATCTGGATCTATATACTTTGGTAAAACTTAATTCCCAAGCATGATATCAATCAGTTGTCTAATAAATTGCATAGTAGATGGATCCTTCCTCTTTCTACCTTTTGTTTAATGCATAGATCCTTAACCAACTTGTTGTAGATGGGAACATCCTTGATTGCTTGAATGTGTGGAATTTTGACATAAATATCTCTCATTGATTGAAAAAATCAGAATTAGATTCTGATTTGAGGTCAGTCTTATTTTCTTATAATCTCTATGGAAATGGTGGTTCATTATTTTTTATTTTACCCTTTCTAGAACTCTTTTCAGGTTGTTGGGGATTGTCTTGCAGCATGTCCTCATTTTACGTGGATCACTTTGAAAGAATCGTAGTTCATCTGTAATCTCTGTAATGGTGGGTCCATTTGGTGGCAGAAGTGCTCTTCCTGAGCGGATATGGGCATTGTTAAAATAAAAAAACTAGGTAGGGTATTGAGTTGGTTCCATGGAATAGGTTGGTTGAGAAGTTTTATTATTGGGTTGCATTGGTTGAGCTAGTAGTGAGTTGCTTTTGGGTAGGAGATAGGTTAGGGATTTGACATTAGAGATTACTACTATGGATAAGGAGGTTGTTGGTAATATTTTTAGTAATTAGGAGGTGGGTTGTTCCATGAATTCCCTCATCCCCAAAGCTAATGTCATTATTGAGAGGGTTGTTTCCATTTTTATTGGCCTAAAATTTGAGGTTTCCATTGTTACAGGTATTGGACAAGGTATGGAGCCCAACCTTGATGTGGATTAGCCCAAGGTGGGGGTTGTATATATGGATTACTAGATCAATTTTGAAATTCTTGTGACATACCTCCTTATCTTGGTAGCCACGGTTTTCTTTGAGCAACATAGAAGACTTGTCCATCCTCTATCTCCAACATCTTGAATTCAGGTGAAGCCTCCCTTTCTTGTGCAATGCTGGAAAATACTCTTCATATACAACCATATTTCTTCCTTCTATATGTATGGAAGAACTCGTGAGTCTTGCCTCTACATCTTCTCTTTTCTTCTTGGCATGCAGAGCATCTAATTGAGTGGCCATGTCATTGAAAATATTTTTTCATGTTATTGAACATGTTGACAATCTCTTACTTGGATATGTCCCCAATTTTTTTGGTATCTGATCCACCTCTTGATCTTACATGTCTTATTCTCTTCATAGTGGATCTAGAGTAATTCCTGCAGCTTAACAAATCTCTACAAAGGAAGATTTTGAAATGTTTCTAGCTTCTATCAGATCTAGAGCATCCATGTACTCCTCATTGAGTCTCTTCAAAAAGAGTAATTTGAGAGATTTATGAGGTAGTCTTGTGTGCCTTGTCTTTTGAATGTAGAACATGAATCATTTTAATAGTATTCTAATGGTTCATCCTCCTTCTATGCCATCTTGTAGATTTCATCACCTCCTCTGCTACTTGGTCTGCAATAGTCCTAGTACTTAGTGAGAAACTTCTCCTTCATCTGTGCCCAAGTGGTAACGACATCTCTTCCTAAACCCATGAACCATCTCAAGGCTGCATCCTTGAGTGTAGAAGGAAATAGCTTTAATTTATGTGCATCAATGGTATAATCATATCTCCTACATAAAATGTCAAACTCAAACAAAAAGGTGTCCAGGTCTTCAGTCATGGATCTATGAAAGTTAGGAAAGGAAGAGGGAGAAATATTATTCATAGCAATAGCCTCATCATTGTTGGAAATGGGAAACTCAAAGATGGCTGCCCTATTTTCAACATCATAGTGGCTCTAGGGTAATTCTCGCAGCTTAAAAAATATCCTCAAAGGAAGATTTTGAAATGTCTCTAGCTCCTATCAGATCTAGAGCATCCATGTCCTCCTCACCGAGTCCTTTAAAAAAGAGTAATTTGAGAGATTTATGAGGTAGTATTGTGTGCCTTATCTTTTGAACGTAGAACATGAATCATTTTAGATAGTATTCCAATGGTTCATCCTCCTTCTGTGCCATATTGTAGATTTCATTACCTCCTCTTCTACTTTGTATGCAATAGTCCTAGTACTTAGTGAGAAAATTCTCCTTCATCTGTGCCCAAGTGGTAACGACATCTCTTCCTAAACCCATGAACCATCTCAAGGCCGCATCCTCGAGTGTATAAGGAAATATATTTAATTTATGTTCATTAGTGGTATAATCATATCTCCTACATAAAACATCAAACTCAAACAAAAAGGTGTCCGGGTCTTTAGTCACGGATCCGTGAAAGTTAGGCAAGGAAGATGAAGAAATATTCTTCATCTGCGGTAGCTTCATAATTGTTGGAAATGGTAAACTCAAATGTGGTTTCCTTATTTTGAACATCATAGTGTCTCTAGAGTAATTCCCTGCAGCTTAACAAATCTCCTCAAAGGAAGCTTTTGAAATTTTTCTAGCTCCTATCAAATCTAGAGCATCCATTTCCTCCTTAATGAGTCCCTTCAAAAAGCATAATTTGAGAGATTTATGAGATAGTCTTGTGTGCTTTTTCTTTTGAATGTAGAACATGAATCATTTTAGATAGTATTCGAATGGTTCATCCTCCTTCTGTTCCATATTGTAGATTTCATTACCTCATCTACTACTCGATATACAATAGTCCTAGTACTTAGTGAGAAAATTCTCCTTCATCTGTGCCCAAGTGGTAACGACATCTCTTCCTAAACCCATGAACCATCTCAAGGATGCATCCTTGAGTGTAGAAGGAAATAGATTCAATTTATGTGCATCATTGGTATAATCATAACTCCTAAATAAAATGTAAAATTCAAACAAAAAGGTGTCCAGGTCTTCATCATGGATCCATGAAAGTTAGGCAAGGTAGAGGGAGAAATATTCTTCATAGCAATAAATTCATCATTGTTGGAAATGGGAAACTCAAAGGTGGTTGCCCTATTTTCAACATTTTGGTTTACTTCTTCTATCATTTATAGTTGCTCATGAGTAGCTTCTGAGCTTTCACTTGAAAAGGGATCTTAAAACAACAAACCTTATACAAAGGAAAGTATATCTTCTTCAGAATCCTTATAATTATATGAAGATATATGTACTACTTGTGGATTGGGTAAAAATATACCATGGGCATATCTTGGATGGTGCATGCATCAACTATCTCAACTCAATCAATGGAAATTAGTGGGGGTTGGTTGGAGGTGAATTTCCTAAAACATAATCGCTTCTAAGAAATGAAAAACCTCTCAAAAACCTTATAACTTGGCAGTATCCTTGGCAATAATGCCAAAAATGGTGGTGTAAATTAACTTGCAACAATTAATATGTTGTTCATTAATCTACAATCATTTAATTATCAAACCAAGGGACGTAAAATTTCAATAATGCTAGTCTTTGTATGCACAGTTACTGAGGTATTTTACGAGGCAAGGAAATGAATTGCTATCAATAAAATACTATAAATAAAAATGCTTTGAAATAAACTAAATTTAGATTGAAAGTAAATACTATGACTAAGGTAAAGCATGTAAACTCAGAATGCAGATAAAGGAATGAATTGCTGCTAATTCTACTCATGCAATAAATAAAGAAAAAAATCCCGAGGGGGTTAACCAACAAAAAGTGTGCCTTGCCTTGGGTGCTAATCCCTCATAAGGATTGTCCCTATAACTACTAAACACAACTCATGATTTTTATTGTATTGGCATGAAGATTCCATTTGAATAAAAATCAACCTATGTATTCTTTGTATCTATTACTCTTTAATCTCTATCTAGATCTACATACATTAACCGATTCCTCTTAAACATTAATCCTTTTATTTTTATACACCTCATTACAAAAAAAGTGTGAGGAAATAGATTTTGATTAGGAGTTTAAAAAAATTAAGTAAAATATCTCAACCAAATAATCCAGAGACTTGATGCATGCAACAAGATTAATCAACAGGTGTTTAGATGTCAATCACATAACTTAAGTAACCAATTAGTTCAATCAATCAGTTCCCAAATCATGAATTTAATCAGTTAGTTCCTTATTAAGTTACAATGCATAATCAAATGTTGGAGTTAAGTCATCTCCTAGTTCTCATGTTGTAATTTTAATTACTTCTTCCATTAACACGTGCAAACTCAAGTGTTAAGTCCATGTTCCATGAGCTTCTTAGGATCACAAATTCTTTAATGTGTGTGACTTCCTTTGGCTATGGACGCTTTGTTACAGAAAAGTCCTTTGGCTACATGAGAGTTGCTATGGATGATCCCTTAGCTATAGATGATTCCTTTTGGCTACGAGATGGGTTGTTGCGTATGGATCCTTTGACAGTAATCGAGTTGCTTTGCATATAACAAGTTTCTTGCAAACAAGGTTGACATCATACAAAACATCATTCAAACACCTTATTGTAATCAAAAGAATAAATGCATACTCACAATACCACAAAATAAAGTTAACTAGTAATAACTATATTAATTAATATTCATGCCATAAGTTCAGGTTATAATGAAATGTCTTAGCAATATAACATGGAAATACAAGTACAAGGATTCAAATGCTTCAAAAAATTATAGAAGATGATTTGTTTAGAAAGTTAATTAAACAAATCATCATGTGGCATGACTATTTACTTGGGTTATGAAGTGGGTTTTGTTTTAAATAGTAATGGTTTTAGGAGATGCAATAAATGTGTTCATTAAAAAGGGCCTTGGAGCCTCTAAAAAAATGTAACTGACACATGTAATGTCAAACTCCACAACTCTTACTTGCTAGATTGATATAGGAAATGGATTCCTTCCACACCTCCCACTTGATTTTAAATTTTGATTCCTTTTATAGTATATTAAATGTTAAATCTAGAATCAAGTTTGATATTGTTGTATTGTTTTTTTAATTCATACTTAAGTCAATGTAAAAATAGTTACCTTGGATGGTGTGTCATAACACTAGGATATTAAATTGATCAAAATAAACCTATAACATGTTCACCATTACTATGTTTTGTGACCAGTCAAACTAGAAGGGAAAATATGTTCAAGAATGTGAACTTGTAATCTCAAATATAGCCTCTAATTAAGCCAAATTCCTTTCAAATCTAACACGCAATAAGCGTATCTAAAGCCCCTTTTAATTTTAAACCACAATAACCTATTACTTATCATATGATGATATAATTTTAACAAAAAATATTGTTAAAACCATTGGTGAACAATTTTATGAAGTGGGTTTCTATCCTACTTCGAGAAAATAGGTTCTTTGGGAGTAAGCGCCGATACGATTGAAACCTCCTGAATCACCTCATTTTTGTGCATATGGATTCCATAAATAAAATATGACTCTGTAAAACTCTTCATTGTTATACTAAGAATGGTGTAGAATATATTTTTGACCCGATTCCTTATAAAATAACATTTTGTGCATCTGTATTGGAGCCAACTTGGCTTAGTTTACCGAAGGGAAAATAACCAAATTTTACCAACCGGTCCGGAAATTTGTTCCAATTTGAGCTCTGGTTACTAGTTTTGGACCCCATCAATTTCCTATGATTATATATATAATATAGAATGGGTAAGGAATAATAAATATTCCATAAGGATGTTCTAAACCCCTTTTGCAGGCCCATTCCGTGGCCACTTGGGCTAGTTTGTGCAATAACACAAAAAGATCGGTGGACCTATTTTGACCATCCAAGGTCTATTTGATGGTAAAAACTAGTGTGATTCTTCAAATCATGGATGATGATTTCAAATACATTGTCCCATATACTTAAATAATATATTTAATGAAAGGTTAGGATCATGTCATTTGGAACATCTACCTAAACCTCTGTAGTGACATTGGGAACAAGAAGCTGTGTTAGAGGTCGTAATACTTTATAATACTGAAACTATTTTTGGAATTTAAATGTTATGAATAAAAATTGATTGTTTCATTTCTCATCCTCTTTGATCCTAGAAATATATTGGTTTACTTGTGTAAAATAAAATGAGTGTTTTCTCTCTCTAAATCTTGAAACATTATATTTCTTTGAAAAGTAAATATTTTGTTCTCTCTCTAATTCTGAATTGATGTTGTGAGTCTTAATAGTGTGCTATATAGGAGGGGTGAGTCCATGAAAGTGTTTTCGTTGACCCATTTTTACATGGTTTTGCAGGTTGTAGGTAACACAACAAGTATAATATGATTGATAAAATTGAGTGTTATAGAAGTACATGGTTTCTAACATGTTTGCTATACTAACATGGGAAAGTGTATTATTTTTCCTATTTAGTTGTAGTTACGCACACTTTTCGGTGAATTTATAGTTGTATTGTAGGGTATTGTGTTGATGGAAAGGATTAGGGATTTACTAGTGATAGTACGTTATTTTGCAATAACCTATATATTTTGAAATGTATGTAGTTTTCATGGAAATTTTGGGCCTTATCTAGGTAGCATTTAATGGGAACATCATTATTATATTAATTTAATCCAAAACTACTTTTCATGTTGTGAGGAAATGGTAATGGTATAATGTTCATAAAATAGTTGATTGATATTATGGTATGATTAGAAATATGGTTCCCAAATGAACTATATATAACAATGGAAAGGAAAAGGTGTTAGCATGATCATACCATAATATATTGATAATATTAAATAATGGAAAGAACTATAATGTTGCCATTTTGTGTGAGAATAATATTTTTGATCTAATGGGGTGTGTATAAAGACAATATTTTAATGTAGAAAAGGAAATTACAAGCTTTAAACTAAACTTTATTATAGCCATTGTTAGGTCATGTAATTAATGTACAACATTAATGATTTTATGTAATGAATAGTAGGAAATCTTTGTGTAATTAAAGAAATTTAACCTAAGCATCTAGTTAGTGCACATAATGACACACACACACACACACACACACACACACACACACACACACACACACACACACACACACACACACACATATTGTGCACTACCTAAAGAGAGTTTACATGTATGACATATAGGGAGGATCATGCTTAATGGGACGTGCACACTAAGCTTCCTTGTAAATTATAATATAAGAGTAGGTAGTTAACTGAAAGAGACACGTGTCGGTGGGTCACCCAAACATTGTTTAGATCATTATAATATTCAAGTAATTATCATGATAATCATATATAAATCCCTGTTCTCGTGCATCTTTTATAAACTAAAAATAAATTGTTTGCGTGCATTTAAGTACATTTAGCATGATGAACATGTATTATCACACTCATTTAAAGTGAACTAAGAAGTAATGAAAGGATGAAATTTCATGATTATCATAGGAAAATATATAGTAATATACAATAGGTAATTCTACTATAATGGTTATGGTAAAAATGGAAATAAGGTGGAACCATTTTTTCTATAATCTAAATGGTCATCCCTTTTGGATATAAGAAAAAAAAAAAGTGTATGATGTCAAAGGAATTTATGGGTTGTACTTGTTATCACTCTATAACTATTGTAAGGTTTCCAAGACCCTTTATGTCTTTCCCAATTAGAAGGAATCAAACACATTAAATATTATAATGTCTCAAATTTATCATGAGACAATGTCACTCTAAGAAAAAGGATGAGAAATTTTATAGTTCTAAGTAGGAGTTAGTCTCCTATTTAGTAACTATTATGATAAATTCCTAGAATTATCTTGTGAATAGTTTTTTTCCTCCATAGATCAAATGAAACCTTGTTCATATGTTAACATGTGATCCTTATTTCCCTTATTATGTCATCGAACAAATTAGAGAAATGTGTGAAGGGATTCTTGAGCCAAGCTTTATTTTTACCACAAAGGGACCTCCTTAGGACTCTTAGTGATTTCATAAGTGATATTATTATCAACCCTTATTAATATGATAGGCTTGAGTGAGGGCCTTATACCTGGTTAGTATTGTTTCTTCATGGTAATTATTATTTTGAGATAACATGTTGTACAATGGATGCATTTTTTATCTTTGTACCATGGGGAAACTATTGGTTAGAGAAAATTTCTATGTATAAGTAGAGCACAATGGCTATGTGCAAGAGGATGCATGAGTAGAGGATCAAATTAGTGTGTAAGGTGCGTGCATAGGGGATTACATGCTAGTGTGCGAGGCTACGTGCACATGGTCAAGACCAGGGACTTAGCAAATTTTCCATGATGGCTAAAAATAAAAAATAAGGGTTGGATTTCCACTCAAGTAAAGATCCAAAAATAGAGACAAACATGAAGAATTAATGGTCAAAAAGGGAAAAGAAATAACATGTAGATCAAGATAAAGAACACACATGGATCAAGCTAAACATAGGAATTAAAGTATGTCATATATTTAGGATGATCTATTTTAAGCAGAGATTGTAAAAGCATGCAAGATATTTTGTACGCACACCTATTATTAGGAAAATACACAAAGTGGTGAAGGGAAAGTCCCCACCCTTATCCGAATAAGTAGTGCTTTTGTGTAGTGACTAGTGCTAGTTTTTTAGATTACATGTTTATGGAATGCTAGTCTGAGTATGATTTGAGCTTGTAATGGTGTGTGCATGGTCTTGCGCATGGATGCATTGAACTATGATGTAATAAGCTATTTATTATGTATTGATTATGGTGTTTTGCAATGGGTAACTGATTGTAATTTGTAGATGTGTATTCAGATCTTGGTTGTTAACTACAATGAATGATTTTCCTTATTATATGGGTTGATGAATTTTAATGATCATGAGCATGTTATTCCTTTATGCATGCATGGACGTTTTAACTATGAATATGATGAACATGCATGCTAACATTCTAATAAACAAAGTAAAGGAGGGACTTGCGGATACATGCACTTTGGGTGAGCTTCAAAATCTGTCTAGATGAAGTGCCAATGCACATAACTCTTGTTTGGGTAAATGAATACTACATTTTGGTACTCTTTTTAGGACCACTTTTCAATTCATATACCACAATGTTGTATGTAGATGACGTATTGATTGTATTTGGAGAGTTTTGAGAGCTAGATTGAAGACGTCTAAGACGCTTTTACACAAAGACATATCACCAAACCTAAATTGAATGCATTAAAATGGGTGGAAGATAATATTTATGACTACCTATATGAGATGTTTTTCAAAATTTTCCCAATAGAATTATACCAGTGGTTGGAAGCTTACATGGAAAACAAAGGTATCCACCTAGGAAAAGAGATTGGAAGCATGAAGATTATAAAACACTTCCGATTCATAAGATACATGGACTAAAGCTATAGATAAGGTGTATGGTACAACTATACTTTGGAGTACATAATTTAGACATATTCTTGTCTAGAGGAGGCATAATTTTTGTTTTTACGTGATCCAAAAGGATCTTATTTGCATGCGATACCCTTAGCTATCAAGATCTTAATGGTAGAACTAGGAATGGAAAACTTACCTATGGATAGCTAAATCCCCACCATGCATAGGGGCACAAGTAGGTTTGGAAAGGATAGTGGTGGCCCAGTAGAAGAAAGGAAGAGGGAAGAAGAATGACTCAAGTATAATGAGGTGTGACAGAGGGTAGTTGATGAAGCACTAAGATAGAGAAGAATGATGACTGGAGCAAGTGATGAGAGTCTCTTGAAAGATGATGAGCCAAGTATCATATACTCCTAAAATTGGAAAAGTGTAGTAGAGAGATCCCATAAATTTTTGATGAGAGCACGTCGAAGAGCGAATGAGGACCCGCAGCACGTATCTAATCCAACTTGGCTACCTATACCCTTGTGCAAGGTGTTTCAAATCCATAAGTAGTTGTTAAAGATCACCATATAGTGAAGGTGAAAAACATGACATCCACATTGGGAAAAATATCTAGGTATGTATATTCTAGTTTCATCTTAGGAAGTGCGATAGATTATGGACATGCACACGGTAGCTCAATAGACACCAATGTTTAGAAGTAATTTTGGAGGAATTTTTATAGGTACATCATCAGGACAGAGTGTTGGCACGTAAACCATTAGAAGAAATCCTATAGGTGCTGCGACAACAAAGACAATGGGTGTCGAGTTCAATAGAACAACTCGAGACACAATGAAGTTCATCTACAAAACCTCGGGTTGTAGTGGGAGGCTTAGGAGGTTTATATCAGCTACCACAGAATGAAATATTGATGGAGGTTCTAGATCTAGGCCATGTCCTAACCGAGGTAGGGTCCATCACCACATCAACCTCCCTAACAACCACCACTAAATTAGCCTCAGCAGAAGTCACCTCAACAACCCTACTAACAAACACCTCAAGTATACTTTGAAATGTCTCTTCACCTACAAGATTTTAGAGGTGTAGAGGATACGACTGATCATGTGCACAATTGTGAATTTATATAGAGAGAAAAGGGGATTAAAACCCTTGATAGAAAGTCAAGTTAATTCACAACCACACTTTGAGGGCACGCATATATTTGGTATAGAAAGTATGATCCACACCGAATGTGGTGGATTATGATGCATTACGTGTAAGATTTTTGGCTGAATTTTACATTACAGAGTTTGAGCAATAGAGTATTAGTGTTATCGAGGATATCAAGTAGGGTTTGTCTAAAAGTGTGATAGAGTATGATGTGCATTTTAAAACTCTCTTGTCAAAGCTATCTTTTGATATTCATCAGAGTCAACATGCATAGTGGTTTTTTGGAGGGTTATTGACTTCATTTCGAGGGCCCTATCACATAAGACATACGTAGTTCCACATGAAGATTTGAAAGTAGCTACGCATACCTGAAGTAGTTGGGAGTGCAGATACTAAAATGATCCCTTTTATTGAGGCATAAATAACAACTATGGCTAAGAAATTTGAGAAGATTTTTACCAATTCAATGCATGAGACACAAAGTGGGTTATGCAAAGGATAACTACCCACGCAGGATTGTGTGCGTACTATTGTAATCTTGTGAGATTTTCCACAAGAATCATGATGTACATAATTTCCCCATATTCTTGTGCATGATGATGAGGAATGTCTCTATGTAATGAAAGATTTGTGATGTGCACACCAATGATATAAAGGATTGTTTCCTAATAGACCAAATTCATGAGGCATGCGAGATTGGATTATGACAGATCACCTGTGGAAAGTATCTCTCGGGTATAGGAATCCCAAAGTACTAATGGGAAAAAAATGGAGATGGTGGGTTCCGAGCTAGATATAAGAGCATAGGTCATGGTGGTAGAGGTAGTTTTATGTGTGGGTTTTGATATACTTGTGGGTCCCCATATCATTATCAGCACGAGTGTTCCTAGAGTCAAGTATGCACGTATTGTGAAAAGCATCATAAGGTTGAAAAATACCCTAATATTTATGAGCATATGTGTAAGAACAAAAATAAATATAAAGGCATGAGGATGATTAAGGTGTGGTGTGTAAATAATAACTAATGTATTTAAAAGAAGACGCTGATGATATAGAATTATAGCCTACGTTGGTTATTATGAGTGTAGAAGTAGCTCACGCAGATGAGAATCTTAAAGAAAAACCCTCATTAAGAGAGAGAGGATATTATGCATGTTAAATATTCAAATGCTGCTCATTAGAAGGAGGTATATCGGGAGATAATGGGAGTAATAAGATATTTTCAAGGAGAAATTCAATTCTGAAGGAACAGTGCATAAGAGGGAATGTGAGAAGAACATTGAGATTTTATAGAAAGATGTAGATGATCGAAGGGAAGTATTTAGGATGTTGATGTAGGAGAATATCATTACAAATCTAGGAAAATGGTTCTGCGAGAAGGTACCATGCGAAAGGGTTGAATGCGAGTGTTATATCCTTCATGTAAATTTTCCACCATAGAACCATGAGTATGACAAAGAAATCACATTGGATGTAGTAATTGATGGTTGGTTGGTGAGTAATATTTTGATTAACACATACACCGAGGTGAATGTTTTGACTTTAGATGCATGGAACCAGATGAGAAGGCCACCATTGCAGCCATCTTCTAATGTGTTGTATATGGAAAATAAGACAAGGGCTATGCCTATTGGGGTATTGAAGGATGCTTTAATTACCATTCAAGGAGCCAAGTTTATTGGAGATTTTGAAGTTTTGGAACTTGTTGAGGTAGATAACTTTCCAACATTACTTAGACGTCCTTGGTGTTATGCGAACAATGCTGACCTACACTTCAACAAGAGATATATAAGTTTTGAGAACAAGGAGTGTATGATCATACCCTTGAATGATGTGAAGGATACACAATACATTGATCTTGTGAATGAAGAAGAGCTTAATAGAATTTATGCGCATATAATGCGTGACCCTAAGAATGTGGAACCCTCTAAAGAAGACATACTTCACTAGGAAGAAGCATACTCTGTCAGTGACACTACCAAGTGTTTCCTGTGACAATTGGGCCCATGTAACATATTAAATGTTCATGTGTGAGGTTAAGGGAAGAGTCACCAGGATGATTAGGTTGCATATGATTAGGAATTTGTGCATAACGTATATTGGTGAGGAAAACTCGATTCGTTCTTGTGTGCCATGGAGAACTAATGGAAGAATGAAGGTAATAGAAGGAATATGTTGGTCTATACTTTTTGTGGAATAACAGTTCATTGGTGGGAAACATGCAAAGATAACCTATTTGGCTCGAGTTAAGTGAGAATCACCTTTTCAACAAGGTTTACTTGGAATAATGTACCTACACTTATACATGAGTATGATGGGAAGAATCCTACTTTGGTACACATCCATAATTGTGAGAGACAATGGGCACAAGGTTAGGAAGCTTTACCACCATATATTTGGGTACATAATTTCTATTCCACTTTTCATGGATGTGTGCACACATGGTATGTCCATGTTGAGTTCAAATGAGAGCATGTAAGCTCGTGTGAGATGAATGAAGGTATTGTTTATACCTTTAATTATTTTTCTAATAATCCACCTATCCATGAGGCTTTACAAATCATGAAGTGCATACAAATGGGGGATAATACAAAAGCATTGGAGATCATATTTTAGTTACTTGGATAAATTAATCTTGAAACATAGAAGACACTTTTTGGACGTGCCTAGAAAGAGAAAGAAAAAGGGAAAAAAATATACCTTATTGATGATGAAGAAGTGGAGAACCTAGATATTGTCCATACATAGGGTTCACATGAGGTAATAGATTCTATGGATGAAAAGGAGTGAGCATACCATGCTCCTATGAAGATGAAGAAGGTTAGTATTGACACTGAGGAGGTGCCTAAGGATGTGATCATTGGAGATTACCTATCGAAAAGGAGGTAAAAAATATCATTGAGATATCACGTGATTTCCAAGATCTGTTTCCAAGAGAATACCATAAGTTAAAAGGTATGCATCCCTCATTGGGAGAGATGAAGATTAAGCTAAAAGAAGGTACACATTCGACTTGGATGAGGCCTTATAGGATGAAACCAAACCTACATGTGAAGGTGAAAGAGGAAATTGCCATCAATGAAATAATTAAGTAATCCTAGTGGTTCAGCCCCATGGTTATTAACATCAAGAAATATGGCCGGATAAGGATATGTGTAGATTATAGGGAACTTAACGCCTCATGTGTCATAGATACTATTCCTAAAAATTCACATATGAAATCCTTGAAGGATATTTCACCGAAAATTTGCTTACGTATGAGCAAAACAGAGAGGGTAAGGTTGAGGAGGAATACCCGTGAATGAAGGTGGAAGGTGGAGTGAGTGCATTTTGACTTCTTGATCCAATGCTGATTAGGAGAACTTCCTTTTTCTAGGAGGAACTACTTAGACTTATAGACTTGGTGGTTTGGTGGAGGTGATGGTTGATATGTGGCACCGGTGGTGGTGCCATGGCCATGCTTCCGACACACATCGTAGATGCTCACCCTTTAGATCGGTGCAAGTGTGCTGGTTGGGATGTTTGGATGTGCAAGAGTTCTTTGGTGCGTGTGTCCATGCAAATATCTCTTCTCCAAAACTTGAATAATTCTCCGACCTCGAGAAAAGGTTACGAAATTACAATAAGTTAATCGATGATGGTTAGAGGTGACCAGAGTCAGTTTAGGGTTGACCGACATTGGTTAAGGCAGGAATTCATAGGTTTGCTAAAATGGTAGACCTTGGAAATATTTTTGGCTAGTTCTGTCCATTATCACAGATCAAAATGGAATGTTGCACTTAGATAAGCGGGCATGTGGTTAGAGGAAGAATAGGCATGTGATTTTAGGGTTGAACTAAGTCTTAGTTAATTAAGGTAGGTAGGACTAAGTCTTAGTTAAAAGGAAACATGCTATGAATAGGTCTATGATGAAGTGTCTAGGTGATGTGGTGGGGTGAGGTGTCTAGGTGAGGTGGAAATTAGTTCCATTAAGGTAATTAAATAATGAATATTGTGAGAATGGGAATTAGTTTAACTTGTAGGTAATTAAATTAATATACATGTGGGGTAAAGGGGGAGTGTGACCCAAATTTGATGTCTACATTTTCCCCCTTTTTGTCGAGTAGCTTTTACTAGTAAGTGATGCTGAAAAAAATAGGAAGTGATTGCCCCATGTGTGGGTGAAGGTGATCCCCTATAGCCAGTCATTGATGAGGTGTAATAAAAAATCAGTGAGTGGGTTGATAAATGTGTAGTTGGTAGAAGTGAAGGTAGGTGGGGAACATTATGAGTATTATGGGAAAGGGTGATGGTTAACTCAGGTAATAAGTACTAGACCGGTGTCAAAATTGGGTAGTGGGTAATGGCAATCAAACACACACACATGTATATATGCAACGAAGTACCAGGTTGAAGAGCTTACAAACTCTACATCATCCAAGGTCAATTGATTTATCCAAACAAGGGTGAAGTGATTCAAGTATCCAAGTTATAGGATATGGTTTGGAAACACAATGTAGGTCAGGTGCAAGAAAGTTTAGGTATGTTCTGGTACACCAAAGGTTTGGTCGGGATAAACAACATGACAATAGGAAAGGTAAGGTTGTTAGGCTCATCAACATGAGTAAGGGCATCATAAGGTATAACAAGCACACAAGTTCAAAGGTCCCAAAAGGTGGTTAAGATCAGGGTATATAGGTCAGGGCACATGTAGGACCGAGGTGTAGGGAAAATGACAAGTCCCTAAAAGGTGTTTGAGCAATAATGGTTGTAGGAAAAATAAACCTAGCATGAACAAACCTCTATAAGGGTTGAATGATGTAGGTTACATGGCAACCGATGTTGATTGGCTAGGGCACGAATATGACCAACATCATTCATGTTGATTTGGGGATAAAAAAGGAAAATTCCACTTTTTACAAAATCATTTGTCTTATAGCTATTTGTGGAAAACAACAGAGGAGAAGAGGAAAGTTGGAAAACAATAGGATGAGGTGTAGAGATGAGGTGGAAAGCTACGTGGCGGGTGATTAGTACTTGATTGGCAGGTCCACGAGATCGGTTTGAGTGATTTCATTCGTTTGGAGGTGAAGTATTGATTTAGGCATGGCAGAGGCGGGAGAGGGATCGGATGGACCACTGACACAATGACCAGATGTACCACCATGCCAATGACGCCAAGATGAGGTAGGATTCTATTCGATCTATGTATTTTTTTGAAATAATGGTTTTTAAAATTGGTTGGGTAAAAAAAGTGGCTTTGGGTGGAAAATGAATTTGTATTTGTAGGTAAAATGAATGGAATGGGGAGGGGGTCCAATATAGTCTAAATAGGGGTGGGAATGAAGTTGGGGTAGGTTTGGGTAGGGTAGAGTAGGTTTTTAAGTGGTTCGTGAGAAAATTTGGATAGGTGGGGAGGGGGTTGGTTTTTAATCACGTGATAGAGAATGACATCGATCGGGGTTGGTCGACGTCGATTGTCCTTAAATGACATCGGTTAAGTATTAGGTGACCGATGTCTTTGGTTATGATGGACTGATGCTAGTCAATAGTGACTGATGCCGATTAGCTCTAGGGAAAATAGGGCAATAAAAGAGATAGGGTGGGAGGGAAAGATAGGTAATGAGATACAAAAGCAGGTTTATTAAGAATGAGTAGGGTAATGGGTACAAATAGGTACGAGTTGAGGGATATGAAATTGGGATAGGGGGAAAAGGGGTAGTCTTTAGGGTTGGGATGTGGTTATGGGGTAGTAAGTAGTAAGGGTATTGGGAATAGGTTGGTTGGTTAAGAGATATGTTGGGTTTGGTTAAGGATTAAAAAATGTTGTGGTGTGTTGGATGTAGGCTAGGACTAGCTGCAGATGAGAGGCAAGTACCGCCTTTGTTGCTAGCTATACGGTCAATCATGACCACAGAGGAGTGGAGGCATGTGACAGACATCATCCTAATTGGGATCCGATGCTACAGGCATATAGTTCAAGATACGAGCTTGATGGTTACACTCATCAAAATATGGGATTCAACAACCAATACATTTCATTTACCGATGGGTGAGATCACAGTCACCTTGGAGGACATATATAGGATCCTGTGGCTACCTATAGTGGGAGAGCATTTTATTATATTTCCTTAGAGGCATCAAAGGAGATGATGTTGGCAGTGTTTAGAGAGGGGATGTCGAGAGATGAGGTACCATAGCGTGAGCCTAAGCTATGGGGACATGTACGCGGCCCATCCTCAGGAGATGAGGTTGGTTGTCTTGATCATGGAGGTAGTGTGTTGTTTTACATTACCAGATGCGGAGGGTGGGAGATTCCCATGAGCATTGATGGGGGTTCTCCATGACATGATGGAGGATAGGACCCATTTTTCTTGGGCACTAGCATTCTTGGTGCAGTTATACAGAGAGCTATGGGCCTATGGGAGGTTACAGAGATTGAGTTTGTGCTTATACCTTTTTCCGCACTACTAGGAATACAAACACATAGTATGTGTGCATCCTATCAATATGCTCTGGAATGATGTATTCGATGCAGATTGGTTTGAGTTAGCTACAAGCATTGGGTGTCTGCTAGTGGAGAGCCTAGGGTGCTAGGGTGCACATGATGTAGCATACTATAGGTGCGTACTAGAGGGGTTTTCAAAAGTTGACATCATTTAGAGGCCATTTGTTGGTTTCCCTTCATACATAAAGATGGAAGCGGAGTTAGATGAGCTACAACTACTCATATGGATAGAGGGATGCCGTGCCGGTGAGCATGAGATGATACTCATTAATAGGGTTACACGAAAGTTTGGGCTGCCCCAGGATGCATCTCCACCATTCCCATAACACAGATATATGACGTGTAGAGGCCTATGCCTCTATCAAAATTGATGGTGCCGACAGGCAGGAGGAGCAAGTGGTGGACTGATGAATTGATGATGCTAGGGTTACAAAAAAATAGGTAGTTGTGGGTAGCGTAGCTATGGGCAGCACCACCAAGGCCGGGACATGACTTGACCTAGCCACCATTATGGTTCGAGAGGGACACATTACTTGGGGAATGTGGCAACCCTTTGACAAATTTAGGAGTAGTGCAAGGGCAACCGACGGGATCGAGGCACATGTTGTAACGTTCGTGCATAAGTAATAGCCCTTTAGGCCCAAAGTTACACAGGCGGGTGCCGCACAGGTGGGGATGGTGATGGGGGACAGGTGGCCACCTTATAGGTGCATATAATAGGTTTGTAGGGTCAGTTTTCCACTACACATGCTCATATTGTGGCCCTACAGGCCCAAGTCACAACATAGGCACCCTCATAGGCCCATGGACAGGGTCCCATTTTATAGGAAGTAATAAGATAGGGTCCAATGGTAAAGGGAGGAGGGAAGGGTTAACAGTGGGGGCCAAGGCCATAAGTAGTAGGAGAGAGATCATAGGTTCTTCGTGAGACCTATGACACCCCCACAGACAATGCCGATGGCTAGATTCAAGGATGCCCTTAATGAGGCCAGATACTATTAGGATCATTTCACTGCTGCCGGGATAAATATCCCCTCCTATGCATAGTATAGGGTAAAACATGTCTCGAGTGAGAGGATGAGGTCTCACACATATAGTGCAGAGAGTACAGGGGCTAACAAACCCAAAGAGAGGGTCATGGTGAGGCCACTAGTTCATGGAGGCCTAGCCCAGCTGTAGGCCAGGTGGAGGTGAGACCTAGACTCATAAAGGGTGCAGAGATGATAGCTGGGTGCTAGGATGGAGGAGAGGAGGAGGAGATAGAGGAGACCAACCTAGACATTAGATAGGCTGACGATTGGTGTCTCTGCATCTCATCATTTTGATTATTATTTTTGATATATACTGGCCTACATGCCAATGATAGTGAGGCTGTACCTATGATTTTTGATCATATATTGGCTCGCATGCCAAGGATGGTGAAATTTGTATATGAAAGCTTTGAGAGACTTATATTATTTTGTGTCAGTGTATAGTTGATGGATACAAAAATTTTTATTTATAGATGGTGAGATCGATGGTTATGTATGATGCACTTATGTTTTGGAAGTTCTATTGTTATTTGTATATGGATGGAAACTAGGTGGATTAGGCATGGTGGAGTTAGGTTGGTTAGGCATGGTTGAGTCGGGTATAGGCATGGTTAAGTTAGGTTAGTTTAGCTATGATGGAGTTAGGTCGGTTTGGGCATGGTTAAGTCGGGTATAGGTCCTGGTAAAGTTAGATATAGGCATGGTTGAGTTAGGTTGGTTTAGGTATGGTTAAGTTAGGTATAGGCATGGTTGAGTTAGGTTGATTTAGGCATGATGAAGTTAGGTCGGTTTAGGCATGATGGAGTCAAGTCGGCTTAGGCATGATGGAGTCAGTCATTTAGGCATGATGGAGTCAGGTCATATGCATGGTTGAGTTAGGTATAGGAATGATTGAGTTAGGTTGGTTTAGGAATAGCAGAGTTAGTTCATTTAGGCATGGTTGAGTTAGGTATAGGCATGGTTGAGTCTAGGTCATAGGCATAGTTGAATGAGGTCACTTAGGCATGGTAGAGTTAGGACACTTAGGCATGGTTGAGTCTTGGTGATATTGGAAATCTTTTAAAATGTAGGTGTCTATGGTCTAGTCATGTATAGGGTAAACAATAAGTATTGAAGAAGGTGAATGGTAAGAGGTGGTAAAAGAGCCACCTAATTGATAAGAACCCTAATGAGTCTAGCATACCAAATATTGGCTTATGAACATGAGATCCTAAAGGTGTTGCATAATGGACTATTCTAAGGGTGAAGAAAGTCACATGATCACAACATTTCATAGTTATGACAAGTCCCTTGAGTGGATATAAAATTAGGGTGAAAAGGAAATGAGGTGAAAATGGGTGGTTTAGTGTAACTTGTTGTACAATAACATGTTTACCTTTCAAGAAACCCATGATCAAAAATAGGTAAGTCCGTGACAATTTTTTTATCATTTTCCTCTTTTGTTTTTATTTGTGATAGACTGATTGATGCAAGAAGTCTATATGGGATGATTATATTATCTCCTTGAGGTATTCATGAATTTGATCAATGTGGGAATTTTGAATATTTTATTATGTTTTTGCAAGGATAGTCCTTTTTATGATAGACTATGTGCAGTATGGAAAGCTTTATATAGCTATCCTTCGAGGGAACAATCTATTTATAGTGGAAAGATAGAGAGAAGAGATGTTCCTTTTTAGGGATTCATCTCATTGCTGGAAGTTTGACTCAAGGAGTTGAATCCCATTTTGCTTTTGGACGTTTAAGTCATGAACCAGACTATAAAGGAAGAGTAGGTTCTTGTTTAGAAGAAAAAAACATAACACACAAAGGTTAACTATGAAAGAGATGGTTTCAAGTGATGAATCACCATGGGATTCCATCTTCAAAAAAGATGAAAATTATCCATGTGAATCATGCCATGAGTAGGACGTGGTACTCATATTGAAGATAAGGTTGAAAGGTGACGGTGTAATCGCATGATTCTTGTTTAGTTGTTGATCCTCAAAACATGTAACATGGAAGGTGAATGGTGCTCAAAGGATGAACGATTAATAGACATAAGGTGATATAGGAATTGATTTCAAAAATAAAATGGTCTAAGATGAAAGGCATTGAGGGGCTTAGGTTCGGGTTCACCTTCGAGTGAAGATAAACGATAAACACCTGATCCATAGGTATGAGTAACGATATAGGGTCCTAGCCAATTAGGAACAAATTTACCTTTAGGAACCAACTCGGAAGGTTCATTCATGGACATGCTTATCATAGGCACATTTGATACATTTTCAGTAGATTTGGAGATGATCAAGAGCATTGAGATGATGTTCATCTAATAACTCAAGTTGTGCCAAACGGTCCTAGAAAAAGTCATTGTCGTTGAGCATGTCTTATAATGTGATGCAGAGAGATGGAATATGTACTTTGAGAGGTAAGAAAACCTCGGTACCGTAGACTAGAGAGAAAGGTGTGGCTATAGTTGAAGTGTGAATACTAGTGCGGTAAGCCCACAAGGCAAAAGGAATGTGCGTATGCCAATCCTTCCTAGTATCGTCAACTACTTTCATAAGAATTTTGTTCAAGGTTTTATTGGTTGATTCTGCTTGGCCATTTTTTTATGGGTAATAAGGTGACAAGAAACTAAGTTGAATGCTAAAAGTGTCACAAAGTTTTCATAGGGTTTTTTGAATTGCTTTCCGTTATCAGTGATGAGGTGGTGAGGGACACCAAAGCAACAAATGATGTGATGGTTGATGAATTCACAAATTTTCTCGAATTTTGTAGAAATGAGGGGAATGGATTCTACCCATTTAGTGTAGTATTTAGTAGTGGTTATAATCCATTGATGGCATTGTGAAGAATGAGGATTGATTTCTCCAATAAGATCCAAACCCCATTGAGAGAAAGGCCAAAGGTCTCGTGTGACCTATAAGGAATGACAAGGCATGTGATGAAGATTATCATGTTGTTGGAATTTCACAAAATGTTTGACATAGTCACAACAATCATAGTTTAGGGTTGGCCAATAATAGCCAAGGTGAAGAATGTGTTTAATGACTAAGCCACTAAAGTGACCTCCACAAATTTTATCGTGAAATTCCTTGATGGTGTAAGGAATTTTAGAACTTGTAAGGCATCATAAGAGAATACCTTCAAAGCTGAATTTAGAAAGAGACCACCCATGATGATATAATGAGATAAAATTTTAAGAAAGGTAGGTTGTCTAATATGAGTGAGGTTGGGAGGCGAATGGACAGGGAAAGGTAGTATGCAAACTACTTATACCAAAGGTCATGTGGGTCGGTACAACGACTTTGACGGAGTTAACATCTCAAGATAAATAAAAGGGTGATTACAACCTTTATATTGTGACAAATATTTTGGAGTCAGTAGGTGAAGCAGGTATCTGAGAAGCCAGGAAGGCCATGGTATCTAAAAATTTATTAGTAGAATGTGGGGTGGTTTGAAGTTCGTAATGGTCAAAGGTAGTCAAAAGTATGTCAACATGACATTTGTACTTTTGGAGTATTTCGTTACAACATTGGTATATACCATTGAATTGGTTTACAACTAGTTGGGAATCACTAAAGATATTAATTGATTTAACATCTAGGGAGATGGTAGTTTGAAGGCCTAATACGAGTGCTTCATATTCAATGATGTTGTTAGTGCAATCAAAATATAGTTTGAAAGATAAAGGCATAGGTTCACCATCAAGAGGAATGAGGATAACACCTACACCTTCCCCACACTCGACATTTTGAACCATCAAAAAATAAGGTCATCTGGTAAGTGGTATCATCCAAAGAGAGGCTAGAAATGGATTCTTCCGGAAATCAAAGTTAGAAAGCTGATCTGCAGAGAGAGATGTGTTTTCCAGTTGGTTAGTGATGGTTTGGCCCTTGATAGATTTTTGGTGGATGAATTCGAGGTCAAGGTATGTAAGAAGCATGAGCTAACATGCAACACATTGATGTTGGTAGCATTTTTCGTAAATTTAATGTAGGGGATCTGTGTTAGTGATGACAAAGTTTTTGTGATTGAGTAGGTAATGAAAAAGTTTAGTGGCAACAAAAACAAAGGCTAAGAAAATCTTTTCAGCATGGGTGTATCTGGTTTCATATTCCAAAAGAGTATGACTTATGTAATAAACCACTTGCTCCCTATGTTGCTCATTGTGATGAGTGAGCATGGCACCTAAGGAATGGTCAGTAGCAGAAATGTATAGGTAAAAGGGTTGGTCATATTTATGGGGAATGAGCACCGGCGGTTGGAGAAGTTATTGTTTGAAGGCGTCAAAGGATTTGTGGCATTCATCATCCCATTTGAATGAGAGGCCCTTCATGAGGAGATGATGAAATGGTTGATGAGTGGTTGAAAAGTTACGAAATAAACTCGACGGATAGATTATAACTTACCTTGTAAAATTTGAATTTGATGGAGATTAGTAGGTAGAGGCATTTCAAGAATAGCCTTTACTTTAGCAGGATCAAATTTTATGCGACGTAAAGAAATGATGAAACTAAGGAGCTTCCATAAAAGCACCGCAAACACACACTTCTTAGGTTGAAGGTGAACACAATACTTGATGAGGTGGTCAAAGATGAACTTAAGGAATATCAGTGTGTCGACCCGATGTTTGGAGTTGGAAAGAAGGATATCCATGTTATATTTCAATATACGGTGCATTATGTCATGGAATATATAAGTCATGGCTCAATGATATGTAGCACCAATGTTTTTAAGGCCAAAAGGCATGAATCAATAGAAGAAGGTCCCCAAGGAGTGATGAAGGCTGTTTTGTGTTGATCTTATAGAGTGAGTAATATTTGATTATAACCCAAGAAACCATCCATGAGTGAGAGCATCTCATGGCCGGCAATGAGATCAACTAGTTGGTTAATGTCTGGTAGAGGAAAGTCATCTTTGGGGAAAGCTAAGTTGAGGTCACAGAAATCATGTGCAAATGTGGAGTCCCCTGTTACTTTTGTGACAAGAACAATGTTAGAAATCCATTGGGGATAGTCAATGGGTAGGATGAAGGAAACCGAGAGAAGGTGCTGAAGTTCTTCTTTGACAAGAAGAGCAATGCGAGGATGCATTTTCGTAGCTTTGTTTTATGGGTTTGGCATCAGGAATGGTTATGATATTGTGGACCACAATATTTTTGGTCAATACCGGGCATATCAGCATAGGACCAAAAAAATCATTGCTATGGTCATGGAGGAAAGAAGTAAAAGCTTCCTATTCAGCAGCATCTACAGATTGACCTATCTTTAGAATGTGCAGGTTGTTATGAGCGTTAATTTTGATTTCAATGGTTGATTCGTTCAACATGGTTTACGTCTTAGAAGGTAATGACTGGTGAATATAAGAGTCTTCCGCACCAAGGTAGGTGAGTATAGAGTTATCATCCCGACATTGAACGAAGTTAATAGAAGGTGTATTACATCGATCATGTCGAGGATATAGGAAGGGTAAAGAATAAGGAGCCTCGTCATCATGTTGATAAGTCGAGGTCCCAGGAAATCCTCTTCATGAAAAAAAAGTTAAGAGGAATAGATTAAAAATCTTTGGAATCTGTAGGTGAAGATGGTGATAATGGTGAATGGGGTAGAGAAGGTTTATCTTCCTCAATGAGGTCGATGTGGGCCTTCATGGAAGATGGTATGGCAAAGCCAATGCCACTGGGATATTTATGTTTATGGGTGGTACATGGAATGACTGTATGACAACATTGTTCGTAAAAATGAAGACAAAGCCTTTCTATGTGCAACGGTGAAGGAAAGTGTGGGAAAATTAGCGGTTCGTGAGAGATTGGAGGTCGAGATGAAAATGTTCATGTTTGGGATGGAGGTTTGAGTGAATAAGTGATATCAAGTCCCTGCATATGTTAAGTTAGTGTGAAGGTGGGGAGGACCATAAGGGAAAACCTCCTCTATGTGATAGTCATAACGAGGGTGTTGGCACAAGTTTCCATTTTCTTACAGAGTGATGAATGTGTTAATATTGTAGAGGTCGTACTCCCCCAGAGTGAGGCATTGAAAAAAACCTTCTAAGGGATCGGTAGTTGATATGCAGGTAACGAGGATAAATGAATCACTAGATGATTGGGCATGAGGGGTATCGGCTTGTTGGGAAGTAGATGGGTCAACTACAGAGGTTGTAATGAAAGAGTAGGAATAGAATATTTGGGCATGGAAGAGGTGGTGGTAACATTGGTGGATGAGGCTATGGGTGAAGGAGAAGTGGGGATAGTGGCAGATGCCTTGACTAGTACAAGGATATCGTTAGGTCAGTATAACATGTTACAAGTTTTGAATGGTGACGGGTCAACTGGGATGGTATAGTTATGCCCTTCATGTTTGAATTTTACACAACGGTGTAAAGTTGAAGGGACACAACCCATGATGCAAATCCAAGGTCTACCAAGAAATAGGTTATACTGGAACTCTCCCTCTAAGACGTAGAATAATTCCGGGATAGTGTGAGGGCCCACACAAACATGGAGAATAATGGTGCTAAGTGTGGAGGTGATGGTGTCGTTGAAGGAGTGAAACATAATTGGGTTATTATGCATACCATTTGAAGGGATGCACATTTAATTGTATGAGTGGGAGGAGATGATGTTAATGATAGAACCACCATCGATCATAACATGTTGTATGTGTATGTTATCGATATAGACGGAAATGAAAAGGGTGGGATTAGGGTCATCTGACTGGAGAGGTATAATATCCTCATTAGAGAAACTGAGGGCGGTGACTTGATGAGTGGGCATGGGGGTAGAAGAAGGATATGATTTGGTAAGCGAGGCCATGTGGTGTGGGGTCATTGGGTAAAAATTCAATGGATTGCAAAACCTCCATAAGGGCTTGTCTATGAGATTCAAAAGTTTGGACAAGATCATATAAAGACATCTTTAGAGGGGATTGATGTAATTGTTTTATCATTGTACGATGGGTGACCCCATCAGAGATAGGGTATGTGGGTCCTTGAATGGTGATTTTGGGTGTAGGTGCAAATGGTATATTGGGCATAGGGTTGGTTGATGGGCTAGTTGCTTTTTCTTTTCCTTTGTCCTTCTGGGCATGGGTGGAAACTTGGACCATGTTAATATGAGGGGAGGTGGTAAATGGAGAAGGTGTGGGATGAGTAGTGTAACAACATGATGGGAAAAAAACCTAATGGGGGAAAAGCCTTGTGAAGTGAGTAGGGCACATTGGCATTTGGGTGGTGGTTTGGCCAACTCTCTGATATGGACCATGTTGATCTCAAATTTTGGAGGTGGAAAAAGGGTTGTGGGGGTGGAGATGTAGGTTGTTGAAGAAGCAAGGGATGATGATGTGTGGTGACAAGTGAAGGTGGAACATGGTCCTCATCAAGAAGGTCATCATCGTCAAAATTTTATTTAGGAGGAAAAAGTTGGATAAGAATGGTTTTAGAGCCTTAAAATTTTCTACATCATGTCCTGGTACACAATGATAGGCACAAATATTGCTTTCATCAAACCCTTTTGGTTTGGGTTTGAGAGGGTTATAAGGTCAAAGCGGTGGTAATGTGATGATGAAAGTCTCTAAGAGGTTGGTTAGAATGTTGGCGTAGGACCCTGCCAATGGATCACAATGGGAAGTGAGTGTGGGTTTGGGTAAAGGTGTGGATGATCGGGAGGGAAGAGGTGTTATAGGAGGAGGAATGGGTTGGACCACTAGTTTGGTAAGTGGTACTATCTTAGTTTTTGATGGCATCTTCTTGGGTAAAGGTGTGGTAGAAGAACTAACAATGGAAGGTGTTATTGGTTTAACTATCTTATTAGAGGGTAGTGGGTTCTTATCTTTGGGTTGCACCTTCTTGGGTAAAGGTGACACGGGAGTACGTGATGTAGAAGGAAAATAGATGGTGGAAGAGGATGGGTTACCCATGGGGAAATAGAGTTACGATGGAATTGGTTGGTAGAGGTTGGGTGGATGGTATGGGTTGAAGTCGTATAGGTAAAGTTGGGGTTATAATAACTAGTGGAGGTATAGGTGGTAAGAAATGTACAAGTGAGGGCGAGGGTGTTTGTTGTGTAGGTAAATGAGGTGTAACAAAGTTTTGTGATGGAGTAGTAGGTTGCTTAGATTTTAAATGGCCTTGGGTAGGAGACTGTTTGGCCAAGGTTGATGGGTGAGGCCCTAGGATGGACAGAAGGGGCGAAGGTGACAAAGGTGTGGTAGGTGAGACTGGTGTATGTGGCCTAGAAGGTTGGGTCTTCCTTTTAGGTGGAGGAATAACTTTGGTGTGGGTTTGGGAAGATGTGGCTAAGTCCAATTTGATAGGTGGATGGGTAAGGCTTGACGTTGGCATGACACCCAAGGTAGTGATTGGTCTTGATACAGACAAAGATATAGGTGTAGGTAGGTTCTTAGGTATTGGAATGGTTTTAGTCATGGGTAAAGGTTTGGATATAGGTAGAGGTGATGAAGAAGAATCCGTTTTGATAGGAATGATCAGGGTTAATCTAGTTTCTAGAAATACCTTTGGGTAGATCGTGGAAATATCTTCAGAAACATTTTCATTTGAGTCAAAAAGGGGAGCCGAAGACGTCCCTAGATAATGGAATTATCAATGTAATCCAAGCGATTGTCCAGCCGTGAAAATAAGACTTCCGTAGGAGGAGGTGTAGTTGGTTTGGTGGAAATTATTGCAAAATACGTCCTTGAGACAGGGAATAAATTAGCCTCGGACTCTGTGGGTAAAAGAGCCAAGATCAGGTCAACGGGGTCTTGGGATGCTAAGGGAGAATTTCCCCAATAGGTAGTGGCATGTCTAAAGAATCTCCCATGGGTAGGAGAGATGGTAGGTGGGGTGAGGTAGAATTCTCCTTGGTGGAGGATAAGGCGATGAAGATTCTCCTGTGGATGGGAGAGTTAATACTATTGAATGTTCGGTAGGTTACGAGGTGGACAGGTTGGATGGTACCGATAGAAAATGTGGGTTCCTCTGTGAGAGAAGGGGAGATGAAGGGGATCCTCTATGGGTGAAGGAGTAGAAGAGGTATGATCCTATGTGGGTAGAGGAGTTCATGCCATAATTTCCTCAATAGATGAAATAGGTGAAATTTGAGGAACGATTGGTATGATATCAAAAACTACATGGACTTCATAGACATTATTGTCATTGGTTGAAGGTTCACTATTTTGATTAGATGATGGTTTGTGGTTAGGGAATGAATTTTTAATATGTGAAAATTTTGATTTTCCAGCATGTTTAGGTTGTCCACGATGAGGTCTCCATTATCTATCATCTCTTGGACAATGTTCTTAAAATTTATGCGATTCTGAATTACTTATGGCCTTTGACATGATGATAATTATAGTAGTCGTGTTCCTTATATCATGCAGGAAAAAAATGAGCGGGATAGAAACCAATATGAGGTTTTATGGGAGGAAGTGTAATGGATCCAACTTTAAGAAGGTTTTCTAAGAATAAAGAATAGGGTTCTCTAAATTGAAGTGTACTTTCATTGTTCCTACCGAACCGAAAGGTCTAGACAAGGAAAGATTGAAAGAAGGTTGGGCTTGATTAGAGGGATGAGATGGTCCCACTTTGAGAACTACCGCGTTGGCAGATCCTTTAGATTTTGAATAATTATTTTGGTGTTTCGAAGATGAAGAAGAATTTTTTGATTTGAACGGGGTATTCTTGTTTCGTAATTGGATTTTCTTTTCTTCAATGATACAAATTTATAGCTTTCATCCCATGGTGAATGCTTCATCGAAAGTTTGGAAAGTTTGTACCTACAGAGTTAGTGAGATGTGTCTGGCACAAGCTCTAGTGAATAAATCAATAAGTTCAGTTTGAGGTAACTGGAACATTAATTGGTTGATAAGACTTCGCTAGTGAGCAACAAAATCTGTGATACTTTCATCGTCATACTGTTGTGTCAAATATAGATCAGTCATGGTGAATTTTTTGACCACATTGATTGAGAAGTGGTCTAGGAATGCTTGAACCACTTGGTTGAAGGAGTAAATGGAATTTGTAGGTTAGCTCTGTACCAATCTAAGGTAGGCCTGTTAGGAACATCGAAATGTTCGTAAGAGAAAAACATCATCATGGGAAATTAGGTATCACCCATGTTTGAATGACTGCAAGTGCTGTTGTGGGTCCTCTTTACTATTGAAATGGTTGAACTTGGGAATTTCCCAATGCACAAGGTATGGGTAAATAGGAATGGATGGATGAATAGGATCATTACAAATTTCGTCATAGGTCAAGGAGTTACGAGAGCTGAAACCGATGCTTCTAATGTCTGCATATTTTCCATCATCATCTTAATGAGGTCATTGGTGGGTTGTGAGGAATGGGTGCCTCCTATAGTAAAGGGAGGTTGATAATGGGTGTATGATGTGGAGGGCATCCCAGTACATGAGGGTGCCAAATATGAAAATTGTGAAGGGGGATATATACAAGTGGAATGTACCCTAAATAAGAGATAGATGAGATTGGGGGTTGTTGGTGATGTGTGTAAATAGGTGGGATGGTTGTAACGACTCTCATGGTAATGGGTGGTAGAGAATGAGGGATGGAAAGAACTATGTTTTGGTACAAGGTGTGGGTTTCGAAAATAGAGGTGGTTTTGATGCAACTGGTATATACAAGGAAAAGAGGGTAGATGGGGCCATGCTTAAGGCATTTGGTGAAGGAAAAATTAACACCACAGTGAAATAGACATCATATCTTTGTAGTTATGGAAGAGGTGGAACCTAACTAAGATACCCACGGGGTAATGTTGAGGAGGGAAGCACCGAGCTAAGTGTAGCCGACATGGAAGTTGGTGAGAGGGTAGGAGGAATAGATACATGCATGCCATACACTAGATGTCCAGAGGAATCTCGGGTAGATGAGTGGGCATGATAGTATTATAATTCCATAGGATTCTAATCAAGGAGTTTTACGAAATCCTTGTCATTGGTAGAAATGGTGATAGGTTGAGTTGGATCCATAGGTGACAGGATGGATGAAAAAGATGGAATAGGTGGGAATGGCTAATGGCTGATGTGAAATAAAAGGGCATTAGTTTGGCTGTGAGTCAACACCATGTGAATTAGTGTTGACTTGTTAATCTGTATTCTATAAATGACACATAAAACAACAAAAGTAGAGAAGGATGAAGTCCGGGGGGTAAATCTGGTCAGTGTTTTGATTAAAAATCAAACACAACTAACGACTTGGTCGTGTGAATGAATGATGTGATTAAATGGGAACGATGACAATTATGATAAGCGATACCGGATTACAATGGGAAATACCAGTTTGAGAAAAAGGAGCAGAACTGATGAAAAATGAAATGGGGAAATTGTTCTTGACAGAGATACTAGAATGTATGGAATATGATGATGTCTTGAGGACCAAAAATAGAAAAGAATAGGTGATGAAGGCTGTTTTGGTAAAATAACCAAAAGATCTAGAAGTTGACACCGGTTAGGTAAAATGATGACATCGAGATGTAAACCGATGATGGTCATGGGTGACACGGTTATTGTGAAATTAGAAGAAATGAAAAAAATGAATTTTTGTGAATTAAAATAGGTGAAGAATTAACCCAGAAATCTGAGAATGATAAGATGAGGTCCTGACACACTCAAAAACAATCAGGATACTCCAACTATGATGGCAGAGTATGAAGGGAATAAGAAAAATGAAGAATCACAACCTCACACCTCAAAATGCAAGTCAAGAACAAAGCTAAGAGAAACATGTAATCCTAAAAGTGAATTTTATGTTTGTTTTAGCTTATGCTATTTAAGATTGACTTGTGAATTTAGAACATAGTTTTTGGTTGGGAAGGCATCCTATGAAGAAGGAAATTCTAAAAGGGTGGTTTCAGGTTATGTTATGGTAGAGGCGGTCCTTTCTCTAAGTTATGATTGGACAGAGAAACCAACCAGGCACCCACTTTATCCAATCCTGTGATCGTGATCGTTAAGAAGTTGTTTAAGAAGATTAGTAAATTAAAATTTTATGTAGTTTAGAGAGAGAGAAAGAAGAAATTCCTTTCTACGGTTCTATTGTGTCAACCATCGGCCGGGTATGACTTCCAACATATAGGTTGCTCTCATTTTTAAATGTGAGCTGATAATGCAAAGCATACAAGGATGAAATGCAACAAATTTTATAACCCAAATCGAAAATTATATTCGATGAAGCAAATGATGAATAGGTCAAAATCAATAAAGTGCTCTTTCACTACTATGCAAATGCAAGAAGAAAGAATTGGTTTGTTTTAAGCACCAAATGACAAATGTTAGAATATTACTAGGGAGAAGATTAATGTTTATTTTTCAAAAGGAAAGAAACACATAAATTTTTTCCTTATATGCAGAAAATGCAATGAACCCAAGATAGGGTCCCACTAGGCATGCCAAAATTTTTTGCCATCAAGTTGCATACGTATGATCAAAACAAATAGGGTAAGGGTGAGGAGGAATACATGTGAATGAAGGTTTAAGGTAGAGTGTGCATGTTTTGACTTCTCGATCCAGTGCTGATTGTGAGAACTTCCTTTTTCTAGGAGGAACTATTTTTACTTATAGATCTAGTGGTTGGGTGGAGGTGATGGTTGATCCGTGGCACCTTTGGTGGTGGTGTCATGGCCGTGCTTCCCGAAACGCTACCGTAGATTCTTACCCTTCAGATCAGTCCTTGGTGCTGGTTCAAGATGTCTAGATGTGCAAGAGTGCTCTGGTGCATGCTTGTATGCATAAATCTCTTCTCCAAAACTTGAATAATTATCCTAACCTCGAGAAAAGTTTACCCAAAATGACTATAAGGTAACTGATGATGGTTAGAGGTGACCGACATTGGTTTAAGGTTGGTGATGTCGGTTAAGGCGAAAATTCCTAGGTTTACTAAAATGACAGAGACCTTGGAAATATTTTGGCTAGTTCTATCCATCATCACGAGATCAAAATGGAATGTTGTGCTTAGATAAGCAGACATGCAATTAGAGAAAGAATAGGCATGTGATTATAGGGTTGAATTAAATTTTAGTTAATTAAGGTAGGTAGGACCAAGTCTTAGTTAAAAGGAAACATGCTATGAATATGTCTATCATGAAGTGTTTAGGTGATGTGGCGGGGTGAGGTGGAAATTAGTTCCATTAAGGTAATTGAATAATGAATATTGTGAGAATGGGAATTAATTTAGCGTAGGTAATTAAATTAATATACATGTGGGGTAAAGATGGAGTGAGACCTAGATTTTGTGTCTACAAAGGCATTACATGGAATGATATTTATTACTTCATTTATGGGTTCTCAAGATTTCACCACCGAAACAACCATCTTCACCACCGAGTGGGGGATTTTCTTTTAGGGTCATGCCTTTTGTATTAAAGAATGCGCCATTTGTATTCTCATGCATGGTTGTGAAGGATTTTCATGAGTTTATCCATAAGATTTTATAGGTTTATCTAGATGATTGGACTATCTATGAAATTGTAAAATATTCCTGTGATAATAAAAGGCTCATGTTTGAGAGGTGCAAGAAGTTAAGTATCTCTCTTAACATGAATAATTTTATCTTTTCTACACGATTTATAACTTTACTTGGGTACATTATTTACAAGGATGAATTATTAGTAAATCCAGCTAAGATCATGCGGTAATTTTGGGATTAGAAGAGCCTACCAATCGAAGTGAAGTGTGAAAATTTTTCGGGCATACTAGTTACTACGGGAAGTGCATCAAAGGATATGTAAATATTGTTGTGCACTTGGAAGAATTTCTCAAGAACGAAGGAAAATTTTATTGGGGTGACACACAACAACATGTGTTTGATACCTTGAAGAAAAGATTGACTATTGTTCCTATATTGCACTTTCCTTCCTAGAACAAACCTTTCCATGTACATATTCATGTCTTTGGCATGGATATTAGTGAAATCTTGGTGCAACTAGAAGAGGGAAATATGAATCATCCCTATGCTTTACAAGTATGAATTTAACACCAATGGATAAGAATTATAAAACAATAGAGCACGAGACATTTTTATGATCTATGTTCTTCACAAATTTCAATAGTACTTATTGGCCACAATGTTCATCTTTTATATAAATCATACGACATTGAAGTACTTGGTCAAAAAACCTATTTTTATAGGGAACATCTTCCGGTGGATACATATTTTTTAGGAATTTGATTTCATAGTTGTTGTAAAGCCATGCAAGAGATATTTGGGACACGATCACTTATTAATGATCCATTCTAGAGAGGATGTACAGAGTATTGAGGACACTATGCATAATGTATAGTTGTTTAGGTTATACCATATGCCAAAAAATTTGGAGGATATATCCATATTTTTGCACATTGGATTTGCGCTTGAGAAGGATGAAGACATTGGAAAAGAAGTAGCTTGCTATTCGATCCATGACATATCATTTTATTGGAAGAGAATTGTATAAAATGGGTAGAAATGAGGTCTTGTGCCATTGTGTTCTAGAGCATGAGAGTGAAGCCATTATGGAGGAATCTCATAGAGGCATTACAAGAGGAAATTATGTAGGAGATGTGATTGCGCACAAGATCCTTCTATTTGGCTTATTATCGGAGACATTGTACATGGATACCAAGGCTTACATCAAAGCATGTGATATATTTCAGTGACTTGGCAAGCCGAAAGTAGAGATGAAGTATCTTTGAGACCTATAACAAGTACAAAACCTTTTGAGAAATGGGCTATTGATTTTGTAAGACCTATTACACTAGCCATGCATAGGAATGAGGAATAATACATCATTACATGTGTTTCACATAGAATTTCATTCCGGAATAGAGTTGCTTCTATCCTTTCATTCTCTTGAGAAACAAATAAGGGTTAGGGCTAGGAGGAATACCTGTTGACTGTTGGGAAGGTGTGCGCATATCGTAGAGAGATCAAATTGATTGTGAAGAACTCCTTTTTGTTTGGGAAGGACTACCTGTAAGTAAGAATACAAGACCACCAGATCTTAGTTAGATAATAAGTGAGGGAACTGCCTTGGGCCCAAGAAATATTAGACTTCCTTTCGAAGGTGGTCAGTTCCCCTTTTAATATGAATTAATGCAAATGATAATAAAGAAGCTATTGCGAAATCATGATTTAGGTACCTTGTTAAAAAGCAATAGAGACTAAACTACCAATAATAAAATGTCATGATGTTTGTTTGGTCACCGGTTATTGATGCATTCAGATCAAGTTACAAGGATAGACCCAGCTGGATATGAGATTGTTTGGGGGTAAATAAGGGAAAGGTTGGTTTTGGTATAAGTCACAGTGACTGATGCGATCACTAGATAACTGACTGCGGTTATAACACCGATACCAGTAGAAGATAACTGATATCAGTAGGGGCAATGATTTAGGGGTTTCAAATGAAGTCAGTTGTAAGGTGGTTATGGTGTTTATAGGGTTAATAAATGATTGGGGGGTAGTAGGGTGATGGAGAAAACTCAGAGAGTGAGAAAACTATCTTTGGGGCAATATCGGGGTTGATGAATGAAAGTTAGGTGTAGAGTGCTGTCGGGTGGTAGATCTAGGAGTGAGCTTATAATTATTATGAATTAAAAGTTCAAGAAATGGTGTTTAGAAACATACAAGATACTACTTACTAGTTCCTGATGAAGATACAGGTCCAAGGAATGTGGTGGTGATAGTAAGGCTTAGTTGGGATGATTCGGTATTGGAAAGCGAGCTGATGAAGCTATCCTCAGTCTTTTCCAATGCTTGGACGAGTGTGACAACGATCTAGTTTCTCGATGCTGATCTTGGGCTCGATCCTCTTCTCTACAACCTCTTCTATTTGTTTCACTTCTCTCTCTCCTGCCAAATGAATTCTGGATCCTTTATTTTTGGTTGGGGGAGGTCATTTACAGGGAACCGATGGTGGTTACGTAACCGACGACAGTCGAGTAGGAACCGATGTTGGTTAGGTCAAAGTGGCTATTTTTAGTAAAATAACCACCTTTCCCTCCTTTTCTCCTGAGGGATCAGTTGTGGGCTTGGTCAAGTCATTATTAGGCTTGTTTTGGTGTGGGTGAGGGGTGATGAGTCATGGGTGTGGGTCTAGACCAAGTCGTAGGTCTTAATTAGGTTGGTTTAGGGTTAGGGCTAGGTCACGGTGAGGTGGCGAGATGAGGTGGCAGGGTTGGAGATGTGGATTTATTAATTATAAGGTAATTAATAAATCATTAGGTGTGTAAGGTTTAGGTGGTGAGGTAGGGTTAGGTTGCGGGATGAGATACGGGGTACAGGGCGTCGTAAGACCCAAATTTGGTGTCTACATTTGCCCCTTGTTGTCATGTAGCTTGTCGTGTAAAGCTGCACTGACAATAATAAGAAGTGGTTGCCCGATTAAGGGTATAGGTAATCCCCTCAAATCTATCATGATTGAGGTGACGTGAAATCGAGGATAGGGTTGATAAAGGTTGAATGATGATGAGATGATGGTAAGATGGTGGGGTAAGTTCAAGGAAAGACGCATGTTGAAATGCATAGTGCAACCAAGGTACACGAGTTGAAGAGCAAAAAGCAATTCATAGGCAAAGGTCGATAGTTTATCCAAACAAGGTTGATATAATCCACAGTATCCAAGGCATAGGAAGTAGCTCGAGGGGGATATAACGGGTAGGGTACCGAACATTTAGGCATGTTGGTAGTACCAAATGGTTGATTTGGTTGAGATAAACGTCAGTCTCGGTCTAGGCAAAGCTGGTCGGCTGATCAATTCAAGTATCCTAGGCATGCTAAAAAAACACGAACAGGTGAGCTCAATTAAAAAAACAACTACATGATGGGTGGATAGAATCATAATGTGTGGTTCTTGGTCAAGGTACTGAGTTAGTGTGGCCTTGGGTTGGGATGATTGGTGGTTGTGGCCTTAGGTCGGGCCGATTGAATGGTTGTGGCCTTGGGTCGGGTCCGATTGGTTAGTTCTGACCTTGGATCGGGGCTTTGATTGGTTGGTTGCGGGCTTGGGTCGGGCCTGATTGGTGGTTATGGTCTTAGGTGAGGCTGATTGGTGGTTGCGGCCTTGGGTGGTGATTGAATGGTTGTGGCCTTGGGTCGAGTCTAATTGGTTGAGTTCTGACCTTGGGTCGGGCTTGATTGGTGGTTGCGGCCTTGGGTTAGGCCGATTGAATGGTTGTGGCCTTGGGTCAGGCATGATTGGTTAGTTACGGCCTTGGGTCGGGCTGATTGAATGGTTGTGGCCTTGGGTCGGGTCTGATTGGTTGGTTGCGGCCTTGGGTCGGGCCTGATTGGTTGGTTGCGGCCTTGGGTGGGCGATTGATCAATGGTTGTGGTCGTGGGTTGGGCCTGATTAGTTGGTTGTGGCCTTGGGTCGGGCGATTAGTTTTTGTGGCCATGGGTGGGCATGATTGGTAGGTTGCGGCTGGGTCGGGCCGATTGGTTACTTACGGACATAGGTTGAGCCGATTAGTTAGTGCGGCCTTGGGCGAGGCCGATTAATGTAAAATAAGGTTATGTAGCAAGGCCAGAGGTAGGCGATATGGTAAAAAAATGGAGAGTGGTGGATAAGGGCAGGAGTTAGGTTAAACTAAACAGATAACCGATATCGGTTATATGTGACCGATATCGGCTAGGAGACCGATATCGGTCTTCTAGGGCGCGCCCTAACCGGTATCGGTTAGAGGTCAAAACCTATAAAAAGAAAAAATATGGCATGTCATTGTCACATTGTGAATTTGAGTGCCAACCTTTGTCTTGTCTGAGTTTTGAATTGATTGGGCTGAGTTTTTGGGCTGAGGTGGCACTAGTTGAGTGGGGTAGTGAGTTATTGGTAGGCCCCAGAGATCAGGAGGTAGAGTTTGATTGGTGGAGGACCTTGTGGAGGAGATTTGGAGCTATGGCATAGCTGGAGGAGCAGGAGGTGTTGGAGGAGCTGGACCACCACCACCTATCCCACCATGATGATGTGTAGTCATACCGGTAGGCTCTGAACCCCTATTTGTGTGAAGTTGATGAAGTTAGCTAGGATGTGGGTTTTGGGGTAGGAATCCAAAATTTGATAAAATAATGAATAAATGAAGGTAAATCGTAAAATAGAGTGGGTAGATATGTTAGGTAGGCCAAAATGGCAGGGTGGGTAAGTTTTTAGGCAATTATTGTGGGTAGATGGGTAGAAATAGGAAGAAAGGGGATTTGGGGGCCGTTTTCGATCCGGCCCCAAAATCCCACAGTGACCGATGTCGGTCACTAAGCGACCGACATCGGTCACCACGTAAGTTGTATAGATTTGTGGGTTCAGAGACTGGCGTCGGTCATGTGTCGACCGACGGTGGTCGTGGGTGACCGGTACCGGTCACCATGGGCAGGAGGTAAGGTTGTGAAAGTAGTTGTGTTGATTTGTTGTAGGCGGGTAGGATCGAGTGTTGGGGTGAAGGGGGAGAAGGTAGAGTGGCTAGGAAAGGTTATTGGGGTGGGGGGAATCGGGTGGTGTATGAGTGGGGTAGGTGGTAGGTTGTGGGATAGGTAAAGGGGATATTGTAGGTGTTTGTTGGGTGGGGTTAGTGATATAGGGGTTATTGGGTAGTTGTTTTGTAAAGGGTAGGCTGATGGAGTGGGTTATTTTACAGCATGCCAAAGAAATTGATGATCTGGGATCGGATGCCGCCCTCTGCCAAGTGGATGCGGCCACATGTGCTGCAGCTGCAAGTGGGCGATCATGTGAGAGGTTGGACTTGGCAGAGTCCAGAGGTATAGGGCTGTGGATAGGGACCATAGCCTGATGGTTGCCCTCATCGAGAGATGGGATCCGGTAACCAATGTCTTCCATCTCCCGACTGGAGAGATGACAGTCACACTAGAGGATGTGTATCGCATCCTGAGATTGCCGATCATAGGTGAGGCGGTGTTCTAGGTGGATGCTGAGACAACGATGGATAGCATCCTGCAGGTATTTGGGATGCAGCCCCATTGATTACGTACCATAGTGCGAGCATCTGCTACGGTGATATGTATCGTGCACATCGACAGGAGACACGGCTTGCCGTGTTGATGATGATTGGTATCACCTACTTCGCCCTCCCGGACTCAGAGGGAGGCCGCTTCCCATGGGCTCTGATGGGAGTATTACATGAGATGGTGGAGGAGCACACCTGCTATGCATGGGCACCGGTGTATTTGGTGCAGCTATACAGAGAGCTTTGGGGCTATCGTTGTATGAGGTGATTCGGGATATGTTTGACATTCTTGCTACACTACTGGGCCTACGAGCATATCGTGTGTTTACGACTAGTAGGGTTGCCCCAGCAGCCAGGGCCACAGGTAGTGTATAGGTATGGGTTTCAGAGGTGGTTGGGGGTCGTGGGCCAGCCACGAGCGGTTATTGCAGGGCGAGATGTCACATATTATAGGCATATGTTAGAGGGCCTGACCGCACTAGATATTATATGGAGGCCATACAAAGGCCATCAGCCCCATGGAGGAGCCCAAGCACAGCTGTGATGGATCCAGTACATCTTTTGGATAGCTGGACGGAGACCCGGGGAGCATGAGTGGATTCCCCTAGAGAGGGTACGATGACGATGTGGGCGTACGGCAGAATGAGCCACCTCCCTTCCCACAGTATCGAAGGGAGGATGTAGAGGCACCACTGCCTCTTCCATAGCCATTGGACCCTATCTGGGTCACGAGAAAGACCAGTGATGATACGGTGGATGACGCCGGTGTTACAGGTGTATTTTTGGTTTGGTGGGTAGGGCAGAGGGCAGCCATGAGAGCACAGCCCGCAGCCAGATTTAGCAGCTATTACGGCAGAGAGGGACCATCTCTTGAGCAGGGTGTAGTTATTACAGGGGCAGCTTGCTATTGCACAGGCACAAATTGGGGTGCTACAGGGGTAGTTGGCCCAAGCACAGTATAGGCACATCCTCAGCACGAGCATAGTACATACCTTAGGCACATGTGTAAGGCACACCTCGAGCACGAGAACGAGCAGTGCAGCCTCGAGTATAGAGTGCGAGTACAAGCTCGAGCACATGGCATACAGCGAGTCAGTGGTCCACTTCTATTAGGAGCGGGGACTAGCCCCCACCGGCCCGTGGTGGCACGGGCCCGATATATGGAGGTGAGAGCAGAGAGGACCCGATATTATCAGGATGTACTGGATGGTACAGGCCGACTATCAGCCATATACAGCTCACAGAGCCGAGCGTCCCGAGTCACAGTCACGGGGGCGCGGCCACGAGATGGTGGGTCAGTGATTGGTAGGAGGCGAGATCCGGCACAGGGGCCAGCTGAGAGACAAGCCGAGGGAGGGGGAGAGAGCTGAGTCACCCCAGGAGTAGAGATGAGTTTTGTTGATAGAGACACCGGTCTACGAACCGAGTGTGTATATAGAGGCCTGCGTGCCCTCATAGGATTTATGTATTCATTTTTGTTGTATATACCGGCCTGCGAGCTGAGTACATGTTGTATAGTTGATACCGGCCTGCGAGCCAAGTATATTTTTGACATGAGAGGCCGGCCTGTGAGCCGAGTTGAGATTTTGACAGAGACAGCGGCCTGCGTGCCGACTTTGTATTTTGGATTACAGAGGCCCCATGCAAGGCAAGTTGTATATTGTAACATTATTTTGATGATATATATAGATGATGAGGTTGATCCATATGGTGTGTATAATTATGGATTTGGTGCATATATTATATTGTTTCATGTTTGTTTTGTCGATGGTATTAAAATTGATGTATATTTTGATGATGGTTTGATGATATGCATATGTGTTGATGGTATTATGATGATGATTGTTGATAACTATGTCGTTATGCGGGAAAAAACAAAGAAAGGACCTATAAGCTAAATGAGATATGTGACCGATATCAGTTATTTAACCGATGTCGGTCACATATGACTGATAGCGGTTATGTAACCGACATCGGTTATGCTAAAACGAGCTTTTCTAAATATAGAAAAGCTTGGTAGCAACTAAAGTTCTTATTTTTAGAGGCATGCAACATGTTAAATACGAAGATACGAGGTCATTTGTCGTCCATCTGGGGTAATTGCATTGGAGAATTGAGTAAGAAGGAGGAAGAGACAGTAAAATGATCATGGGCTTGGATTAAGAAGGCGTAAAGGTAAGTTATAGTGAAGAGGGTGGTGAACATGGCTAAATAAAGAGAAGCATCCAGCGGGCCGAGAGGAGAAAGAAGACAGGTTCCACCTCAAACGGCTGCATCCCCAGAGGTATAATTTGTTTTGGTTGGAATGATATTTTGCATGATTATAAATAGAATGTGGTAAGGTAAATGGGTAGAAAGGTGATAGGAAAGAGCTTGGGATGGGGTGAGTGTTGTAGGGTAGGTAATCAGGTGTTGGAGATATGTGCGTAGGTACAGAGAGGGGAAAATGAGTACAGAAGTTATCATAGGTGGTGTTTTTGAGTGGGGTGGTTGGAATTGACAGTGACCGATATCATTTAGGAATAACAGTATCGGTTAGGTAACGGTATCGGTTGTCTATAACCGATATCGGTTACTGTGTAAAGTTGCGGATTGCGATAAAAAATGCATGGGAAGTTATTTGTTGATTTGTTGTTTGTTGGTTTAATGTGTGCAGGCACAGGCAGGGTTGAGGATGAATGATAGGGTGCCAGCTTTGTTGTCACAGTCCGAGCAGATGTAACACCAGCTGAGTGGGCATTAATAAACCATGTGGGGTTAAGTGGAATCCGCTATTATTCACGGATCACACGCAATCATGCTATGTTGCAGGCTGATTGAGAGATGGAATCCTGAAAAGAATACCTTTTATCTGCCAACAGGGGAGATGACAGTGACGTTAGAAGATGTGTTCGAATTTTGAGACTCCCAATTATAGGAAGACCAGTGTATCAGGTAGGGCCTAACGTGGCGTGGGCAGCGATAACGACAGTATTTGGTCTACACGAGATTTGACACAGCGAGGTTTGACATTCACTTATGGTATAATGTTTGCGGCACACCCTGAGGCAACAAGGTTGGCAGTGGTATTAATGATAGCAGTGGGGTATTATGCATTACCTAGAGCGGACAGGGAAGATTTCTGAAATCATTGATGTGTATTATTCGTGAGATGATAGAAGGTAGCGTTACTTTCGCATGGGCACCTGCATATCTTACGGAGCTATACAGGGGTTTATGGGCATGCAGGAAAAATCACAGGACTACACTGGATTGTGCATACTTATTACATTGTTGGGCCTATGAGCACATTGTGTGTGTGTGACCAATAGGCCGACCAATCCAGGGAGGAGAGACAGGAGTGCAGAGGTTGGGATTCAGATGATGGGTCCAGATAGAGCAAGAGGCAAGAGCCGAGACCGTGATAGATGACGCCGAGTATTATAGGCAAGATGTGGGAGATGGTGACGATTATGGATATCCGTTGGAGGCCTTACGGGAACTACATGGTGACGGTGAACATAGCCAAGGATTTGAGGGGTGTAGAGTGATTGAGGTGGATCACGGGACACAGGCCAGGTGAGTACGAGAGGATTCCTCTAGATCACGTGTGGTGACAATTTAGATTTGTTTAGGATATACCCATGGCTCATAGACCATACAGGAGGATCGACACCGAGGCACCCTTCTCACCTCCATGACTAACACTTCCAGAAGGACCAGAAGAGACAACAGCCGATCACAGGGTAATGGATGCAGGAGTGACAGAGTCTTATAGATTATGGTGGGTAGCAGAGCTGCGAGGTACACGTGAGAGGGCCGATCATCCTGACATAGCTGTGATTACAGTGGAGAGAGACCACCTGCAGGGTTTAGTTCACCAGCTTCAAACACAGGTGAATGAGACAACGAGATTGTTAGAGGTTTCGCAGTCACGAGTGGAGAGACTAGAGGCAAGATTCCTCCACGCGAGAGGGTGTATTCATATGTTACAGGAGAGATTGGTAGATCAGTGGGAGGAACCAATAGCAGTGGCCCCTTTGAGGATGGAGAGGCCAGGTGAGTGGCGTCGATGATCACCATCACTACCTAGTTCGGGATGAGGCGCGGGGCCTACATGAATTTCATAGGGGTAGAAGAATAAATAAGGATGCCGACCTGTGCGTCGATGATAGAGAAGATGTATTTGTTTAACATCTAAATAAAACTGAATATGTATGTTGATTTTGAGTTTATGATAATAATAAGAAATGTTTGTGTTTTGAATGTTTGGATTGATAAAGGACAAAGGTGAGTGTTATCAATATAAATATGTGAAAATATTTATATTTTTAAGCAAAACACAACACATGATAGGTTATGGTAGGGGATGGTCGAGCTAACCTTGGGAGACCCCATGTCTCCTAAGTGCTGCCTACATAGCCCATTGCACAAAGCAAGGAGGGGCCTCAGACCGATGTAGTTCTCCCTTAGGACCAGGGAGAGGTGAATTCAGGCAATTTGGTTGTGGTTAGGTAATTTGTTGGTTGGTAAAAATTTTGATATTGGTAGGGTAAGGTTGTTGGAGTTGGTAAGGTATAGGTGAAGTGAGGGTTAGCTTACCCAAGCATTAGGGAACCGTGTCCTGATTAAGGTCAACACATAATCCTAGATTTGGGTAAAAGAGGCAAAAATGTCCCATAGTTGGAAAGAGCTAAACAAACCACGTATTATCATAGGATGAGCTTGAATCTCTAGGTACCTTGCATATGCGAGAAGTCAATAGGTGGAAAGAGTTGTATAATCACAATATATCGGTTATACGTCACGTCCCTTTTGTTGTTTTGAAAAATGGTGAGATGAGGTGGATGGTATAGCTGGGGCGTAGAGGACTTGTTATAAAGTGATTATTCGATGAAATAGATCCAAACTTAAATAGACAAGTCCATGACTCAAAAGTGCTTTTGAATATTACTTTTATTTTTTCGGATATAGGTGATCGATGCGGGAAGTCTATATGGGATATGCATGTTGTTGTTTCTTGAGGTCTTCACGAAGGCGATCAATGTGAGAAGCTTCGATAGAGGCTGAATTTGTATAGCTGTCCTTCAAGGGAGCAGTCTACTTATAGTAGCACGATGCGGCTTTGCACATAGCTGTCCTTCGAGGGAGCAGTCTAGTTTAGAGCTTAGAGGTCTAGATGTCTATTTGGCATGAAGTATCTAGTTTTGCAGGAAGTTTGACTCAAGAATATCCCAGAATCGTATAATTGAGAACTTGTTATTTTGATACTTTTAAGTCATGGACCAGACTAAAAAAGGGGAAGGCATCTTTAAGAGGAGGTGATGATCAAACCATGTGAGCTTGATTCTATTTTGAGATGCACGAAACAAGGTGTATGAGGTGGTAAATGAGCTCAAGGGACGAGCGCAAGGTAGATAAGAAGTGATGTAACACTAAAATCAATAGTAGAATGGTCGGAGATGCAAGGCATTAAGGGGTTTAGGCTCGGGTTTACCAGTAAGTGAAGCTAAACGATAAGTATCTGATCCGTAGGTGTGAGTGATAATGTAAGGCCCAATCCAATTAGGAGCAAATTTTCCACGTTTTCTCTTTTCTAGTTTGGTTACATGTTGATTCTCTTTGAGGACAAGATCACCAATCTTAAAGGTACACTCATGAATTCACTTATCATAAGCACGCTTAATGCGCTTTTGATAAATTTGAAGGTGGTCAAGCGTTGTAAGACGACGCTTGTCAAGAAGCTCTAATTGGGCTAACCGCTCTTGGCGAAAGTCATCATTGGTGAGAATATCCTGAAGAGATATTTTGAGAGAAGGGATTTGTATTTCAAGAGGCAAGACAGCCTCGGTACCATACACCAGAGAGAATGGTGTGGCATTAGTGGAAGTATGAATGCTGGTACAATAAGCCCAAAGGGCAAAGGGGATGTGATCATGCCAATTTTTCCCAGAATTGTTAATGACTTTCATGAGAATTTTGGTTAAGGTTTTGTTAGAAGATTCGGCTTGTCCATTTGCTTGTGGATAATAGGGTGACGAGAAGGTAAGTTTGATACCAAAGTGGTCACAAAGGTCTTGTAACAACTTATTTGAGAAATATTTTCCATTATCCGATATTAGGCGATGAGGAACACCAAAACGACGGATAATGTGATAAGTGATGAACTCAACAATTTTTTTCTTTTTAGTTGAAATGAGTGGAATGGCCTCTACCCATTTAGTGTAATATTCAGTTTCCATGATGATCCAATGGTGATGCTGCGAAGAAGGTGGGTGAATCTCTCCAATAAGGTCTAAACCCCATTGTGAGAAAGGCCAAAGATCTCATGTGACCTATAACGGGTGGCTAGGAGTATGTTGAAGGTTGGCATGTTGTTGACACATAACACAACACTTAACATATTCATAGTAGTATTTATTGAGAGTAGGCCAATAATATCCTAGGCGAAGGATCCACTTGGCCATGGCGAGGCCACTAAAGTGCCCGCCACAAAGTCCATCATGGATTTGTTGGGTGGTATGAGTGACTTCAGCACCGGTTAGACAGCGAAGGAGGATACCATCGAAGCCACATTTATAGAGGAGTCCCCCCATGATGACATAACGAGAAACACTTTTAAGAAAAGCACGTTTGCCATTACTAGTAAGGTCAGGTGGTAGAACAGAGGTTGTAAGGTAGTCGTGAAATTGGTGATACCAGGTATCCTGCGAATCAGTAGATACATTATTTACCATACAAACATCTGGAACTAAGTAAGATGGGGCAAAGAGTTGTTGGACCAAGACAAATATGTCTGAGTCAGTTGGTGAGGCTGGAATTTGCGAGGCCAAGCAAGCCATAGTATCTGTAAATTTATTAGTTGAGCGGGGAATGGTTTGGATAGAATAATGAGAAAATAAGGTCAAAAGTGAATCCACGTAATGTTTGTACTTTTGAAGTTCCTCATTTTTACATTGGTAGATGCCAGTAAATTGATTTACTACTAATTGAGAGTCACCAAAAATATTAATAGACTTCACACCTAAGTGTAACACAACGTGGAGACCCAAAACAAGGGCCTCGTATTCTGTTGTATTGTTAGTGCAGGGGAAATTGAGCCTGAATGAAAGAGGCATAGGTTCACCTTCAAGAGGAATGAGAACAATGCCTGCCCCTCCACCACGCTGGCATTTAGATCCATCGAAGAAGAGGGTCATTGGATACAACACATCACTGAGTGAAAGAGTTGCGATGAGTTCATCAGGGAAAGTAAAATTGGTAAATTGTTCCCCAGGTAAAGGGGCTTCCGCGAGTTGGTTTGCGATAGTTTTTCCTTTAACTAATTTCTGGTGTATAAACTCAAGGTCGAGGTCGGCGAGGAGCATAAACCATCAAGTGATGTGTTGGTTTAGATGAGGTTTGACATACATATAATGTATGGGGTCAGCGTTGGTGATGACAAAAGTTTTGTGATTCAGGAGGTAATGTCGGAGTTTAGTGGCCACAAATGATAGGGCTAGGCACAAATTTTCTACGTGTGTATACCTAGTCTCGTAATACACAAGAGTACAACTTATGTAGTGAACTGCTTATTCTCGATGCTCAGAGTCATGATGTGTGAGCATGTCTCCTACAACATGGTCAGTGGTAGAAAGGTAAAGGTAGAAAGGGCGATCGTCTTGAGGTGGGACAAACACGGGTGGCTGTAAGAGATAAGATTTAAGAGCCTCAAAGGCTTGGTGGCACTCCTCGCTCCACTAAAAGACAATGTCCTTTTTAAGGAGATGATGGAAAGGTTGACATCGATCTGAAATTTGTGAAATGAAATGCCAGATAGATTGGAGTTTGCCCTACAAACTATGTAATTGTTTGAGGTTAGTGGGTGGGGGCATTTCTAGGATAGCTTTGAATTTAGCTGGGTCGACCTCAATGCCACGCAAAGAGACGATAAAGCCAAGGAGTTTTCCCGAAAGGATGCCAAAGACACATTTCTTTGGTTGAAGATGAACACAGTATTGTAACAGGTGATCGAAAATAATGGTTAAAACATCAAGATGTTCACTGCGATGTTTGGATTTTCCAAGAAGATCATCGACATAATCCTCAAGGATAGTGTGCATAATGTCATGAAAAATACAAGTCATAGCCTGCTGATAGGTCACACCAGCATTCTTAAGGCCGAATGGCATGACACGATAGTAGAAGGTCCCCCAGGGGGTAATGAAGGTGGTTTTATGTTGATCGGCGGGGCTACCAAAATTTGATTGTATCCCGAGAAGCCATCCATGAGAGAAAGAATCTCATGGCCCACAGTGAGATCAACAAGTTGATCAATGCTAGGTAGGGGGAATTCATCCTTTGGGCAAGTGAGTTTAAGGTCCCGAAAATCCATGCATATCGAAGTCCCCCATTGCTTTATTGTGACAGGTACGACATTAGAAATCCATTGCGGATAGTCAATAGGTAAGATGAAAGAAACAGAAAGGAGGTGTTGAAGCTCTTCTTTCACCAAGAGGGCAATGTGTGGATGTATTTTTCTCAGTTTCTATTTAACTGGTTTAGAGTCTGGTTTCAGAGTGATGTTATGGATAGCAATGTTAGGATCGATTCCTGGCATGTCGGCGTAGGACCAAGCAAAAGCTTGATTGTGGGCACGGAGGAAGGTAGTGAAGGTGGCTTGTTCTAATGCATCGAGAGATTGTCTGATCTTTAAAATGTGAGGATCGTCCTCCGTGTGGATGTTGATTTCTATAGTCGATTCATTCAACATAGTTTGGGTGTCAGATGGTAAGGCACATTGAATATAAGAGTCATCCGCACCAAGGTAGGTGAGGATGGAGTCATCATCCTGGCACTCCACAACATTAATTGAAGGTGAATCTTCTTTGATCATGTCTGGATACAAAAGGGGGAGAGAAGATGGGTCTTCACTATCGCGTTGATAAGTGAGAGGACCCAGGAAGATAGCATTCATGAAAAAAAAAAAAAAAAAAGTTAGGAGGGATAGATTCCAGGTCTATCGACTCTGTGGGTGAAGATGGAAAAATGGGCGATGATGGTTTAGAAGGGGTGACTTCGTTGTTTTCCTGGATACAATTGACATGAGGTTTCTTGGTGTAGGTGGTTCAAAAAATCCAAGACCACGACAATCTTTGTGTTTGCGGGTAGTTACGGGAATGATCGTATGTCGGCCTTGTTCATAAAGACTGAAACCAAAACCCTTCCAAGCAACGTAGCGTCAGGAAGGTGAGGGTGAAATGATGGTTGGTTAGATATCGAAAATCAGATTGGAAGGGAACCACACCAAGGGGAGGTTCAGGGGTGACAGAGGATGTGTTGACACCCCCATACGTTAGGTTGGTGCGGCAATTAGGTGGTCCGTAGGAGATCAGCTCCCCCACATGATGGTCGTAGGTAGGATGCACATGTAACTGTCCGTACTCCTATGGGGTATGAAAGGTGCTAACGTTGTATAGGTGGTATTCCCCTAGCATAAGGTGTTGAAAAACATCTACCAAGGGATCTGAAGTTGGGATGTTGTCCGTGGGGAAGGAAGTGGTATTCGTGGCGGTGGGTTCATTGGTTGAAGGTGTGAGTGTGGTTAAGGTGGATGGTTGAGGCGTGGTTGAAGTAGATGGTTGGGCTGGATCAATGGGTGCCTTGACTGGTACAAGCACATCATTAGGGCGATATAACATATTGCAGGTTTTGAAGGGGGAAGTGTCAGCTTTGACGGTGTATGACTTCCCCTCATACTCAAATTTGATGCATCTATGTAAGGTGGAGGGAACGCATCCCATAGCCCGGATCCAAGGGCGGCCTAACAACATGTTGTATTGGAATTCTCCCTCAAGGACATAGAAGAGTTCGGGTAAGGTACGTGGCCCTACACAAATGTTAAGGATCACGGTGCCTAAGGTAGAAGTAATAGCATCATTGAATGAATGCAACATGGTGGGGTTGGCACACATGTAGCTAGGAGGGATATTCATCTGTTGGAAGGCTTTGGAAGAGACGATGTTTAGGATAGCGCCCCGTCGATCATAACACGATGTACCCGGATGTCCTAGACATAAGCCAAGATGAAAAGAGTGGGATCAGGATCTTTTGCACCAAAGACGACAATTTCTTCTTTGAAAAAAATGACAGTAGTGACTTGCTGTACAGGGATAGAAGTGGTTATAGAGGTAGGTTGTTTGGTGAGAGAAGCGACATGGTTGGGTGTTAAAATGGAGGCGACGGGTAAGGTTTCATTAGGTAGGACCTCTATCCCTTGAAGGATCTCAATTAGAGCTTGTCGATGTGATTTAGATGTTTGAATGAGATCATAGAGTGTCATTTTTATAGGAGATTGGTGAAGTTGTTTGATCATGGTGCGATGGGCAACTCCATCAGAGACGGGATAGGCAGGTCCATGAATGACCACTTTAGGTGGTGGTGCAATCGGGATGGCAGAAGGAGAAAGAGAGGCCGCAGGTGTGCTTTCTTTAGCTTTTCCATTGTTTTTCTGACCTCGAGTAGCAATGTTAATCATGTTGATCTCGTGAATACGAGAGGAAGAAGAAGGTGGTGGGATAATTCATTATTATTGAGAGGTGGGGTTGCAATGATGATAGATTTTGGTGAGGCGGGGACAGGTGGTATAGGAGAAGGGATCGAAGCTAAGGGCTTCTCTCTCCGTAAATTGTCTTTCTTAGGTTGTCTATCCGAGATAGGTGACTGGCGAAGGATGGCTTTCAAAGCTTTGCATCCTTCTACATCGTGTCCTGGTGTGTGATGGTAAGCACAAATTTTAGATTCATCATAACCTATAGGTCGAGGTTTAGATGGATCATAGAGTTTTAAGGGGGGTAGGGAAATGGTCACATCCCCTACCAACATATCAAGGATCTTGGAGTAAGATCCTTTGAGCGGGTCAAATTCAGATGAAGATGAGGTTGTTGATTGAGTGGGTGAGATTTTTATTGTTTTGGTAATGGTTGGGTACGAGTGGTTCGTACGGGTGGTGATTTAGGCAAGGGATTTTGATGATTGGTTTTAACTAGGCATGGTTTCCTCTGCACAAAAGTTATGTTTAGCTGGTTAGATGATGAGGCCCCAGCTGACGTGGTGGCAGGAAACAACCATGGGGAGAGAGGAGCGACAACAAACAAGTCCTTTGATGATTGAGTTTTCTTAGGGTTGGTAGGTAGGTGAGATACTTGGGGCGACGGTGTTGAGATGCCCGTGAGTGTCTATAGGGGTGCAAAAGGTATAGGTCGTGTTAAAGAAGATGTGGGAGGCATGGTGTATTGAGGCAAGGTGGAGGGGTGAGGCCCTAATATAGAAGGTAGGTGTGATGGTGAAGGTTGAAGGTGTGCTGCTTTGTATCGGTGTGATAATTGGCAAGGGTTTTAGTTGTGGCAGAGGCATAGATTGAACTCGAGGAGATTGGGTCTGTCTCCTAGATGGATTGACGACATTATTTTTGGATAAATCTAACCGTTTAGGTGGGTGTGTCAGGCTGGGTATTGGTGAAGTCCCAAGCGTAGGGGAAGGTTTGGTTAGGTTGATAGAGGTGGCTGAGGGATTCGATAGAGATGAGGGGGGTGAAGGTGAGGACATAGGCATTTTGAGCTTTTGTAAACACCTCGGGTATATGGTAGAGGTGTCTGGATTAGTCATCTGCATTTGAGTAGAGCATGGTGTACTCAAACGCTCCCATAAGACTTGTCTATCTTACGGGGATAACAATCTTCACGTGTGAACATGAACTTTGGTATGGAAGAGAGGTGGGTTGTGATTCCGGTCCATCGTGTGGGTGTGATACGGGGGTAAATGAGGCCTTTGTATCAATGAGTTTTAGAGGTCAACCGGTCGCTGGAAAGATTTAGGTGATGAAGAACTAATAGGTAGGAGGGCATGTTCGAGGGGATCCGTCATGATTAAGGAGTTTGGTGATGTAGGCTCAAGGGGTTTCTCCTCTAAGGATGACAGAAAAAGCCTTCTTCTTTTGCAGCAAGAGTGGTGGAAGGAGATGTTTGGGAAATAGATAAGTTAGATAACATCCGCTCACAATCTTGTAGGGATGTGGTGTAAGAAGGTTCATTTGTGAGAAGAGAACTCTAGGCGGTTAATTCCTTTATGGGTAAAGGAATAGCAGGACTATCCTCTTGTCCTGATGAAGGAGAAGGGGGCGAGAATCCCTGCATTGGTGAAGAAGCTTGATTCAGAATTTCCTCAATGGAAGCCCTGGGTTGGAAGTTGAAAATCACATGGATCTCATGCAAACTCTTCTCCTTGGCTGAGGTGTCTTGGTTTGTGTTACTGTTAGATGCATGGTTTGGAAATGGTATGTTAAAGATTTTTAAATTTCGATTAGTGGGGGCATTAGGATTATCGAGAGTTATATCCCCTACATCAACCATTTCCTACACTATGTTTTTCAACATCTTGTAGTTTTCATGACTGTGTCCCTTCACGCGATGGAAGTTACAGAAGTCATTTTATTTATACCAAGAAGGTATAGCATGGGTGGAATCAAACCCGGAGTGAGGTTTAACATGAGGCAAGGTGATAGCTCTTGCTTTAAGCAATTTGTCTAAGATCACACCATAAGTTTTTACGAAGGGAGTGTAGTTGATGGGCTCGGCTTTATACTTATAGGTGGCTTTCGGTTGGGTATTAGACAGTGCTTGAGATTTGAACGTCACTGTGTGTATGACACCCTTTGATTTCGAAGCAGCGGATGCATGAGAGTTGGTAGTGTTGGGTTTGGTGGTAGAGTCTTGGGTCCAGAAATTTGAGCTTTTGTTGCATAACCTCAATTTCTCCTCCTCTAAGGCTTGAATCTCTAGTTTTCGAGCCATAGTAAAGGCCTCATCAAAGGTACGGAAAGTTCGAATTTGGAGGGTGGGATAAATGTGTTTAGCACAGGCCTGCGTAAAGAGTTTGATGAGCTCGGCCTGAGTTAAGGCGTAAGTAAGTTGGTTGATGAGGCCCCGCCATCATCTAACGAAATCTGTGATAGACTCGTCTTCAAATTGTCGGATGGCATAGAGGTTGGTAATGGATACTTTCTTGGCAATATTGATGGAGAAGTGATCCAAGAAAGATTGGGCTAACTAGTTAAAGGAGAAGATTGAGTGCTGTGCTAAAGAACTGTACCACTCCAAGGCAGGTCCCGATATGGACATGGGAAAGGTACGGAGTAGTAAGGCATCGTCATGAGCAATCAGATAGCAGGCATGTCTAAACGATCGCAAGTGTTGTTGAGGGTCCTCCTTACTATTAAAGCGAGTAAATTTCAGTAATTCCCATTAAGGAGGATATGTATGAAGGGGGACAGAAGGATGAATAGGCTCCTGAAAAACTTGCTCATATGTCGGGGTGTTATGACTTCTGAAGCGAAGCCTCAAGATTTTGCATCTTGTCCATCATCTATTTGATTAAATCATTGGTTGGGTTAGATGATGGTGCTGTTGTTGTAAACAAAGGAGGATTGGTCCAAGAGCCGCTACTAGACAATGGTGGGATTGAATGTTGATAAGATAATGGTGATGAATGTGTTGGGGCAGCCGAATAAGGGTGTCCTATATAAGAGGTTGAGGCCACCGGATGAATTTGTGGAAATGAAAAGGTGGGCGGAGCTTGTGAGGGAAAGCTCGTGTGTATAGGTGGCAGAGAGCAAGTTATAAAAGAGACAATCTATGAGAGAGATGAGGTAGGGTCAGTGGATGGTAGTGATATGTGGGGCCCCAGATTAATGAAAGGAAAGCCAATTGGTGCAGTATGAACCACCGAAGCCACTGAGCTGGGAGACGGGGCTAAGGATGAAGACGGTGAGGCGGAGTTATTAGGTGGGGAAGGGGCTAAGTGAGCGGCGATACTAATAGGCATACCAATGAGGAGCTGACCGTCGGGTGTACGGTCAGGGGTATGAGACAAATAATATTGTACAGTGCTAGGATTAGCATCCAAAAATTTGGCAAATTCCTTATCTCCTACAGGGATCTTGGGAAATTACTTGGTATCGTAGGATTCCCATAAGATGTGAAGGGGGTGACTTAGGTAGAGGCACGGAATGCAGGCATGGGAAACCATGGTGCAGCTTATACAGGTGATAACAACCATGGACAAGAGGACATAGTAGGGATTTAATCAATCTGGAGCAGAAACAACAACAAAATGTTGGAATTGATAGGTTCTTTGGTTTGTCAAGAACTCGTTAAACACGATGAACCGATATCGGTCGATAACCGATGTCGGTCGAATGTAGTGACGTCGGTCGGATAATCGATGTCGATAGTATAGGACCGGTGTCGGTCCTTTGTGAAAGTAAAGAGAGGAAGTAAGAAGCTGCTGGTTTAGAGATAACAATGCTTAATATACCTACCAAACTATCTTGAAGTGATCACTGAAACAATGTATGATGAGAAACAGAACTAAAAAACAAGCAAGATGCACAAGAAAATCAAGAGACTAACCCTAGGATTAGTTTTAATCACTTTGGGCTTATGCCTTAGACACCAGATGATGTCAATCCTAAACAAAAGACCTAAGGGAGATGTCAAGTTTGTTTTGGCTCATAAGGCTACCTCAATCGGGCGGAGGAATACCACGGGAAGGGGGGATGTTTGAGCTATTGTGTTGATTATGATGTGATTTGGTATGTGTTGTGCAGTGAGAGTAAGATTAATTTCTTGTCAATACCATGGATATCACCCCCACATATACGACCTGCTACTTAATCTATGTTCACTAGAATTAAAAACAACAAGCAAGAATGTGATGCACATGTTTTAAACCCAAATCGAAAATGATATTCAATGAAGCAAAGAAGATGACTTTCACTAATGCAAAGATGTGAAAGAAAAACAAATTCTTTTACCAAAATGACAAAATATTTTGTGAATATTTAGAAGAAAGAAACAGCAAGTGTGCTCCCTATATGAAAGCAAGCAAGAAAGAAAGAAACCCGAAAAGGGTCCCACCGGGCATGCCAAAATGTTTCGAACATAATTTCATTCCGAAATAGAGTTGCTTCTATCCTTTCATTCTCTTGAGAAACAGATAAGGGTTAGGGCTAGGAGGAATACTGTTGAGTGTTGGGAAGGTGTGCGCGTACCGTAGAGAGATCAGATCGATTGTGAAGAACTCCTTTTTGTCTGGGAAGGACTACCTGTAAGTAAGAATACAAGACCACCAGATCTTAGTTAGACAATAAGTGAGGGAACTGCCTTGGGCCCAAGAAATATTAGACTTCCTTTCGAAGGTGGTCAGTTCCCCTTTTAATACGAATTAATGCAAATGATAATAAAGAAGCTATTGTGAAATCACGATTTAGGTACCTTGTTAAAAAGCAATAGAGACTAAACTACCAATAATAAAATGTCATGATGTTTGTTTGGTCACCAGTTATTGATGCATTCGGATCAAGGTACAAGAATAGACCCAGCTGGATATGAGATTTTTGGGGGTAAATAAGGGAAAGGTTGTGTTATCACCAAATCACAGCACCCTTATGTTTCCATAAGTGCATATACTTGAACTCACAGTGTGATTGGATAACATGGGTACTATCTCCAAGTTGTGGGACTTGCTACTTGAGATAGACCTCTAGAGAAAACTGGTTCTTGCTCCTAAACTACCTGTGACAATCTACTCTAATGCAAGGGAAACTAACTATTCTAATCTAAATTTCCAAGGGACCAGGGAGAGAGAATGCATAAAATGAAAGCCTACACTAAAGCGGTGATACACCAGAAAAGGAGTGGTGAACACTTCTTGTTCATGCAAATTGACAAAATTTCATGAAATTTAACATAAAACATCATACACAGTGATAAGATGCAATTAGAGGTCTGAAATGAAGCAAGACAATACAAACAAAGGACTAAAAACCGATCACGAGTGCACTTGCTACTTTTCATTGTCAAAATACTTGCATTTGCAACATCAAAGAGGCATAAACCTATTACAATCATGAAGAAGGTCGATACTTGCAAAAAACACTTGTTGAAGGTGAAAGAAGAAGCTTTCTATCCCAAAAAAATGTTCACACAAAAAAATGAGCCAAATCTGGCTTTTACAATGCATGGGTTGAGCCCAGGAGAGAGAAAACGTGTTAAAAATGTGGGAGCCATTCCTTATTGAATGAAGATGCATTAAAATAACATGGGCATCCTTACAGACCCATGCCCTAAAATTTTTGGCCATCTTTGGAGAAGAATGCAATCCATTTTGCATTAAAACTGGTTGTTGAAACGTCATTTCTGGCCATTACCACGTGCCAGAGATGTTTCTTGATTTTCTCTCTCCAAACTAAACCAAAAAGAAAAAATGACCCTGGAATCATGTAGATAATTTCACCAGCTTTCCATTTATATAAAGAACGTGAAAACCGAGCTCGGATCGAAAGATATGGCGATTTGAAGGTTTAGGGAAAAACAAGGCCAAATCAGGTCGCGAGGCAAAAGGTTTGAATTTTTTACCCATTTGGTCTTTGGGAAATATTTCAAATTTTCCCTGTGCTCCACCACTTGGATGCAACGTGTCAGGCTCTGATTCGTCCGTGGGCTCATCCTTTGAAAATTTCTTTCGGGCCCTTCCTTAAAATTTTTTGCCACTTGGACATGTGGCACTATTTTATTGGCTCGGGCTTGAGGGGCGCATTTTGTCCTTTGAAAATTTGGCATTTTTCACCTTGGAAAATTTTTCATTTCCCCGCACTTTGCCACTTGGATGACACATGTCAAGATTCCATTTGATGGCGGGGGCCGCGGGCCAAAACTTTTACCTTTGAAGACTTTGACCGAAACTTGGAAAATTTTCTAAGTCCTCTATTGCTCGCCACTTCCTGGGACACATTCTCCCGCATCGGCCGATTCGGGCTTCCTTGTCCCTTCTTGCAGCTTTTTCACCTTTTTGTGTCTCACGCGTCCCTCACATACTTTTTTCCCAACTGTCTCGCGGACTGCCTAGGACAAATATCTCCAAACCGCCCGAAATGGACTGTCTTTCGGCGAATCGTCCGCTTCACGTACCACGCGTACTTTTGTCTCGGCTGTCCCAAAACTGTGCGAAACAAAAACTTGACGATTTTCCCTATTTTGGCCGATTCAGATTTTTGCGTCCCTTGCATCCTGATGTCCCAACTATCTCATGGACCGCCTGGGACAAAAATGTCTGACTTAGCCAATTTTCTTTGTTTTTTCGGCCCCAAGCTTGGTATGACGAACCTCGATCACGACCCGAAATGGTTTAAAACAGTCCTGTAACCTTATTTTTACATTTTTTGCATTTTTTGCAACTCGTTGGGATTTATTCTTAGATGGGAGAGTTAGAGAGAAGCTGAGGGGACCCCAAAAAACATGATTTTGGGCCTTGAATCAATCTTACTTGCTCGGGACTGAATAATTTGATGCATGTTATCAAAATTACCTTGAGGGGTGAATTTTGGATAACAATTTTAGCAACTCAGTGGGGTTATCTGCCTACCAGATGAAGAATGGCCAGTTGCTCAGAGTAATCTATTGGGCATGCAGTCTGTTTGATAACCTCTCAGCTGATCTAAAATTTGAAAGCTTGTATCCCTGAGCCATTGAAACATTTGTTGGGCTGGTTGTTTTGTGGCCGCAATTCTTTTCTGGGAGCTTGATGAACTACAGACATGCACATACCGAAGCGATATAATATAACATTAGCACAAGCACTTAGGAAATAAAAACTACTCTAACATCGCACAATGTGTATAAGCACTTAGAGGAATGGAAAGTCTAAATTAATATTTACAAGGGTGAGGAGCTATCTTTTTAGTAACAACGTTTGAGATAGATACCATTGACCGAAATTTGTAACTCCTCACCATCCAACTTAGCCAGTCGGAAGGCATTGCTACATTTTCATTCAATGATCATGTATGGACCACTCCAAATGGTATCAAACTTGGAATGTTTTCCCGGCTTTGCACGATCTGCATCCCATTTCAACACTAGATCTCTAATTTGGAAGGTTCTAGCCTTGGCTTTCCTATCAAAAGTCTTCTTGATCAAGGCTTGGTCCTTCTCTATTGCTTGGGCTGCATGCTCTCTAATTTCTTAGAGCTCCATTAATTTTGCATATCTAACCTCCATGGGTTCAAACTCTAGCAACTCTAACTTCTTCATGAGTTCCAATGTTGGCAACTCAAGTGACATGGGCAAGATTGCCTCTCTTCCATAAACAAGCCTGAATGGAGAGTTACCTGTGGATCTCTTGGGAGTTATCCTATCAGCCCATAAGTCTGATTTCAGTTTGGTATGCCAAGACCTATGATTCTCATCAAGAGTCCTCCTAATGATCCTCAACAAGTTCTTGTTTGTAGATTCAGCCTAGCCATTACCCTGAGGGTAGTAATTTGATGAAGTACTTAGGTAGATCCTGTTCTTGACAGCCCACTTAGTCACCTTGGATCCAATGAATGCTAATGAATTATCTGAGATTATTGTAGCAGGTATGCCAAATCTGGTTACTATCCCCTCATATAAGTCTAAGATGCTAGACTCATTTACTTCCTTGAGTGCTACTGCTTCAGTCCATTTGGTGAAGTAGTCTGTGGCTGTCAAAATCCACTTATGCCCTTGGCTTGAATTGGGATTAATGACTCCAATGAAGTCCAAACCCCATTGCATGAATGGCTGGTCAACTGAAATTGGATGCAATGGGAGGGTAGCAAGCCTCTCTTTACCTATGTGAAGAATGCACAATTCTTGCACCTTTTGATCCACGCGAAGCAATCACTAAAAATATTGGGCCAATAATAACCAACCTTCATGATTTTTAGGGCTGTCACTCTTGGTGTAAAATGACCACCAGCTGGTCCACCATGGAACTCTTCCAACACCCTATGAATCTGATTTGTGTTAATGCATCTCAGCAGCACTCCATTCACATCTTTCTTGAACAAAACACCGTCTACTATGGCATATGGGACAACCTGCAATCTGAAGTGTCTTCTTTGGGTCTTGTTCATCTCTGGAGGGCATAGGCCCATGCTTAGGAAGTGCATTATACCTTGGGTCCAGCAAGGAGTGGGGACAACATTATCCTCTTCTTGAGTGCTACCTTGCACATGGCTGTCTTGAATTGTCAAAATAGCCTCTTCTTCATTACATACTCCTTTTGCTTGCCCAGAATCAGCTGCTCACACAATCCTTTTCCTCGACCAACTTGGTGACCTTGATCTCTATGTCATACTCCATGACATGAGTAATCCAACCCGCTCTCTTTTCATTCAATTCTTTGTTGAGGAGGAAGTTTTTAACTCCCGCATGAGAAACCAGCAATTGGACCTTATTGTTTGAAACTAGATGCTTGAATTTCTTCAAGCTTCTGATTACTGCAAGTACATGCTTCTCAATAAAATAATATCTCACCTCATAGTCCTCCAGGATTTGGCTGAAGAAAGCAATTGGCTACTCATCATTGTCCTTGTTCTGCTGCACCAAAATGGCAGAAATAGTATCATTACCTCCAAATGCATAGAGGCTGAAATCCTTGGAGAAATTCGGGTTGATGAGAGTTGGTGCTTGGGAGATGGCTTCTTTGATTGCTTCAAAACCCTCCTTGCCTTCTACTGTCCACTTGAAAGCCATGATTTTATTTAACATTTTGGTGATAGGTTTGACAAGGGCTGCAAAATCTGGGACAAACCTCTGAAAAAATTTTATTCTCCCCAAGAAACTCTGAAGGGCATTCTTGTGGCTTGGTAATGGTAGTGCTCTTATGGCTTCAACTCTCTCTGGATCAATTGCTAATCCTTCCTTGGAGACAATATGGCCAAGAAGCTTTCCTTCATGTGCTAGGAAGATACACTTCTTAGGATTCAAAGACACTCCAAATCTCCTGCACCTTTGGAAGACTTGTCTCAAATGAGAGAGGTGGTCTGCTGCATTTTTTGAAAAAATAGTGATATCATCAAGGTATATCAGCACCATGTTGTTAATCAAACCTTTGAACACCATGTCCATTACTCTTTGGAAGGTAGCTCCAGTATTGGACAACCCAAATGGCATTTTCCTGTATGCATAAGTTCCCCATTTGGTTGTGAAGGCTGTCTTGAACTGATCTTCTTCCTTCACCATAATCGATTGTAGCTTTGAGTAGCCATCAAGTAGTGAAAACCTCTCGGAGCCAGCCACAACTTGCAAAATTTTCTCCATAGAAGGGATTGGGTAATGGTCCTTGAGAGATGCTCTATTCAAATCTCTACGAAGTCAACACACAATCTGATTTCCCCACTCTTCTTTCTCGATTTGGAACCAAGTTGGCAACCCAACTAGAATGCTTGATAGGGAATATGATTCTTGACTCTATCAACTTATTCAATTATTTTCTCATGAGAGGCTCCATGTGGGGATTGATTGGCCTTTGTTTCTACCTGATGGGCTTAGTATTTGGATCCAAATCAATGGTGTGCTGAGCTAACTTGGGATTGAAACCTTTCAAATCTTCGTAGCTCCAAGAAAACACATCGGGAACTCTTGATACACTATATGAACTCATACCTTTCTTTTCAGTTGTCATCTTTCCAATTTGCAATGGTTTGTTCTCTCTACCAAGATGGATACTAAATCTTCTCTCTTGACCGAATGTTTGCTTTCTCTTTCCTAAACTCGATCATTGGGATTGAAAATGGACTCCAAAGTGATAAGTCCCTTGGGCAGCTTGTTAGTTCCAAATTTTCCTAATTTTTAGCTGAGAACTCAGCTTCTTCTTGTAAGAAATTGATGATTTGCTGGTCATTCTCAAACACTTGCCAACTTACATTGTTATCCGTAATGAAGGCCTCACAATCGATGGATGTTTGGCTATACCTTGTCCTTTTTAATGCTTTCCACAATATCAAAGGCTGGCCCAACTGCTGCAAGCCTGTCAGCAGCTTGGTTTTCTATCCTAGGAATGGATTTGATGCCAAAACCCTCAAAATCTTCAATGAGGTCCCATACCCTGTTCTTGTAGCACTTGAGTAGATCATTTTTGGCAGCATGCTATCCCTTGACCTGATTTATAATCAATTCACTGTCACCAAAGACTTGCAAGTTCTTTATTCCTCTCTTTATTGCCCAATGCATCCCTTGCACCAAGGCTTCATATTCAGATGTTATTAGAACATGCAAACTGAAATCTAAAGGCTGAATAGTACTTTACTCCTTGAGGTGAAACCAGCATGGCTCCACCTCCCGCACCTTGTCTACTTCTTGATCCATCAAAAACAACGCCATACCTTATTTTCATCCTTGTGGTCCGGCTTGGTGATGCTAGGAATGGGCTGATCTTCTTCATGTATGCAATAGACTCCTAGCTCAGATTCTTCTACTTCTTGATAAGGATCAAAAGCATGCACCTTATTTGCCCATTCATCAAGAGTTAGATCCGGGATGCTTCCAACCTTGGTGTCAGCTTCATCAGTGCTCGAGTGAACTTCTTGATTAAATGCCGAATAGTTGCCATTGATCGACTTGGAGTGTAGGGCTCAATGTGGAAGTTTACAATAGGCTCGCACTGATTGTAGCTTTGGTTCCATACCTCGTTCTGAACAGCATGTGTGACCAATCAGTAGACAAATATCCTCCAATCTTGGCTGTGAAATCTCTTGACAAACATAGGGCAAAGAGTGGTGGAAGGTCTATAACTGATACATCTTGTAAAACAACAACATTTGGACATGCATGCAAGGTAAGACTCAAGTTTCTAATCACCCCAACTATTGTTACTGCTGTCCCATCCAACTGCACTACCCCTTTGGATATGGTTTCATATTGAAGTCCTAGCTGATCAGCTATTTGCTTGGGCATCACTGAGCTACTTGCCCCGGAATCAATCATGCAATTGTGCACCAATTGGTTTCCAATGATTAATGAGACATAAAAAGGAGGGGGCTTCAAAATTTTACCTTGTTGTCCTCCATGATTCCCTCTAGAAAATCTGGGTAGCATTTGTGAGCACCTTCTCTTGCATTTGGACTTGCTGATTTGAAGTTGGCTAGTCCTTCATGGCAGCTTGTAGCAAATCTCTTTGGCCTGGGATGGATAGTGATTCCCACATTGATATGTTTACGTTTGTCTTCTTCATCTGATCAATGATGTTGAATGGGGATGAAGCATCCCTCTGTTGTCCTTTAGCTTGCACACTCATTCCTTGCACATGGGTAGCAGTGGATGACATCTGAGTTGGTTTAGGAGCTGGTTTGGGTGCTCCTTGCATGTTTGGGACTACATTTTGTTTGCCAAAAGCTTGTGGAGTGGTAGAAGGTTGTGGATTACTTGGAGCCAATGGTTGTCCTTCACCCAAATTTCTCCTTTTTGACCTTGTGTTGGCTGTAACACTTTGAGAGGGTATTTGATTCATACCACAGAAATCTTTAGCTTGCCAATTGACAAGAGTAGTTTCATTCGGAGATGTTCCTTGTTGAGGTGCTTCTTGTTGCTGATCTTCTTCGTGGCTGGACTCTTGCGACCCACCAATGGTTTGCACCATAAGAGCCTGATTTAATGCACTGTTAAAGCACATTGATTGGTTATGTGGCTGACTGCATGGGAAACACCAATCATATTCTTGGGCCATGTTATTTTGCACTGGTACCAAAGCTCTAGATGTGGATGCAACATTGGGGTTATCGGGCTGAAATGGTCTGTTGGCAGGAGGCCTTGCTTGATTCTGATTTATAGCTAGATTGGGTGGTCTTTGAGGCTGATATGGCTACCTGTTAGGCTGAGCTTGAGGCTGATAAGAAGGTCTAAAACTTTGGGCTTGCTGCCTCTTGAGTGTAACCAGCTCATTGCCTAGATTTTGCAATTGCTTCATGACTTCTTGAAGTTTGTTTGAGGCACTAGAAGATGAAGTAGAAGCTTCACTTGAATTCTGATTTCTAGGAGTGGGAATAGGAGCTAAGACAGGTGCTTGACTAGTACTTGGGCTCTCTAAACTTGGAAACAATGGCATGGGAGGTCTAGGGGCTAGTTTTCCAGCTTGGATCAAACAATTTTCAGCCCTAATGGCAATGCTATAAGCCATAGGGATAGTTATGCCTCCCATGGACTGAATCAACATAGAAATATAAGAATTTAGAGCTTTGAGATAGTAATGAAAAGAACCTTCTGTTGTTGGCCTGACTGCCACTGGAATCCTCTCCCAAGTCATTTGAAATCTGAAGTTAAAATTAGTCAGCTGCTCATTGGGAGCTCTCTTGATGGTTGTCAGCTGCTCCAAAAGAGACAAGTTGTCTCCTTTCTCCCGAAACTACTCATGGAAAGCAATGCATAGCTGGTTCCAATTTTGAATAGAACCTGAGGTAAGACTCCTAAACCATTGCAAAGCCTTCCCCTTGAATGAAGATGCCAGCAATTTGTGAGTAATTTACATCTCATTGATTTCATGAATTGCACAAAGGTTGGCAATGTCCTTGACATGATCACCAGGAGTAGTTTGATTCTCTCTAGTGAAGTATGGAATGTTCTTCAATGCTGCAATTGGAATTGGATTTTGTGCATTGAGAGCAAGTGGCTACTGCCAGTGAAATTGACATAGGGGTTGTTTTGTGCCATTTTGATTGGCCTTAGAACCCTTGTTGACTAAATGAAAGGCCTACCAAGTGGAGGAGTTGAGAGAGTTCTGTTTGGTGGAGATGGAGACCTTTGAATCCTTCTTCCTCTTTGCCTTCTTCTTGGAGATAACTATAGATATTCAAACAAAACTTCTTCTTCTCTAGCTCTTGACCTTGTAGTGATTCTTCTCATGAGTTTTTAGGCATGCACTGCTAAAACCAGCTGATTCTTCCCTTTGGAGTCGCCAGATGTGCAATTTATAGCTCTTTTAAGCAAGAAAATTGTAGCAGATGTACATCAACTTTGCTACAATGAAAATGAGACCTCTAATGTCCCCCAGGCATGCTAAAATCAAGTTATCACCAAATCACAACACCCTTATGTTTCCATAAGTGCATATACTTGAACTCATGGTGTGATTGGATAACATGGGTACTATCTCCAAGTTGTGGGACTTGCTACTTGAGATAGACCTCTAGAGAAAGCTGGTTCTTGCTCCTAAACTACCTGCCACAATCTACTCTAATGCAGGGGAAACTAACTATTCTAATCTAAATTTCCAAGGGACCAGGGAGAGAGAATGCATAAAATGAAAGCCTACACTAAAGCGGTGATACACCAGAAAGGAGTGGTGAACACTTCTTGTTCATGCAAATTGACAAAATTTCATGAAATGTAACATAAAACATCATACACAGTGATAAGATGCAATTAGAGTGCGAAATGAAGCAAGACAATACAAACAAAGGACTGAAAATTGATCACAGAGTCCAGACTTTGCTACTTTTCCTTTGTCAAAATCCTTGCATTTTGCAACATCAAAGAGGTATAAACCTGTTACAATCATGAAGAAGGTTTGATACTTACAAAAATCACTTGTTGAAGGTGAAAGAAGAAGCTAAATCTAAATGTTCCACTGAAAAAAATGAGCTAAATCTAGCTTTTACAATGCATGGGTTGAGCCCAGGAGAGAGAAAATGTGTTAAAAACGTGGGAGCCATTCCTAATTGAATGAAGATGTATTAAAATAGCATGGGCATCCTTACAGACCCATGCCCTGACATTTTTGGCCATGCTGGAGAAGAATGTGACCCATTTTGCATTAAAACTAGTTGTTGAAATGTCATTTCTGGCCATTACCACGTGCCAGAGACATTTCTTAATTTTATCTCTCCAAACTAAACCAAAATACAAAAATAACCCTAAAATCATGTAGATAATTTCACCATCTTTCCATTGATATAAATAACATGAAAAAATGAGCTCTGGATCGAAAGATATGGCGATTTGAAGTTTTAGGGCAAAACAGGGCCAAATCGGGTCGGCGGGCAAAAGGTTTGAATTTTTTACCCATTTGGTCTTTGGGAAATTTTTCAAAATTTCCCTACACTCCACCACTTGGATGCAACATGTCAGGCTCTAATTCATCCATGGGCTCATCCTTTGAAAATTTCTTTCGGGCCCTTCCTTAAAATGTTTTGCCACTTGGACACGTGGCACTATTTTATTGGCTCGGGCCTGAGGGGTGCATTTTGCCCTTTGAAAATTTGGCATTTTTCACCTTGGGAAAATTTCCCATTTCCCCCCTGTGCTTCACCACTTGAATGACACATGTCAAGATTCCATTTGATGGTGGGGGCAGCGGGCCAAAACTTTTACCTTTGAAGACTTTGACCGAAACTTGGAAAATTTTCTAAGTCCTTCTCTATTGCTCGCCACTTCACCGGGACACATTCCCGCATTGGCCGATTTGGGCTTCCTTGTCCCTTCTTACAGCTTTTTCACCTTTTCGCGTATCATGCGTCCCTCATGTACTTTTTTTCCCAACCGTCTCTTGCGGAATTTGCTTAGGACAAATATCTCCGAACCGCTTGAAATGGACTGTCTTTCGATGAATCATCTGGTTCACGTCCCGCGCGTAATTTTGTCCCGGATGTCCCAAAACCTCACGAAACAAAAACTTGATGATTTTCCCTACTTTCAGCCAATTTGGATTTTTGCATCCCTCACATCTTGATGTCCCAATTGTCCCGCGGACCGCCTGGGACAAAAATGTCCGACTTAGCCGATTTTCTTTATTTTTTCGGCCCCAAGCTTGGTACGACGAACCTCAGTATGACCCGAAATGGTTTAAAATAGTCTGTAACATTATTTTTACATTTTTACATTTTTTCCAACTCGTTGGGATTTCTTCTTAGATGGGAGAGTTAGAGAGAAGCGGGGACCCAAAAAAACATGATTTTGGGCCTCAAATCAATATTACTTGCTCTGGACTGAATAATTGATGCATGTTATCAAAATTACCTTGAGGGGTGAATTTTGGATAACAGGTTGGTTTTGGTATAAGTCATAGTGACCAATGCTGGTCACTAGATAACCAACTGTGGTTATAACACCAATACCGGTAGAAGATGACCGATGTTGGGGGAAGCCCCGATGATTTAGGGTTTTGAATGAAGTCAGTTGTAAGGTGGTTATGGTGTTTATAGGGTTAATAAATGATTAGGGGGTAGTAGGGTGATGGAGAAAACTCAGAGAGTGAGAAAACTATCTTTGGGGAAATATCGGGGTTGATGAATGAAAGTTAGGTGCAGAGTGCTGCCGGGTGGTAGATCTAGGAGTGAGCTTATAATTATTATGAATTAAAAGTTCAAGAAATGGTGTTTAGAAACATACAAGATACTACTTACTAGTTCCTGATGAAGATACAGGTCCAAGGAATGTGGTGGTGATAGTAAGGCTTAGTTGGGATGATCCGGTATTGGAAAGCAAGCTGATGAAGCTATCCTCAGTCTTTTCCAATGCTTGGACGAGTGTGACAGTGATCTAGTTGCTCAGTTACAGTCTTGGGCTTGATCCTCTTCTCTGCAACCTCTTCTACTTGTTTCACTTCTCTCTCTCCTACCAAATGAATTCCAGATCCTTTCTTTTTGGTTGGGGGAGGTCATTTACAGGGAACCGATGGTGGTTACGTAACCGACAGCGGTCGAGTAGGAACCGATGTCGGTTAGGTCAAAGTGGCTATTTTTAGTAAAATAGCCATCTTTCCCTCCTTTTCTCCCGAGGGATCAGTTGTGGGCTTGGTCAAGTCATTATTAGGCTCATTTTGGTGTGGGTGAGGGGTGATGAGTCATGGGTGTGGGTCTAGACCAAGTCATAGGTCTTAATTAGGTTGGTTTAGGGTTAGGGCTAGGTCATGGTGAGGTGGCGAGATGAGGTGGCGGGGTTGGAGATGTGGATTTATTAATTATAAGGTAATTAATAAATCATTAAGTGTGCAAGGTTTAGGTGGTGAGGTAGGGTTAGGTTAGGGATGAGATACGGGAGTGCGGGCGTCGTAAGACCCAAATTTGGTGTCTACAACATGTACACAATAATTGACAAGGTGGGAAGAGGCTAAACCTATAAAATATTGCACAATAGATCCAACAATAAAGTTCCTTTGGGAGAATATTATCAGCAGGTATGGATTCCCTTTGAGCTTGACCAATGATAGAGGAACTCATTTCTTGAATGAGATAATTATAATTCTATTGGCAAAAGTTATGGTAGCACACCTTAAGATTATTCCTTATCACTCCTAAGTAAATAGAATTGTTAAATCTTTGGATAAGGTCTTGGGAAAAACAATCATAAATATATGTGATGTTGGAAGAAAGGATTGAGATGACAAGGTATCAATTGTTCTTTTGGAATATAATACAAACTATAAATGGTTGAATAAGGCCACACCATTTTCAAATGGTGTTTTACGCTAAGGATGTACTACGTGTGGAATTTCTATTACCATCCTTATGTATCGCATGCATAGGTGAATTTTCGATGAAAAGGATGTGAAGGAGTTGTTATCCAAAATTCACCCCCCAAGGTAATTTTGATAACATGCATCGATTATTCGGTCCAGAAAAAATAAATTGATTCAAGGCCCAAAATCATGTTTTTGGGGTCCCTCGGCCTTTTCTAACTCTTCTGTCCAAGAAGAAAACCCAACAAGTTTTAAAAATGTGAAAAAATTGCAAAAGCCAAGCTTGGTGCCGAAATACAGAGAAAATCAGCTAAGTCCTAGTCCAGGCGGTCCTTGGGACAGATGGGACGTCGGAGCACGAATCGGTGAAAAGCTGCTAGGCGTCATCATGCGGGACGGTTGGGACATCACGAAGCACGGGGCGCGAAAATCCGAACCGGCCGAAAAAATGAAGAAAATTGCCTAAGTCTTGTTTCACATAGTCCGGGACAGTTGGACCAAAAGTACACGTGGGACGTGGATCGGCGGTTTGGCGCAAGTCAGTCCATTTCGGGTGGTTCGGAGAAATTTGTCCCAGATAGTCCGGGACAGTTGGGACAAAGGTATGTGGAGGACATGAACCGGCCGGTTTGGCCGAAGCAGAGGACTTTCGTTTGGGACATCCGGTCCAAAAGTATGCGCGGGATGTGAAAAGCTGAAAGAGCCGAGAGCCAATGGAATCTCGCCATGTGTCTTCACCGCAAAGAGGGACAAGGAAGCCCGAATCGGGCGGTTCAGAGAAATTTTCCCAGACAGTTTAGGACATCCGGGCCAAAAGTACACGTGGGATGTGAAAAGGTGAAGTGGCCAAAAAGAGACAAGGAGGCCCGCTAACGAATCAGAATGTGCCACGTGTCACAAGGGGAAGCGCAATGGAAATTGGCTAAGTGTTTTTTGGCCAAAAAATTTCAAAGGGCAAGGTTTGAAGGGTCGGCTTGAGCTAATAGACATAGGACATGTGTCCTAAGTGAGTAGGCGGGCGCGGGGAAAAAATGGAAAATTTTCCAAAGTATAAGAAAAGTCAAAATTTTCAAGGAAAACCCACGGAAAGGGAAGGAGAGAGAATTACACAGCCAATCAACACCCGACACGTGTCATCCAGGTGGTAGAGCACGGGAAAAAAATTCAAAATCCATTTTTTGCTTGTTTTTGCCCTAAAATCTTCAGATCGCCATAACTTTTGATCCAGAGCTTGGATTTTCACGTTCTTTATATCAATGGAAAGCTGGTAAAATTCTCTGCATGATTCTAGGGGCAATCTTGCATTTTGGTTCAGTTTGGAGAGAGAAAGTCAAGAAACATCTCTAACGCATGGTAATGGCTAGAACTGACGTTTCAACAACCAGTTTTAATGCACATGGGTCGCATTCTTCTTCAGTAAGGCTAGAACTGACGTTTCAACAACCGATTTTAATGCACATGGGTCACATTCTTCTTCAGCATGGCCAGAAGTGATGTTTCAACCACCGATTTTAATGAAGAATGCGTTTTGGTCAATGGTTGGATTGCTTGCACGTTTTCTTACGTTTCTCTCTCTTGGGCTCGACCCATGCATTGTATAAAGCCAGATTTGGCTCATTTTTAAAAAGGTGGTTCATCTTTTCAGCTCTGCCCTCCCTTATTTTCTTCTCTAGGGTTGAAAATGGAGTTCGAACCTCCTCCCCTTCTCTGTAATGGCGTTTTTGCCTTTTACCATTAAAATGATGTTCTGTGCAAACTTCTGAAGCAACAAAAATGTGTTTCGTGATGCATCTATCCATCCTTGCTCATTCTTTACTTGTCTTTCTTCTTGCCTCTCTTCATTGTAGGTATTTGTGCATGTTTGAATGTTCATTGCAGGTTTGGAGCTGTGTTCATGGAGTTTTGGGACACTTTCTGTGTGAAATCTATCCTTGGGCTGTGATGCATCTGTCCATCCTTCCCATTACTCACCTCTCCTTGTCCCATGGCAGTTTTGATAGATGTTCAACATTTTCCTTCTCTGGTGTATCATCGTTTTAGTGTAGGCTCTATTTTTCCCTTTTCTCTCTCTCTCTGTCTCCTTGGCATGGTTAGATTAGGTTTAGATTAGCTTGCCTGCACTAGAATAGCTTGTGGCAGGTAGTTTAGGAAGAGGAACCAGCCTTCTCTGGAGATTCCTTTCTCATATTTGCAAGTCCCACACTTGGAGAGAGGATTCAATGTTGTGCAATCACACTGGATGCTAGAATGATCAACCTAGAAATCTGATCAACGTCCAGGGGTGCTGTGATTTTGTACTAACAATTTTGGCACGCCGGTGGGACCTTAGAGGTCTTCCACTTCATCTTTTGTAGGTTGGTGTGTTCCTGTGAAGATTTCAGCCTTTGGAGGCACTTGCAAACACATCTGGTGACTCCATCTGATCAACAACCCATTTCTAAAGTTGCAGACCCATTTTCCATCCATTTCCATCCATATTTCTTTCCATCTCTTTCATTCTTTTCCATTCCATGAAGTTGTGCAATCATGACTTCATTTCCATCATGGAATTCACATTTTCAACAACAACAACAATGTTTCCCACCTCCAACATGTTTTTAAATCCTCCAAATCAGCATTTTGAACAAATTCAAAATCAGCATGCATACCCATATGAGCAGCAATGCCAAAATCATTTTGGCTATGGAACTTTCAAGAGCAAGAGTATGCATATAATGAAGACAATCAAATGTAAGATCTTGGTGCATTGGAGAAAATCCAAAAGATGGAGGTAAAGATGGTGTAGTCAGAAGCAACGGCTCAAATGAGAGCTTTCAGAATTTGTTGCAGGACTCCTTATCCATGGGGATGCCCTTTTCCAAGACACTTCAGCCCTCGGGGAAAGCTGGTCTTCATGATGAAGATGCTGCCCCACCTTGCACAATGGACAACGAAATAGAGGCCTATACACTTGTTGTTGAACAACCTTGTCAATGGGTAAGTTCTACACCATCATCTGGTCTTTCTCTTCCCATTACTCAAGCAGCACCATCTCATTTGGAATTGCAAATTCTAAATTCCCCATATGCTATCCCAAATGTTGATCCCATGTCTCCACCTCTCAGTCTTCCACCACACCTTAATTATTCTTTCCTTTTTCCTTCCAAACAGTCATCCCCTCCACAAGAGCTAAAAGAAATATGCTCTCCCCCAAATAAATAAGAGTTTATACCTCCTCTACCACCACAAAAATTTCCAAATCAATTGAGTTACAACCCATCCCTCCTCTTGCATTCCCAATTCCATGTGGGGAAGAAGAAATTGCACAAATCGGCCATGAAGGACAACAAGAAGAGGAGCCCAACGAGAAAGAAATGACGAGAAAACTTGAGGGTTTGGGCTGCTAAATTTGGGATGACAAAGATCCCCTTGATGGTTAAACCTACGAGGAAGAGGCTAAGGTTGAACAAATGGTGGTTAAGACTGATTTTGTGTCAAAGAAAAGAAGAGAAAAAAAAAGAAGCGAGATCAGCGATTAGTTTGCTCAGAAAGTAGTGTCCATGTTGGCACTCTATTTGAAGGAATGTTGATTCAATTCAAGTTACACAATTAGCCATAAAGGAAGAAAGCTCGAGAAGAAGATCTTGCAGTCCCAACTTGTCCTCTAGAGCAGCGATTGAAGAGTTTGACTTGACAAAATTAGTGCTAGAGGAAGAGTTCTATCAAGAGAAAGATTGTCTTGAAGTAGTAGAGAAAGGAGAAGCTACTCTAGATCCAAAAGAAGAGGAGCACATTCCAGTTATGGAGGGAAAATTGTAGATCCAAGGGCTTTGAGCACAAAGCAAGCTACGGGAGAACCTTGAGTTCTTCTTTCTACTTCACCTCTCTCAAGTTCTAATCTTGAAGAGGAGTTTGATATCTCAAAATCAATGTTGGAGGGTGAAAGAAACCATGGTGGTCAAGTTCTGAGATCAATAAGACACCATGGAGGAAGTGGAGCATTTGCGGCGGGACAGCCATGAGGCGGTTTATCTGTCAGATTTGGAGGCTGTTTTGATGGAGAAGAGCGGTTGAGTTCCCACCATCCTCTCTTTCATCATCCACATTCCAAACACTTGAGTCTCTTTGTCATGAAGGAGAACATTCATTTGCAGCAACCTACATCCTATAGCAGCTCTTTGGAACCAAGATTGGAAGATTTTAATCTTTCATGTTCTTCATTGGATGAAGAGAAAGGACAGAGGAATTTCACCATTTCTTCCACACCATCCATTCAAGAGGGTCAAGAGAACTCCACTTTTGGAGTTGAAAATCAGAATTATGGGCATACTCAATGGATCAGACCTTGCCCAATCAGGTATTTGGCTTTATTGGAGCCAAAGGAGAAGTCACAACCAGTCATGCTTGCTTCTGAGCATGAGGGTGAGCTACAAAGTTCCAAGGATCAGCTGTCATACCTCTTGATCAAATGCGAGCAACTAAAAGAGGTATTGAATTTTCCTTCAGCTGATACCTTGATGATTTGGGTGGAAGACCAGCTTCTTGTTGATTTTCCACTCATCCTAACAGCCATGATTAGCTCCAAATCAATTGCATGGCTGCCACTTTTGAGAAAGGGAAGCTATTTCTCACAACCAATTGTAGGGTTTGTTTAGCTTTCCTTTGCTTCTAGTTAGAGTAGAGTAGGTAGGTTTTCTTTTAGCAAAAGAAGTGCTTGTGCACACTCTACATGTTCCATTTGGAACATGTATGATTTTCAGTTCTGTACATAGTTTTTGTGGTGCTGGTTTTGCTCTTGCACAGTCCATTTCAGTGGCATTTTGATGAGAACGACTCCATGTCCAGTGGGATTCAAGTGGCTCAGAGAGGAGGTTTTCAAAGTTCAGATCAATTTGTAGGCTACAACTCATGACTCCATGCCCAATAGATGCTTCAGGAAACTGGTAACTTCATCTAGCAGGTAGATGACCCCGCTGAGTCACCAAAACTGTTATCCAAAATTCACCCCTAGGCTAATTTTGATAACATGCATTAGATTATTCAGTCCCGAGTAAATAAATTGATTCAAGGCCCAAAATCATGTTTTTGGGGTCCCCTCGGCTTCTTTCTAACTCTCCTGTCCAAGAAGAAAACCCAGCAAGTTTTAAAAATGTGAAAAAATTGCAAAAGCCAAGCTTGGTGCCGAAATACAGAGAAAATCGGCTAAGTCCTAGTCCAGGCGGTCCTTGGGACAGTTGGGACGTCGGAGCACGAATCGGCTGAAAAGCTGCCAGGGTGGTCGCGCGCGATAGTTGGGACATCGGGACGCGCGGGGCGCAAAAAGCCGAACCGGCCAAAAAAATGAAGAAAATTGCCTAAGTCTTGTTTTGCGTGGTCTAGGACAGTTGGACCAAAAGTACGCACGGGACGTGGATCGGCCGGTTTGGCGCAAGTCAGTCCATTTCAGGCGGTTCGGAGAAATTTGTCCTAGACAGTCTGGGACAGTTGGGACAAAAGTATGCGGAGGACGTGAATCGCCGGTTGGTGAAAGCGAGAGGACTTTCGTTTGGGACATTCGGGCCAAAAGTACGCGCGGGACGTGAAAAGCCGAAAGAACCGAGAGCCAATGGAATCTCGCCACGTGTCTACACCGAAAAGAGGGACAAGGAAGCCCGAATCGGGCGGTTTGAAGAAATTTGTCCTAGATAGTTTGGGACATCCGGGCCAAAAGTACGCGTGGGACGCAAAAAGGTGAAGTGGCCGAAAAGAGACAAGGAGGCCTGCGGACGAATCAGAACGTGCCACGTGTCACAAGGGGAAGCGCAATGGAAATTGGCTAAGTGTTTTTTGGCCAAAAAATTTCAAAGGGCAAGGTTTGAAGGGTCGACCCGAGCTAGTAGACACAAGACACGTGTCCTAAGGTGGGGGAGTTTGGAGCCAGGGAAAGACTTAGGAAAATTTGACAAAAGTCTTGGGCCAAAAAATTAAAAGACAAGGATGACCCCGCGCCCCTGTCCTCCAACCAGATCATGCCACGTGTCCCAAGTGGCGGGCGCGGGGGAAAAAATGAATTTTTTTCCAAAGTATAAGAAAAGTCAAAATTTTCAAGGAAAACCCGTGGAAAGGGAAGGAGAGAGAATTACACGGCCAATCAGCACGACACATGTCATCCAGTGGCAGAGAGCGGAAAAAATTCAAAATTCATTTTTGCTTTTTTTTCCCTAAAATCTTGAGATCGCCATAACTTTCGATCCAGAGCTTGGATTTTCACGTTCTTTATATCAATGGAAAGCTGGCAAAATTCTCTGCATGATTCTAGGGGAAATCTTGCATTTTGCTTTAGTTTGGAGAGAGAAAGTCAAGAAACATCTCTAACGCATGGTAATGGCTAGAACTGATGTTTCAACAACTAGTTTTAATGCACATGGGTCACATTCTTCTCGTAAGGCTAGAACTAACGTTTCAACAACCAGTTTTAATGCACATGGGTCACATTCTTCTTCAGCATGGCCAGAAGTGATGTTTCAACCACCGATTTTAATGAAGAATGCGTTTTGGTCAATGGTTGGACTGCTTGCACGTTTTCCTATGTTTCTCTCTCCTGGGCTCGACCCATGCATTGTATAAAGCCAGATTTGGCTCATTTTTAAAAAGGTGGTTCATCTTTTCAGCTCTGCCCTCCCTTCTTTTCTTCTCCAAGGTTGAAAATGGAGTTCGAACCTCCTCCCCTTCTCTGTAATGGCGTTTTTGCCTTTTACCATTAAAATGATGTTCTGTGCAAACTTCTGAAGCAACAAAAATGTGTTTCGTGATGCATCTGTCCATCCTTGCTCATTCTTTGCTTGTCTTTCTTCTTGCCTCTCTTCATTGTAGGTATTTGTGCATGTTTGAATGTTCATTGCAGGTTTGGAGCTGTGTTCATGGAGTTTTGGGACATTTTCTGTGTGAAATCTATCCTTGGGCTTGTGATGCATCTGTCCATCCTTCCCATTGCTCACCTCTCCTTGTCCCATGGCAGTTTTGATAGATGTTCAACATTTTCCTTCTCTGGTGTATCATCATTTTAGTGTAGGCTCTATTTTCCCTTTTCTCTCTCTCTCTCTCTGTCTCCTTGGCATGGTTAGATTAGGTTTAGATTAGCTTGCCTGCACTAGAATAGCTTGTGGTAGGTAGTTTAGGAAGAGGAACTAGCCTTCTCTAGAGATTCCTTTCTCATATTTGCAAGTCCCACACTTGGAGAGAGGATTCAATGTTGTGCAATCACACTGGATGCTAGAATGATCAACCTAGAAATCGATCAACGTCAAGGGTCTTTGTGATTTTGCACTAACAGTTCACATTGAGAAATTGATGTAATTAGATGCATGGTGTGCCATTCTAAATTAGATCCAAAAGACATAGAAGGAGCGATAAAAAGATTAGCATGATAGGCACATCAAGAGCAAGTATTTTACATTCGGGAAAATGGTTGTGACCCTTTTCGTAACCAAGATACTAGAATCGTGTGCATGTGAATTACAAGTGCTAGATGGCACCATATTTTCTGATTACTTCAATGCAAAAATTTGAATCCTTACTAAATATAAGCTTCCTTTATGTTTGTAATAAGGTAGTATTTCCACTTAGAGTATATTTCACTTTCATGTTTTATTTTTTCTTTACTTGTTTTGTTGTCATAAGCACATTTGCACAGTAGATTATTACTACTTATTAAGTTGATGCATAGAGGACCACACACAATTTTAGTTTGGGGTGGATGCAAGCGTGACTATTGAACATGAAGTCTTAGATGTAAGTTTGGGATGTCTTAGAATTGTTTTAGAGATGTGGGCATGAAAACTTGAAATCAAGGTACTTTATAGATATGAATTGGGTGTATGCAACATAGAAAGAGAGGTGTTATAGGTTTTACATGTATTTAGGATGATGGTGCTTAAAAGAAAATGCTCAAAATTTAAACCACGTGAGAAAAAGGGTCATGAAATGTAATGCACAGAAGGAAGCAACATGATAGACTACTTTGTATGTGGCACATATGAAGATGGGTTGCGACTTGAAAGAGTGTACATAAGGAAGACTACAACCTAGAAAGTAGTGGTGCACTAGAAGGTTACAACTACTGCACATGGGAGAAAGTAAGAGAAAAGTGCATAGAAAGAAAAAAGAACATTTAAAGATTTAAATCGGTAGTAGGTGAGGAGACATTCATTCAGATTTTTTTGGAAAAATACAAAAGGGTTATGGGACAGTTCATTCTTCCCTTACATATTGAAGACATTTGAGACATTAGAAAGAGATTAAGAGTGATTAAGTATAAATATCTTGTGTAAAAGGGATTGGAGGTGAACCAAAGCATCTTGGTACACACCTAAGTTAGAGATCCTTTGAAAGAAGTGTGAGCATGGTATGAAGGTGTGGAGATAAGTAACACGAGGTTTGAAGATTTATTTGCAAATATAGGGTTTGATCATAGAACATTCAGTTTATAGAGTTAGGATACTAGTAATTTAAGAATTAATTAGAGTAAAGTTTTGAAAGGAGGTTGAAGAATTAAACCCTCGAACTAAACTAAAGAACATCACGTAAGTGGTTCTAAGTACCTAGGGAACACATTAATTAAGAAAGGGGTTATAGTTTGAGTTAAGAAAATGGTACCAAAGAAGGCACCCACAACATCACCTAAGGGAAAGGGCAAAGGAAAGAAGCCTGTAATAGAAGACACACTAGAAGAATGGTTTTCTAAAATGAAGTACGCGAGAGAGGTTCTTGTTGTTTAGCCATGAGAGTCACACTTGACCAAGTACAAGATTAATGACTATAACCATATTTAAGAGTCATGCGAGCTTGCGATAAGAAGGAAAGTGCTAAATAAAATGGATCAGAGGACAGACAATGGTAAGTTGGTATATGATGAAAAAATGTAGGACTTAGAGAGTGTGGGAGTTTAGATTTATGAATTACCTTTCTTTGGAAATCCTGAGTACTTGTATCAATGGTTATTATCATGCATCCACAAGGACTACTTTTAATTTATAGGAAGAATAATGCAAATCATTGAGTAGTTTATTAGGAGAGTCAGAGTCTTGCATAACTCAATCCTTAAGATAGAGCTTGACTTGGAAGATGACGTTAGAGTTGAGGACAACACCATCACATTCAACTACTTGAGGGGAGGTTGTGAAATGGAAATAGTTAAAATAAGTGACCCAAGAGTAAGAGTTTCCATGTGCTTGGTTAGTTGCATGTTGGGCATGTCGAGAAAGATGGACATGGGTGAATAAGAAGTGGCTTCACATAGTGAAAATGATGGTGCGAGAAGATTTCATATAATATCGTGTTGTTCATTCTTTGAAGGAATTATTAAATAAGTGCACATGCAAGTCATGCGGGGTGAAAAAATAACTCGGGGTGCTATTATTTTGTTAATTATCTTTTGTGAGATTGGGGTACTGATGGGTCCAGTGATAAGGTATGTAAATACCCATTGGATAATAATCCCCCTATGAATAATTTCATTGAATATACTTGTGAAGACATTTATAATGATTACAAGCTCCGAGTGGACAAATGGTACTAAAGAATGTGTGAAGCATTTGAGCATGAGTGGTGTGTGCTATGAGAGATGCCTACAATTATGAATGGAAAAGATGAATTTATAGTTTACCAACATTACTATTTGGGGAGATTTTATATGAAGGCTAGAGACAAGAGCCCTTAGTGCAAGATAACCTTAGTTTTCATAGATAGATACTTCCAAGCTTCACTTTGAATAGGATTTTTGATGCACGGAAGTTAAAGTTTGATGCATACAAGGTAGATGTTGATTACCATACTTTGTGAACTACCTATGTGTATTATGGAAAATCTAAATATGTGGAGACTATGGATTTAGATAATATATACATCAGTTACGAGATAATGGTAGTAGGTAAGGAAGCAAAAAAATTATACATCTATTTAAGTCCTAGATTGAATCACGAAGGACGAGAGATATATTGATGGATAAGACATTCCTCTACCAGGACCACCAAAAGGAAGGTAGGCGATGGGTGTGAAAATAACACATGAGAAGAATCATCCGGGGAAAGAAAGAAGAAGAAGAGAGAAGGAAAAGGATGTAGAGGAAGAGGAGGAGGAGGAAGAAGATAACACCACGCTTGATAAGGGTCATAGAAAGAAGTTACTGAGAAAGGGTGCAAGGGACATGATGGATACATAGGAACTTTGAATCCAATAAGGAAGTCACCAATGGTCAGTCCAACCAAGATGAGTGTAGAGAATAAGACCCCTCTAGTAAGGAGAAGGAAAAGGATGGTGATAAATAAGGATAGTGATGAAGAGAGGTCAAGAGAAGAGATCATGAGTAATGAGGAAGCTCTAGTCATCCATAATTTGGATGAGGATGAAGAAGATCCCAAGGATAAGAATGTGTAATATGAAATATAGGTACACAAAACACTCAAGGAAGGATATGGGGAAGAAGAGGAAGAAGAGGGAGATGATGAGATGATAGAATAAGGCATGGGAGCCTCAAGTAGAGATAGAGGTAGTGCAAGCATGAGTGCAAAGAAACATATACCAAAAAAAGACACACCGGTGGGAGAAATAAGAAGAAGGAGATCTTATAGATGCCATAGGTAAATTATATTGATTATCAAACAAAGGTGTTACATGTAAGGTTCCAAAATATAGTGAAGAACAAGGACCGCTACAGCTAGGAGGTAATAAATCCTGAAGGTTTAACCATGTGCACAAAGAAAACGATTTCTTGGAACATATAAAATCATATAGAGGAGCGTGAGTTTTAGGTTAATATTGAAGTATATGCTAGGAGAAATATGAAGAAAGCACCGAGACACAATCCTCATGACTATGAAGCCCATGGAACTAATTGATGAGTAGGGTAGCATTTCTCTGGATAAGATGGAAATAGAAGTGACATAAGGAAATTTGGATAAAGGGACTACTATTAGGGTCCTGTCAAAAGATAAGAATATAAGGACCAGGAGATCCAATGGCTTCTTGACAAGGTAGAAAAGGTGGGGAAGTGTGCCAAGTATGCTTTTAATAAGGTTGTATAAATCACGAGATAAATTTAATACTTTGTGCCTTGACACGGAGGAAAATGCTAAGGATGAATACCCTACGTCCTTACAAAACTTATAAGATATATAGTAATTATGATGTTACATGAGGAAAAGTATATAAAAAGAATTAAATGAGAATAAGAATTAGCTTTAAAAAGAGAGAATAATAATAGGATAGTAGCACACTAAATAGTGGAGTATGAGGTGTTGGGCACCATTATAAAGGATTCTCTGAAGAAGGCATGATGGGAATTTGATAATCTTCAAAACCTTGATCCCATTTTCAAGGAATACACCACGTGAGAAGAAGCAAAGCTTAAACAAGACCAAGTAGTTAAAAAATATGGAAAGGTTGGATGTAAATAAATAATGGCCAAGATTATACAAAAGCCAGATGTGTTTAAAAAATATGAAAGAGGCCTTTGAGACAAGGATAAAGGAGCTTGGTTCTCAAGTTGCATGGAAGATGGATGATTTAGAAGGGACAAAATCAGGGCTTGCTAGAATTATAAGGGATTTCAAGATAAAATGTGAGGAAATGACTTCGCGTAGGTGCAAATATTATTAGGTTGGTACCAGATGCAAATACTAAGGACGTGATAGAGTGGGAGAAGTTGGAAAGAATTATAAATAAAAAGTTACCTAAGTTACTTCGGTGATCCTAGGAATGAAAGAAAGTGTACGCCATAGCACATGTGATATTATTTAATTCATTGGGTATATTCCCAGTATTATTTCCATTTTCACATTTTCTATTCTTCCATTCTTGAGAGGCAATTCTTTGATTCATTAATGTCAAGGATGGAAAATATACCTAGTGTGGGGTAATGTTGGTTAGAGAAAATTTCTATGTATCAATAGAGTAAAGGGGCTATGCACAAGATGACATATGCGCAAAGGATCAGAGTAGTGCGCAAGGGGCACATGTAGGGGGTCTATAGGACAGCATGCGAGGCTATGTGCATGGGGTCAAAAGATCAGGGACTTAACTAATTTTCCATGATGAATAAAAAAATCATGGATAGAGTGATGCTCAAGTAAATATCCGAGAAATAAAGAAAAACATGAAGACTTAGTGGCCAAGGAAGTGAAAATAAATCTAATGCATTGTAGGATAAAGGACACACATGGATTAATCTAAAAATAGTAATTAAATCATATCGTATATTTAGGATTATCTATTATTAGCATGGATTGTGTTATTACCCAAATTTACACCTCTTTTGGGGCTAGGCGAAGTTTCAACAAACAAGCAGAGCTAATTTTAAGAATGTCAGGCTTGGATATTTTATGTCATTTATAGCTGGGAAAATGTCGACAAACCTATTAAGACCGGGCTTCGGAGGGCTTGGGTGACACGTACAAAAGGAATGACCAACCCTACTACTTTCAGTCCTACCTTTGACTAGGGTGAGAGAACCCAAGGGGTAACCTGAAACACAGTAGAAGGGATGAATCTTTTACTTCTTAATCTCTTTAGGGCAACATATTAGTCTGGGATAAACATGGCCATAAACACAACACTTCACTTTCACAAGTTGTCACACAAAGTGATGTATACACTTATTTAACTAGACACAAGTTATTATAGACAAATAAGCTACATTCTTTGTTGCATTTTTTGATAAAGGGAATTAAAATCATGGGTTCTTTTCACTGATATCTGTAAATAAAACAACAAGATGACATATAGAGGGCTTGTAGTATACAATGAGACTCGAATTATTTTTTGTTTATAAGGGTGAGGGATTTGAAATATAATAGATCACTCAATAACACTACTGTCACTCATTGCTCAGACATATACGAAATCCCAAACAATAAAGAACCATTAATCAATTAGTCATAATTTCCATTTAAAGAAATATTTGCATTCATTGATACTCAATTATGAAAATATTTCACACAATCCTTAAAATACTTAGCAAAAAAGCTCATGCAAATATTTTAATGAAGTATTTCTTATTTCTGATCTAATATGCTTAAGATACGCTCAAAAGCTTACAAAAATGTATTAACAAAACCATCTCAGCAAGGATTTTATAATTGCATTAAATATTGTAAATTAAAAGCTCACACCAGAATATTGAACACATGACAAAATCTTAATCACTAAGGAAAAATATAATTGAGAGAATCAAGAAATACATAATTGCAATAGAAAATGCAACTAATCAACTAAATGTTCAGTACATAAAATCCAAAACATGTAATCCAATCTCATAGTCAGAAAAATTTCATTTAAATCTACCAAATTATTGACAAGGGAACATGAAAACAAATGATCTCAATGCCTGTTAATGACTATACACTGTAATCATCTTAACATTTGAATTTGAAAGAGTAAAAACTTAAAATTTATTTCTTCCAGACAATTTAAGTAGTATCACAAAAAATATATCAATTCAAGTAAAAGCTTAAAAAAAACCCCTCTCGTATGAGGAAAAACCCCTCATACTTATACAACTATTCGACTTGATTTAATTTCCCCAAAACATCCCAAAGGATCCCTTAAATCCCTGCTCCATGTAATTCAAAATCTTCAAAGGAAGTATCTACTAATTGAAAAGATTCCTTTTTGTTCATAATTGGGTTGATTGAAGAAAGAACCATGTGGTGACACCTGAGAGAGAAGGGAAACATATTATTTTACTTCTAACAAACTTTTTTCTTTTAGTAAGTTGCACTCTGTTTTGAGGAAATCCTTGATCTAGAATGCATTGCGAAAGTAAGTTTTTAAAAATTTTTTTGCTCTTCTTTTTACTTTTCATGGCCCTTTCTAGTGGGTTGATTTGAGCTTTCCCCTACCTTGTTCTTATAGGCATCAAAATTTTCAAACATTTGAGTGACAACTTCCTCATTGGGCCTGAGTGGTAGTTGAAAACTACTTCGTGTTTTGTACTTATTTCATCAAGCTCCGCAAAGATAAATTTTTTTCTTCATCCTCTTTGACAATTTATCAATTGTTAACTCAATGTATGCCTAGTCTTGCATGGTGGATACAATAAAAACCCTTTAATATCCCAATTTATGCATAACATACTCCTTGAAATTCTAATCAAATTTTCAGTGCTCTCCATTATAATTGTTTCTCCACTATCTGTCCCAATTAATTTGTTTATCAGAGCATGAAGGCCACCAATATATTGCATTTTTAAGTCTCTCACTTCATTGAGAATTTCAACATATTTTTTTAAAATTTCCACTCTTACTTTTACCATATTGTAATATTCATGTTGATTTCCCATAGAGTCAAGAGACACACTTCCTTCTTTAACAACCAATTAGTCACCTAAGTCTATGATAGCTCCAATTTATGGTAGCATATTAGTCAAAATTAATTTTCTAGCTTCAAATTTATTTATTAATGCATTGGTTGCTTCTAGATTTTAAAAATACGGGAAAAAAAGTTTCAAATTATGTGATTATTGATTCACCTTTGATAACCAAATTATTATCCCTATGGATAGTGACCTCCCCTCTTTCTCTAGTCCATTTTTCTACCAAGTTGGATAGTTCCCCATTCTTATCCTTTAAATCCTTCTTAGTTTCTTTTAACTCATCAATCATTTGGAATACCTTTTTCTTGCTATAAAAAAATCATATTTCATTTCTTCAAGTAGAAGGCTTACCTAATGAGATCTTGGAGACCTGAAAATTGGATGGGGATGCTTCTCCTCAAGGTACATTAGATTTGGGAGTTGCAACATCTATGAATCATTCTCCTTTCTTGCTTAGGGTTTCCCTGGAGATAATTTTTCATTTTTTTAGCGGTCTTGTTGAATTGAGGAGAGCCAGGCTCGTAAATCATCATCATTCAATTATATTTCCACCTTCTTCTTCTTTGGGAGAGTACTACCTATCCACTCCCTTATGGGAGACTCATGTTCATCAAGTGATTGTAGAACTGGAGTTACAGGATAATTGCAAGGGATTTGGAAGAGGAATAAGGTATAAACATACCTTTTGAAGTTGTATATATTGGTTCCTCCTAAGTACCTAGTCCTATAAGTCCACCCTAAACCTTAATTCCATCCATAGATTCAGATTTGTCCCCTATTTTTTCAATCTGGTGGGGTTGTTGGTCAAACTTCATTTTCTACCCATGCTGAGTCCTCACCCATTTTATTACTAGGAACAGAGATCATCTCGCCGAGTCCACGAGATATGGCTTAAGTTTTGGGAATGCAAGCTTAAATAATTCCTACATTTACTTCAATGTCCTTAGGTACTTTTGTAACTGTGACATCTGAAGTTTCTTCCTATGTTTCTTATATCAAAATTTCCTTAGTATGAGGCTGTACTCCATGTATAATACTCTTCTCCTCTTCTACTATCACACTACTTGGAGTTGGCTCTGGGGTGGTCTCAACATGCTGTTGTGGAATAGTTGAGGCATAAATTATAGGAGCATTCATGAGGGGTTGTTCCTTGATGGGTGAAGCAACTGGAGCTATTGGAATGGAAAGGGTTGTCATCATAGGTACATGTTTCTCAATGAGAAAAGTTGCAGGAGACTAGGTGATAAAGATGAGACAATAGGGACATCAAGATTCATTACCTATCTAAGGGTTTCGCCTCCTCCAAATCAACCCATTCAAACATTTTAGTTCGCTTCCTCTTTCGAAGCTGGAATTTTTTCTCCTCCTCTAATCCCTACAAGACAATCTTTGGTGTTTGAAATTCATGAGGAGTCTCAAGCATTTTTTTCCTCCTTAGGCTTCTTAAGAGTGGATTCCATCATTTTATCTTTTCCTTTGGATCCTAAAGTGGATGCTAGAATGATTTGTAAGGGAGTAACATGAATAATAGGGCCCTTGACCATACCTTCCTGAATCATTTCTTTGGTTCTTCTCATTGTTTGAGGAGGGTAAGTTATAATTTTTCTATCTTGGGCACTTACATCACCCATTACTGGCAACAATTCCTACTTCTTAATATTTTGTCTCCTGAAAACTCCCTAGTGGAATAAACCCTCTCGATATGAGGGGAGAACATCATCAATGAGATTTCTATTTATATATTATATTAATAATGGGGTTTGTTGGTAACTTATATCCTCTTTTGAAAATAACCACCTTATGGAGATTCGGATGGGATTTGTAGTCTTTTATTGGTTATATTTTTTTCACTAGTGTCCCAATTGATTGGTGGCAAAGGCTGAGAAGAAATATTGTCTCGGATGTATTCTTCACTAATCACATTACCATCATCCTCTAACCCTTCAGGAGTTTGGATGACCCCAAAATCACTCATTTGGGACAAGGTCATTCTTGAATGTTCTCTTCATCTGAATTCCCTTTCATCTTAATTGTTCATTAAAAATCCTCATAATGATGGTTTTTTTATCTATTTGAGTGGGCAAAACACTATGTAAGATATGCTTTATATCATAATGTTTTCTATCCTTAAATATATCCATTATGCACCTGTTCATCTCTCCTTCCAACATTTTCACCTTTTGGATGTTCGGACAATTGTAATTCCCTATGACTATGGGAAATTTTATTGGGGATGTTAGATGCTTTTGGGCAATGAATTGATGTACTGATAAAACTATCTGACCAATTCCATTAATGCCCATTTGTTATTTACACACCTAGGTAGCACATATGGTTTCCCATCATAACCACTAACCCTGATATATGAATAAGTCATGAATTAGATGAAATAACACCCATACTGAGTAATGACTCTCTTAGCATTAGGGTAGAATATTTCAGTCTCCTAGTTAGGGTGGTATGAACAAATTGTAGGTGCAAAAAAGTGATTGGAAATATTTATGTAATGTATTTCATAACTTTCCAGCTTTCAGCTGATAGAAGACATCATATACCTTGGAACTATTAATATTCCCATCCATTAGTAATTCTAGAAAATATCTATGAAAATAAATGTTATAAATGAGGTAATATTTTATGAAAAATTCAGCCATTCGAGCTTTTATCCTCTCGCAATATTGGAAAATCACATCATTTGTTCATGAATATGGATACTTATGATCTCAGCCTAGGAGAGTGTATTTTTATTTGTAAGTATCACCTCAATAAATTGAAACATCCACTCCTGAAAGAAGGTAGTGGATTCAATACCCATTACTTGGTTTAAAGTGTAATCATATCTATGAATTCCTCAATAAATTCAGCCCAATTCAACTTGTTTGTCATTCTGGGGGCATAATTTCATAGATTATTCAACCAATAGTAATTCATAAATTTCATCCATTTATTTAAATAAGAGTTCTAATATTCTGTGCTAAATCCTTGGTAATATCCCCCTCTTCCCTTGTGGGAGGAAAACCCAACATTTTTTCAAACACCTACTCTTGGAAAGATAAAACCAAATCTCCCTTTCATCTCAAACTTCTCTAGTTATAGGATTGTAGTGTTGAGAACATACCCATACAAGTTCCGGGCATGGTATAGTGGGAGGGAAAGTAACAACAAGGTCAATACAACTATTACTTATTTGGGTCATGGCATTACTTCTTTTAGGGGAGTGTAGCCTTTGCTTAAAATCTTCTAAGTCGGCAGATACAATATCAGAATCTACAATTTTTTCTAGAGGGGAAATAATACTGGAACTTTTTTCAAGGGCAACATATGGATCTTCGTGATTATGGTTTATCTCTCTCATACCTCATTTCACAAAAAAACACAAACCTTTTAAAGCAACTCTTGAAAGATCATAGAAAATATAAGAACCGATGTACTTTCCTTTCCATAAAACTCCAACCACTACTCGAACTTAACCGAGAAGGACTCAGTAACTAAAATTTGATCTTTGGGTTTGATTCTTACTTCAACTATCCTTCAATACTACTTGAAAATATTTTAAAAACCTTAAAAATTTTGAGTACCCACAGACTTCTTTAAAACAAGTTACCTTATTAACGACTCATAGATTCATGCATTAATGCCGAAGATTACGTTCGTGATGAAATTTTGTAACTTTCAGCTTTTTCTTTCTTTTCAACTATTGTAATATTTTCTCATCCTATCATATGTGTATCTACCTTACACGAGTCATTCACATTAATGGGCCTTACTCCCATACTGAGATAGTGCATTAATGAACCCCCTTTTAGCTTTTAACAGGCTTTGGAATATTTTTGTAAAATGATCTGCACACCGTTATTGTAACATGTGAAATGCACTTCTTTCTTGATTCCTGTGTATGCCATATGCTTAGTCCACATTCCTAAGTCATCAAATCTCAGGTTTATTTTACCAATTACACATCCCAAAAATCATAAGACTTCATTCCCATTTTTATCAGCTTCCTGACCCTTTGTTTTCACTTATTACCTTCTTTTTTCTCATTTGTAGAAAAGATGCAAAACTATAAGCTTGACTCGATTACCCACTATTGAATTTTATTATAGAGTTGAAATATGTCCCCCTTTGGGTTTCAGACTTGTAACTTCACTTTGCACTTTACCGGGTGTAAAGTGCAAAGGTGAATAAAGGCCCATCTCCCCACTCCAATGATACCTTTACACATGTTTCCTTTCGGGGAACGAGGATGTATCCACATTTTACATTATGCTCACGTGAGTATTTCCTAGAGTATTCCATTAGGATTCGAAGGGATTATTTTGAACCTTGCATATTTACATTACTTCTGTAAACATTCAAATTAGGCCCGATATCGTGAAGAAAACCAAAACATGCCAATGCCTTCGGGCATCGGGAAACAAAATTTAGTTTGCATAAGGATTAACAAAGGATGACACTCAAGGAAATTTTGCAAGGATTAATATGAATGTTTAACAAATTTTACACAAAAATATTTCTGTAACAACATGGTTATGACTAATTCGACTGGGAAAGAAGATTCATGCTAAATTTATTGCATTAACACATGATTTTTCTAGGTTTAACATGGGTTTATCCTTTGAATACATGTATTTCAGAGTTCTAGAAAACATGACATGAAAATATTTGGAGGCACATTTAAAACTAAGGGGTGAGCTTAGAATGAGCACTAACATCGGTTCCAACTTAGGGATGCGCACCCCTCGCAGTTCCATGAGAAAAAAGTAGACAATTCAACATACAGATTGATTGCCTTAATCCTTTGGGAAATGGATTCATACACAACACACACAAGGTTTTATGAGAAAATAAACACAATAAACTATTGAGATACCAAAACAATTGGTCACTTTGTAGACCGAGAGAAAAAAAAGGGAAAAACAATGAAAAATAAAAAATGTACATTATACAAAAAGTCATACTTGACCATGTGGGCTTAATCTAGAAATTTCTTGAGATACTGCCATTGACAGGAAATCCAATAGGTTTCCTTCTTTATATTTTAAGAAAAAGTGTGTTCACCAATTTGATGTCAATTGAGTATGGTCCCATCCATAGGGCATCAAAATTTCCATGTTTTCCCTTATCTTCATGCCTACTATCCCAGAGTAAAACCAAATCTCCAACATTGAATGCCTAGGAGTTACCTTCTTATCAAAAATATTTTTGAGTCTTTCCTAAACTTCAAATGTCTTTGGTGAGACTCTCTTCTTTCTTCATCTAACTCCAAGATTTGGTTTATTCTTGCCTCATAGGGACTTAATTCTTCTTCAGTCTCAAGTTGTTACATGAATTGATAAGAAGACAACTGCATATGCAAAGGAAAAAGAGCTTGGACTCTATAAACAAGTTCAAAAGGAATTTTTCTAGTAGCTCTTTTGTAGTAACTCGATCTTCCCATAAAGTAAACTTAAGTTGTTCACCCCATTTTCTTTTATTGGTTTCCAATTTCCTTCAGAGTATCTTAAGTAGATTCTTGTTACTTGATTCAGCTTGGCCATTTCCCGAGGGTTGTAGTTTAATGTATAGGAAAAATTGATACCATATTCCTTGCACATAGTTGCTAATGGTTTAGCCCTAAAGCTCATAACATTATCAACAACTATTTTAGTAGGTACTCCAAATCTACAAATTATGTTATTTAAAAGGAAATCCATAACCACCTGGTGAGTTTCCTTCTTGGTGGGAATGGCCTCAACCCATTTGGTGAAGTAATCAGTAGCAACTAGAATCCACTTATGTCTAGCACTTGAAGCATATGATATTTATCCTATAAAATCATTTCCCCATTTCTTAAAAGGGGATTCAATTACAACTTTCAAACTTCTAGAAAAGATTTGATAACTTTCACATTTTCTTATTAACACTGTAGTGTCTTTAAACAACGATGGCCACCAATATCCTACCCTCAAGATCTTGTGAGTAGTAACTCTTCCAGAAAAATGACCTCCACACACTCCCCCATGGAACTCTAAAATTATTTTGGGAGATTCTTCTTTAGTAACACATTTGAGTAATACCCCTTCCATATTCTTCCATGCTAAAAAAATCAGTCATGACATATTTTTGGATGCCAATTTAAGTGTTCTTCTCTGATTCTTGTCTAGATGTCTAGGAAATTCCAAATTCTTCAAGTAATAAATTACATATTTATACCAGACATAGTTACTCACCTTTTCTTAGGGGTACATCTTCAATGACATTTATTTCCATTGCTTGTAAATTTCTTTTAGCCATCAACTTAGCTAGTCCCAAACATCTAACGAATTTAGTGGTTTGTATTTCCATATCATACTCTTTTATATTATTCACCCAACACCATCAAACTTCCATTTATGATAAAATGTCCTTAACCATCGTATGGGAACATAGGCTACAATCTTGGAACTTAAGATGTAAGGCCTAAATATTTTAGTAGCTCTTACCAAAGAAAAAGCATGTTTTTCCATGATAGTGTATTTCAATTCAGCACCTTGCAGGGTTTTGCTAAAAAAATCAATGGGACTTTCATTTCCTTCTTCATCTTTCTATAATAATACTAATGCAATGGTATTCTTAGATGAAAAATAAAATATTTGAAGAGTTTTATTATAGTCAGTACTCTCCAATATTGGGTCATTTTCAAAGTGCTTCCTTTATTAGTAAAATATTAAACAACTTATTCCCATTTGATGACTTGGCCTTTCTTGAACATGTTTTTATGGGAATACTTATCTCGAAAAGTTAGGAGGAACCTCCGATAAAATTTATTTGACCAAAAAAGATTGAATTCCCTTTTTAGATTTGGGGATAGGAACCTTACCAATTACTTCCACTCTCTCAGGATCTATCATGACCCCTTCCTTTGACATAATATACCCCAATAGTTTTAATTTTGGACTCCAAAATGACACTTCTTAGGATTCAATGAAATCCCATATTCTCTACATCTGAGCAACATTCTTTCTAGGTGCCCCAAATGGTCACCTCTTTTCTTGGAAAATTGTTATATCATCTTGATATACAACTATGAAATCATTGATAATTCTGAAGAAATCCACATCCATAGCTCTCTAGAAAGTTTCTCCCACATTCATGAGTCCAAAAGGCATTTTGACATAAACATATGTCCCCAGGGAGTGGTAAAGGAAGTCTTAAATTGTTCAATTTTCTTCATGACCACATAATTATATCACGAGAGAAAATCTAACGTTGACAATAATTCAGATCTAGTAACCAATTGCAACATGTTATCCATATTTGGCAATGGATAATTATCTTTGATTGACACCTTGTTAAGATTCTTGAAATCCACAAAAATCCTTATGTACCCATTTTTCTTTCTGATTGGCACAAGGTTTTCCACCCATGAAGAATACCTGACAGGTTGTATGATTCCTCCATCTCTCAACTTTATCAACTCTTCTTGCATTTTGAGAGAAATGAGGGGATTGATGGGCCTTTGTTTCTTCTGAAAGGTTTGGAATTGGGTTTTAGAGGTATTTCATGTTGAAATAGATATTATCTATAAGATTTCAATTCAGAGTATGACCAGGCTAAGAAATCTTGATGTTCTCTTAACAACTTGGTATAAGCTTTATTTTCTTCTTTACTCAAATTAAACCCAACCATACCTTCCTAGGTTTTCTTGAGTCCCCAAGTTACATTCTTCAACATCTCTAGAAAAATAAATAGGCCTATTGATTACTCTATCAACACTTGCCAAAGTTAGATTCTAAGGAAACTAATCCTCTGGGAATTGTGTTTGTTTTCAATTGGATCACCTCCTTCCCAAAAAGAGTCACTTTCCCATCACAGAGTTCAACTGTTGGTGCTCAATTTGATCTCACCTCGTTTGTCCTTGAAATTATTCAGTTTGTGGGCTCTGTCGTATTTTCTATCTCCTCATGTATATGCGTGAAAAATATGTCCTTCATTTTGTTTCCATGATCAATCCTTTCCTTTGGTCAAGGATCACTTTAAATCCATAATTTGTTTTCCATTCCTCTGTCCATGTGAAAGAATTTGTAACTTGGGCATAAAATTAGGTTTTTCCCTTCCTTCCATTTTTCACATCACGTTTTATTTTCCCTATCAATTTTTATCCCAATATCTGTGGAAACGTGGTCCTTTCGATTGGATGCATCTTGGTGGATCACATTTGGGCCTTATATCATTTCCAAATTATTTTTCCTTAAAGAAAGATTCATTTCAGAGTGCACAAATGGTGATTTCCCTGCATTTTACGATTTGACAGGTGTGTTTTCCCCATCAAATTTATATCTCAACATCTGTGGAAATGTGGCCCTTTCTAATTGGATGCGGCTCGGTGGGAATTTTGAAACTCTAAGGCCCACTTCAACTCAAAGATTGTCCATATGGAGGGCTGATGCTCATCTAAAAATTTGCCTTTTGTTTGACCTTAGAGTTGCGCCGGGGAGACACGTGGAGGTTTCCACTAGCCCTTCCCAGACTTAGACATTTTTCATGTGCCTGGTGCAGCTTTGTCAGACCATGGACACATGGAGGGCCAACACTCATTTGAGGATCTACCTCAGGGTCCCACCTTAGCAATTGTGCCAAGGGGACACATGGTGAGCCCGCGCTTGTTCAGTCTCGCTTTTGGGTACCATCTCAAAGTTGTGCCAAGGATACACATGGAGGTTTCCACTAGCTCCTCTCTATACTTAAATTTTTCAAAGCAATTTTATAAGGCTTGGGAAACATGGATGACCCATGCCTGTTTGGGGACATGCCCCTATACTTTACTTTTGTAGAAGCACCGAAGGAAAACTTGGAAGTTTCCACTCACTCTGCCCTTGCTTGGACTTTTCAATAGCTAAAGAAAACTATCTAGGACCCTACACACATGGCTCCTTCCATTGGTCCTTTAAATTTTTCAAGAAACTCTACCAGACTGAGACACGTGGTGAGCCCGTGCTTGTTTGGGGTCTCCGCTTTTGGGCACCATACCAAAGGTGCACTAAAGAGACATGTGGATGATTCCATTAGCTCCTTTTATATTGAGAATTTTCAAAGGCCAAAAGGTATTTTTCTTTGGCCCACGACACATGGAAGGCCCATGCTTGTTTGGTAATTTGCCTTTGTACTTCTCCTTTCTGATTGTGACAAAGAAACACGTGGATGGCTTTGATCTAAAGTTGATAAAGGGAAGAATTAACAGATTGTTGTGCATTGCATCTTTTTTTCTACCATTTTTATTCCGAGATTCCTGGAGATGTGAATACACATTATTTTTCATCATTTTTGATGAAATTCCTTGTCATTTTTGTCTACAAAGTGTCATTAAATGGATTTAGAACTTAATTTATGAGTCCAAAGATTGTTAAGGTTGATATTTTGAAGTTAGAATTTCTTGGGCACTTGCAAAAATGTGAATTACCAGAGAATTTGGATGCGGGACGAGTTGCAGAGGAAAGAGAGGGAAAATGATGAAATGATGGAGGTTACAAGTGTAAAGGATGAAAAGGTGTTGCCTTGAGGGTGAAAAGGATTTCTGTTAGATCTAGCTATATAGAGCCTCTAGAAAATGATTAAAACAGGGATTTCTCACATGAAAAAATAAGAATGATTAGAAGGACTGTAAAAAATTTGTGGCATGACATCCTAGTCATTAGTTGAGGGTCTGAGAAATGTGATCAGTTCATGATTTGTCCACTGGAAGCTACGGGTGTAAATTTGTTAAACATCACTTTCTAAGACAAATTGGTAACAAGCAAAGGTCCCTCGAATATTCTTCTTTTTTGGGGGGAAAATTTGGGATGAGTGAGCAAGTGAAATGTATAAATGCAATGAGAATACTCTTGTAAAGGGTGGGGGTTGAATTCTTAAGAGAAAATTTGAGAGATCCCATCTTCCTGAGAGACCAATCCAAGAAACCTGTTAATTTCCTATGTTTTATATTTCAATCACGTCAAGTTGGTTGTGAGTGTACAACCATTGACAAGCTCTAAGACTATTCAAAGAAACTTTCCCCTGCTAATGAATCTAATCAATTTCAAATTAATTTGTGTCAATCTTGGACCAATTTGTGTCTACTTTATTTCAGAATGTCTACAAGTAGTTTTTCTTATTCCTATTGCAATCTTGTGTTAAAGTCCCTCTGAATCACACATGATCTCATCCCTGTGATAGTTTAGTGGCATTTTCAATTTCATTTCAAGAAGAGCCTTCATCTGTAATGAGATAAACAATTTAAAATCACTTTATTGTCATTTTGTTGATAAAGATTGTTTGTAATCCTTTGAGTGTATCTTAGGCATGAGGAACTAAGGGTCTTAATGTTTAATTGAGTCTTTATCTCAAGCCTTCATGTTAAATTCTTGGAGATTGTGTGAAACCATGCAAATTTGGGCCTCCATTGATGCACACCTTCTGGTTGAAGGAATATTTTAGCTATTCTGAAGATTTCTATCATTTAGTATTCCAATTGTTGTGAAGGTTCTCAAAGATCTAGCATAATCAATTTTATTATACTTAATCGCCCACCAAAATTATTCAAAACAATGAATCCTACCTGAACTACCCCTGTTTTCCCTGTATGTCCACAAATGTATAAATTCTATTGCCAAAATATGCAGAAGCAATCAGGATTCCATAATGTCTCTAGTAACCTTCAACCATGTTTAGGAAATATCACCATTCTTTAGAAGTGACAACTCGTGAGAGTTAAATTGTGGTGCATTGATCATATTTTCTTAGGGTCCCCTTTAAAATTTGTGCAAAGAAGGATATCTTCATTCTCCTTCACCGACAGAGGTTACAAAATGGGTCCTCTCACCTTGGTCGAAAGGCACGACCTAAAGCAGTGAGGATAGATCAAATCCTTAATGAAGGTGCTATCTATTTCTCTGATGCTCGAGTGACAAAGAGTTAGACAAATCCCCTCCTCGACTACAAAATGACTCATAATATGATCTGTCTATCTCTCAGTGTCTGCTAAATCTTTGATGTTGCTCAATTTCCAAGGGAGAATCAATTTGGATACCAACACTAGGATGACGCATTTGTTCTTTGGGATTATTTGAGATCTGAGATTTATTTGTGTGGAAACAACACCAGAATGGCACCATTTTCAGGAATCTTCAAAGGAAATCTTATATTTGGCCCTGGTAATGTTTCTTACATACTCTAAGTAATAATATGTTGTTGAAACGTCATCCTGTGTCCCAATTTGTAAGAATCGAGCAAAGTTACAAGTCATGCGTGTAATATTTCTAGTTTCATTTGGTTTTTGCACTAAGTTTACATGAAAAATGTTAAATATGGGTAAAATATGGTAAGATATGTGAAGATTTGCATGAATTTAGTGTTGACAAACATTTGACAGATCAATTTTAGTGCATTTGCACAACTAAGGTGAAAATCCTTAGTGGCAACTCTGTATTGAATGAATTTTTGATAAATGCTAGTGTCTTAACCTCTGTCAATTGTAATTTATCACTAATATTTGCAAAGATGGAAGGAAGAAGATCTTTCTTCACTAGAGACCCTGCCAAAAAGTTGTTTCTAGAGTTGGGAAAGACAAATTCAGAAGGAAGAAGAATCTAGAAAGTTGTTGGAGATCATAAATCAAGAAAGGAGTTATCAATTGTGGAAACTGATTAGCCTGTCATTGAATATTTCCATACTTCCTCAAGTGCTTCTGAATCAAGTAGTCTTTTTGTAAATATGAATTCTCCAACTGGAGAGGGTCCTTCTTTTGTATTTGAAAATTTTTCATCTCATTATGTCCTTGTGTTCTCCAAAGCTGATAGGATCTTCCAAGAAATAGAGTTTTTAGGGAGCATTAATTCGAGAATTAGATTCCCTGTGCCCCTGAGACCCCTCACTCCTCATCATTCTAGTTTCTCTTGTAAGATCACCTCCCTAAAACAATATGGCCCAGCCCCCACCTAGACCTCCATTTGTTGTGAACACTTTTGGTCCTATAGATTTCAGAGGTATGGCTGGATATCCAAATGTTGTGCCCCAAGATGTTAGAAATAGATTACCTAAATTTCAAGGAAATAATGCTATTACTGGTGATCAGCACTTAAATCTTTTTGTCAATATGATGGAAGACTTTGAGATTGAATTTGAGGATGTGTAAATAAAGTTGTTTATTCATACTCTAGAGGAGGATGCACGGGACTGGTATAAATATTTTCCGGACAACTCCATTGATTCATGGATAGAAATGAAGAATGCTTTTAGATTACATTATGGAGATAAAACCAGACCTAGGTTTCTTTTATCAGAATTTGAAAATATAAAAAATAATCCTAATGAGTCTATTCATGACTTCAATACAAGGTTCAATAAGACCCTGAATAGGCTACTGTGATCCTAAGGCCAAGTGATGTTTCTTGTTTAATAAAATACTTTGATGCTTTTGATAAGAAGGCTGCCTATTATTTGAGGGATAAGAACCCAACAACATTGAGGCATGCCTTCACCATGGATTTGTAGATTGAAAATAACATCAAGGAAATTGGTAAACCTCCTAAGAGAGAAGGCATCAAGCTAATCAATCTAGAGAAGCCTCAGTCAAGTAAAGTTGTGGATCTGGAGGAGGTTGTAAAAAATTTGGCCGGAGCTGTTAAGGAAATATCCTATAAACTGGGGCAGAAGCAGAAGGGGATTGGACAAAGTTCCCAAGGTTAGCATAAAGCACAAGGTAAAGAAAGATTTGAAAATCATCCTAGGGGTGATAAGATATTTGATGATAGAGGAAAACGACCCATGGGGTTGGGAAATAGACAGCCCCAAGCCCGTGCGAATAGAATTGTGGCTAATCCTTTGACTACTAGAGTTGCTACCATGGAAGAAGTCATGAAATTGAGTGGTGTGATAGATGTTTCTTGCCACATGCCCCATGTGATGAAGAAAAATAAGTTGAGGAAGTTGATGATGACACTAATGATGATGTGTGCATGGTGGGGTGCTCTACAAGCTCACAATAAGGAGAAACTTCAACTGAATTAATCGGTGCTTAAGCATTGCAGATTTGCGGGACTACATCCACTAGGTATCACCCATTCCTCCCTCTCATACTTTTGAAATAGATATGGTACAACCTTTTGAATGGCCTAGTAATGATTTTGAATACTTAAGGGAATTAATGATTAAAAAGTATGATGGAGGAATCCCTTCTAAAGAGGATAGGAAGTTGTTAATGAATCCTATAGTTGGCCATGAAAAAGAATATAACACTAGGAGTAAATTTGTAAAAGGGGTAGGATCTCATGCCAAACCAAAAAATCTAGTTCTCACCAATATCTTAAAAGAAACTCCTAAGAAAGATACATCTAGTAAAGTCCTTGTTTCCCCAAACAGAATTGTTATCCACGCCCTTGCTCAGATGTGAAAAATCCTTTGTTGTCAGATGAGTTTCTTAGTCTTCCTCCAAATGGTGCCTTGCCCAAATATGTTACTCATAAAATTTCCAAAGTCTTGAGTAAGATCAAGATTTTTGTTCCAATTTTTGAGCTACTTAGGATTCCTGAGCACAAGAAAAGGGCCTTTGAGTATTTGAGATTGAAAGAAGAAAAGCTTACCCAAGGTAGAAATGTAAACAATGTTGAGAATCCTCCTACCATTTCAGAGTTGAAAAAACACCAAGTGCTGGAAGATTTAGATGAGCCACCTGAGGTATATTTGGGAACATCCTTGGTTGAATCCCAATTGAATGTAGATCCATTTTCACTACTTTGATTATTTGGGACAACTGTTACATAATTGTATGTTTGATTCGGAGCATCATGTAATGTTATTCCTCTTGAGGTCATGAATGAATTAGATATCAAAGTGACAACAAATTATGGGAAGTGCGGTGCCATGGATTCAGAGAGGTACCAATGGTTGGATGTGTCATAGGTTTGATAGTGTAACTTGCAGCTTACCTAGGTAAGAACTTAAAACTAGATGTTGTTATTGTTGATTGCCCTACCAAATGGGGAATGCTGTTATCAAGAAAATGGACTGCTAGACTCTAGTGTGGGTGGTAGTGTATAGATGGATATGTATTTTTCCACTATAACTATTGAGGGCAGCCTTGTAAAGTTGTATGATGAAAATAAGATGCCGCATCTCATTGAGGATCCCAATAATGCCTCATATGAAGTGTTATACACTGACACTGATGAGATAACTTTGTTGGATTTGCTGATGGTAAAGAGCAAAAAATTGATCAATGCAAGTATCTTAATCAAGTAGGTTCTCCTTGGAATTTTTTGTTTGATGGGGCTTGCTCTAAATTTGGAAATGGTGCTGGTATTGTTCTGATATCTCCAGGCCAGGAAGAGTTTGTTTTCTCTTTTAAACTCAACTTTGAGTGCACTAACAATATTGCTGAATATGAAGCACTACTCTTGGGTCTAAGAATTGCTTGGAAATATGGTATTAGAGACATCATTGTTAAAGGAGATTTAGAGCTAATTTTCAAGCAAGTTAGAAAATTGTATGCAACAAAAAATCAGAGAATGAAGCAGTATAAGCATGCATTCTGGGATTTTATTGAGATGTTTGACTCCTTCAACGTAATACATCATGATAGGAAGTATAGTACTTTAGGAGATAAATTGGCCGTATTGGGGTCCAAATTTGAAAATTGTATTGTATCCCCCTATTGTGAGTATAATATCGAGGTATTGAATAGGCCATCTGTTTTTGACAATGATAAACACTGGAAAGTGGTCAAAGATGATGCCAGTGCAAAGGTTTTTGTAAAACCAAGGAGAATTTCATTGATCAACGTATAGATTGGGAGCCAATGGTTTATGAAACTGATGGAAAGGAGACTTTATTTGGCAAAGAAATCATTCAGTTGAAGACTAATACTATTCCCAGAAGTTTGGTAGCACTTGAATCAAACTGTGATAATGCTGATTGCATTTTCAATAGACACATGTCAGCTTTGAGGGGTATAGAAGAGCATGACCTAGGCATGAAAGATAAACCATGTAAGATCTTGTTAGGTAGAAATCGAGTAAGGAAGAAAAGCAGTCATATTTCCAATTGTTGAAGAAATATGAAGACTCGCTTAGCATGGTCTTATTTTGAATTGAAAGCATACATAGAGGATATTTTCCAGCACAAAATTCCCTTGGAAGCTTCCCAAGCTATTTAGGCAAAAATAGAGGCCGATCAATCCACTCCTTTCCTTGAAGATGTAAGAAGAATTGAAAAAATTGAGGGATGGAGGAATCATACAACCCACAAGGTACTCATCATGGGTTGCAAACTTGGTACTGTTAGAAAGAAGAATGAAGATATAAGGCTATGTGTGGACTTTAGAAACTTGAATAGAGCATCAATGAAGGATAACTACCCTCTACCAAACATGAACAATATGTTACAATTGGTTACTAGTTCGGAATTTTTATCCACCTTGGATGGTTTTTCTGGATATAACCAGGTAGTTGTGAAGGAATCAGAGTGAATAAAGACTACCTTTACCACTCCTTGGGGAACATATGTATATGTTAGAATGCCTTTTGGTCTAATGAATGTTAGAGCCACTTTCCAAAGAGAAATGGATGTAGATTTATCTGGAAATATTAATGATTTCATGTTTTATATCAAGATGATGTGATTGTTTTCTCAAAAAAGGGGTGACCACCTGCAACACTTAGAAAAAATGCTATTGAGATTCAAAGAGTATGGCATTTCACTAAATTCAAAGAAGTACCATTTTGGAGTTCAGAAAGAAAAGTTTCTTGGATGCATTGTGTCAAAGGAAGGGGTCATGATTGATCCTGAAAGGGTAGAATCCATCAACAAAGCCCCTTTTCCAAGAACCAAGAAGGGAATTTAATCCTTTTTTGGGTAGATTAATTTTATTAGGAGATTTATCTCCAAATTTTCTGAACTAACTATCCCAATCACTAGCATGCTGAAGAAAGACCAAAGTATCAAATGGGAAGAAGAAACTATTCAAGATTTTGTTGGGATCAAAGAAGCATTAAAGAATGCCCCTATTTTAGCAGCTCTAGATTATAAGAAGGATTTCCAAATGTTTTCTTTTTCTTCAGAAAGTACTATTGCATTTGTATTGTTGCAGAAGGATGATGAGGGAGCTGAAAGACCAATTGCCTTTTTCAGTAAGGCATTACAAGGAGCTGAGATAAAGTATACTATCATGGAGAAGCATGCATTTGCTTTGGTAAAAGCAACAAAGGTATTTAGGCCATATATTTTGAGTTCCAAAATCATTTCTTATGTTCCCCACACCATGGTGAAAGATATCCTATCAGAAATGGAGGTTTCAAGCAAGATATGTTGATGGGTAAACAAATTGCAAGAGTATGATATGGATATCCAAACAACAAAATTGGTTAGAGGTTTGGGCCTGGAAAACTTATGGTAGAGAGCAATCTGTAGATAATTAAGGTAAATGAAGTTGAAGAAGAAAGGCTGAATGTCCTTGAAAAACTGATAAATTCTAAATGGTACAAGGACATCATTTTTTATCTCAAACATCTATAATGCCCTGAATATTTACGCAAGAATCGGAAAAGAGTACTTAAGTTAGCTTCCCAAAAATATGTCATTACTGATTTTTGGTTAGCTTGGAAGAACCCCGAGGAGTTCTCTTAAGATGTATTGTTGAATACGAAGCCCCGAGATAGTTGCTGATCTTCATGGAGGATTTTGTGGGGAAAATTTTATAGGAAGAGTCACATCTCATAAAATCTTAAGGGCTGGTTATTGGTGGCCAACTATTTTCAAGGATACAACTTTGTTGGTAATAAAATGTGAGAGCTGCCAACACTTTTCTAGAAGATTAAAAGCTTTAGGCTCCCTTCCTTTATAGTCTATATCAGTTGAAGCCCCATTTAGGAAATGGGGAATGGATTTCATTGGGGAAATTTCTGATCCTTCAAGTGCGTAGGCCATAAGTGGATACTAGTGGCCATAGATTACTTCACCAAGTGGGTGGAGGAAATCCCCACCAAGAAGGAAACTCACCAAATTGTCATGGATTTTGTCTTAAATTATATCATTTGTAGATTTGGGGTACCTGCAAAAATAGTTGCTGATAATGCCATGAGTTTTTGGGCTAAAACTTTGGTGGCCATGTGCCATGAATATGGGATCAATTTGACATATGATTCTAATTATAATCCCCAAGGAAATGGACAAGAAGAGTCTAACAATAAAAATTTGTTGAAGATAATTAGAATAAATTTAGAGTTGAACAAAAGGAAGTGGGGTGAGTAGTTGAATTTTTTTGTTTGGGCTGATTGAATCACTGTTAAACGAGCTTGGAAAAGCCCATTTGAGTTGGTGTATGGAACTCAAGCTCTGTTTCCTTGCATATGCAATTGTCTTCATTTCAATTTCTTCAACAACTAGAAGATCAAGAGGTTAGTCCCTATGATGCTCGCATAAATCATATTGTTGAGTTAGATGAAGAAAGAAGGGCATCCCATCAGAGACATGTAAAATTCAAAGAGAAGTTGAAGAAGTTGCTTGATAAGAAAGTGACTCCAAGATCTTTCAGTGTGGGAGATCTTGTGATATTGTGGGATAGTAGGCATAAGGATAAGGGAAAACATAGAAAGTTTGATGCATTGTGGATGGGCCCTTATTCAATTGATATTCAAATTGGTGAACATACCTTCTTCTTACAAGACTTGGATGGTTAATTGGTTGAGTTGCATGTTAATGACATGAATTTGAAACATTTCCTTGATTGATTTCTTAGAATCAAGGTATACACCATTGTATAGTGTATAGTATTTTGGTTTCTTTCTACTTTCATGTTTTTATGTTTTGTTTCATCTTGGTCCTTGGCAGACATTTTGTTGGTTTCTTGGTTCGTCCTTAGGGGAGTTGGTTATTATTATTCTGCTCTGCAAGCTTTTTTTGACTCCATTTCCCAATGGTTTATTTTTGGCAATTAGTCTGCTATTTGTTCTTGTGGCACTCACTCAGAGTGCAATCCTCGAGTCGAGCCCATGTTGGTGCTCAATTTGATCTCACCCGTTTGTCCTTGAAATTCTTCAATTTGCGGGCTCTGTCATATTTTCTATCTCCCCATGTTGATGTGTGAAATCTCTGTCCTTCATTTGGTTGCCATGATCAATCCTTTCCTTTGGTCGAGGATCACTTTAAATCCAGAATTTGTTTTCCGTTCCTCTGTCCATGTGAAAGAATTTGTAACTTGGGCATTGTTATCCAAAATTCACCCTGTGGTAATTTTGATAACATGCATCAGAATATTCAAGTCCCAGGCACATTGATTGATTCAGAGCAAACATCATGTTTCTGAGGTTCTCTTAGATATTTTTCTAACTCCCCTGGCCGAAGAAGGAAGGAGCAAGCTCTGAGAAAATGCGAAAAGTTGCAGAAAGGCAAGTAGATTGATCCAGGAAAAATCATGAAAATTGGCTAAGTCCTGCTCAAGGTCGCCTTTGGGACGTGTGGGACAGAAAGGCGCGGATCGGCCGAAAAGCCTCCAGGCGGCCCGCTAAGCAAAGTGGGACAAGTGGGACAAAAAGACCCGAACCGGCCGGTTCGGCCGAAATGGGAACAAACAGCCCACTAAGCATTTGGGACAAATGGAACAGAAGTACGCGGCGGGCGCGAGAAGCCGATCCGGCCGAAAGAGGGAGAAAAATGACTAAGTGTTGCTCGGGACGTTTGGGACAAAAAGACCCGAACCGGCCGAATCGGCCGAAATGAGCACAAACAGTCCGGAAGCAATTGGGACATCTGGGCCGCGAGGACGCGAACCGGCCGAACCGGGCGAAAAGAGTCGAGGCAGTCCGGAAGCAACAGGGACATTTGGGACAAATGGACGCGAACCGGCCGGTTCGGCCGAAATCAGCACAAGGAGCACTGTGCCAAATGGGACAAAGGACGCGCGGGACGCGGAGAGCCGAAAAGCCCGAAAACCAATGAGAAGCTGCCACGTGTCCTCACAAGAGAAAATTCCAAAAGTCAAAGGGGCAAGGTTTGAAGCGCTGGCCCGAGCCAATAGGAATTGGACACGTGTCCAATAGAGCAGGGAAGTACGGAGCTCGGGGAGAAGTTAGAGAATTTGGCCGAGTTCCCCAAAAAGGCTAAAAATAAAGGAAGCCCCGTGCCTTGTCCTCCAACGAGATCATGCCACGTGTCATACAAGTGGCGGGCGCGCGGGAAAAAGGTGGAAAAAGTCCCAAAATCATCAAAAGGTCAAAATTTCAAAAGAAAGCCCACCGAAAGGTGGAGGAGAGAGAATCACGTGACCAATCAGAGCGTGCCACGTGTCATCCAAGTGGCAGAGCGCGGGAAAGATTTCAAAACATGTTTTCACCTGTTTTGTGCCCTAAAACTTCAGACCTCCATAACTTTCGATCCAGAGCTCGGATTTGCACATTCTTTATATCAACGGAAAGCTTATGAAATTCTCTACATGATTATGGGATCAATCTTGAGTTTTGGTGTAGTATGAAGAGAGAAAATTGAGAAACAGCTCTGACGCGTGATAATGGCCAGAAGCGACATTTCAACAACCTGTTTTAATGCTAATGGGTCGCATTCTTCTTCGACGCCGAAGTGACATTTGAGCAGCTAAATTAATGCACATGGGTCACATTCTCGTCCAAAATCACTCAAGATGGTAGGGTATGGGTTGGTAAGGTATCCCATGCCGTTTTAATGCATCTGTAGTCAATGAGGAATGGGCTGGCACGTTTTCCCATGTTTCTGTCCCCTGGGCTCGACCCATGCAATGTAAAAAGCCAGATTTGGCTCAAAAGATAAAAGGTGGTTCATCTTTTCTGCTCTGCCCTCCCTTCTTTTCTTCTCTAGGGTTGAAAATGGAGTTTGAGCCTCCTCCCTTGCTCTGTAATGGCATTTTTGCCTCTTATTAATGGAATGATGTTCTGTGCAAACTTCTGGAGCAACAAAACGTGTTTTGTGATGCATCTGTCCATCCTTGCTCATTTTTGCTTGTTCTCTTCTTGCCTCTCTTCATTGCAGGTATTTGTGCATGTTTGAATGTTCATTGCAGGTTTGGAGCTGTGTTCATGGAGTTTTGGGACGTTTTCTGTGTGAAATCTATCCTTGGGCCTGTGATGCATCTGTCCATCCTTCCCATTGCTCACCTCTCTTTGTCCCATGGCAGTTTTGATAGATGTTCAACATTCTCCTTCTCTGGTGTATCACCGTTTTAGTGTAGGCTTTTGCTATTTTTCCTTTCTCTCTCTCTTTTGTCTCCTTGGCATGGTTAGATTAGGATTAGATTAGCTTGCCTCGCTTTGGAATAGCTTGTGGCGGTGTAGTTTAGGAGTAGGAACCAGCCTTCTCTGGAGATTCCTCTCTCGGTTTCACAAGTCCCACACTTGGAGAGAGGTTTCGATGTTGTGCAATCACACTGCTGGATGCTCGAACATCAACCTAGAAGCCTGATGTGCGTCTAGGGGTGCTTTGTGATTTTGCACTAACATGATTTTCGCACGCCGAGTGGGACTTGGAGGTCTTCCACTTCATCTTTTATAGGTTGATGTGTTCCCGTGAAGATTTCAGCCTTTGGAGGCACTTATAAACACATCTGGCGACTCCATCTAGTCAACAACCCATCTCTGAAGTTGCAGACCTTCCCTTCCATTCTTTTTCATCCATTCTTCCTTCCATCTCTTCCATCATTCTTTCATTCTATGAAGTTGTGCAATCATGACTTCATTTCCATCATGGAATTCACATCAACAACAACAGTATATTCCACCTCCAACATGTTTTACAAATCCTCCAAATCAGCATTTTGAGCAGATTCAAGATCAGCATGCATACTCATATGAACAGCAGTGCCAAAGTCAGTTTGGCTATGGAGCTTTCCAAGAGCAAGAGTATGCAGACAATGAAGACCATCAGATCCAAGATGCTGGTCTGTTGGAGAAAATCCAAAAGATGGAGGAGGGGATGGTGCAGTCCAGGGCTCAAGCACAAATGAAAGCTTTTGGAATCGGTTGTGGAGCACCCTGTCCATGGGTGGGACCTTTTCCAAGGCATTACAGCCCTCAGGAGAAGCTTGACTTCATGATTGCAACGCTGCCTTTGCTTGCAAAGTGGATTGAAGGAATAGAGGTGTATGAGAGGAGTATTCAACAACCTTGTCAACGGGTAAGCACACCTTCTCATACCTTTTCTTTTCCTCTTTCCCAATCTATATCATTTCAGCAAAGTGTCAAGCTTTAAACTCTCCATCGCTGTCCCAAGTGTTGAATCCATCCCTCCATCTCTCGGCCTTCCACCCCATCTCAATTCTTCTTTCCTTTCCCCTTCCAAACAGTCATCCCCTCCACAAGAGCTAACAGAAACACCCCCTCCTCCAAAGAAACAAGAGGTTTCACCTCCTCCACCACCACAAAAAAATGTAAATCGGTTGAGTTTCAACCTATTCCTCCTCTTGCATTCCCAAATCCATGTTGGGAGGATGAAAATCAGAATGCCAGTCAAGGAAAGCAACAACAAAAAGAGAGTGCCAACAAAGAGGAATAAATTCAAAGTCTAAAGAGTTGGGCTCTTAGATTTGGGATGACAAAGATCCCCTTGATGGTTAAGCCTACAGAAGAGGCTAAGGTTGAACGAATGGTGGTGAGGACTGATTTTGTTAAAGAAGAAGATCTTGCAGCCCCAACTTGTCCTCTAGAGCAGCAGAATGAAGAGTTTGACTTGAAAAACTTCATGCTAGAGGAAGAGTTTTATCAAGAGCAAGATTGCCTTCAAACATTGGAGGAAGGAGAAGCTGCTCCAAATCCAAAAGAAGAGGAGCACATTCTAGCTGTGGAGGAGAAAAGTGCAGATCCAAGGGCTTTGAGCACAAAGCAGGCTACAGGAGAACCTTCAGTTCTTCTTTCCACTTCATCTCTCTCAAGTTCTAGTACTGAAGAGGAGTTTGATCTCTCAAACTCAATATTGGAGAGTGAAGGAAACCATGGTGGTCAAGTTGCAGATCAAGAGGACACCATGGAGGAAGTTGAAAACGAGCAGCAGGACAGCAATGAGGGCTTTTACCCGCCGATTTGGAGGACTATTTTGATGGAGAAGAGCCGGTTGAGTTTTCACCATTCTCTCTTTCATCATCCACATTCCAAACACCAGAGTCTGCTGTCATGGAGGAGAGCTTTCATTTGCAACAGCCCACATCTTATAGCAGCTCTTTGGAATCAAAATTGGAAGATTCTAATCTTCCCTGTTCTTCATTGGAGGAAGAGAAAGGACAGAAGGATTCCACCATTTCTTCCACATCATCCATTTAAGAGGGTCTACAAGAAGACTCCATTCTTGGAGTTGAAAATCAGAGCTATGGGCATATCAAAGCAGATCGGACCTTGCCCAATCAGGTATTTGGCTTCATTGGAGCCAAAGGAGAAGCCACAACCGGTCATGCTCACTTCTGGGCATGAGGATGAGCTACAAAGTACCAAGGATCAGCTGCCATACCTCTTCAATCCAAATGCAGAACAACTAAAAGAGGTATTGGATTTTTCATTAGATACCTTGATGATTTGTATAGAATACCAGCTTCTTGTTGATTTTCCATCCATCCAAACAGCCATGATCAGTGCCAAATCAATTGCATGGCTGCCAATTTTGAAGAAAGGAAGCTATTTTGCACAACCAGTTGCAGGGTTTGTTTAGCTTGCCTTTGCTTCCAGTTAGAGTAGAGTAGCTAGGTTTGCTTTCAGTCAGAAGAAGTGCTTGTGCACACTCTGCATGTTCCATTTGGGGCATGTATGATTTTCAGTTCTGTACATAGTTTTTGGTGTTGCTGGTTTTGCTCTTGCACAGTTCTTTTCAGTGGTTTTTGGTGAGAACAACTCCATGCCCGGTGGGTTTCCAAGTGGCTCAGAGGGGAGGTTTTCAAAGTTCAGATCAGTTTTCAGGCTACTACTCATGACTCCATGCCCAATGGATTGCTTCAGGAAACTGGTCTTTTCATCTAGCAGGCAGATGACCCCATTGAGTCGCCAAATTGTTATCCAAAATTCACCCCCAGGGTAATTTTGATAACATGCATCAGAATATTCAAGTCCCAGGCACATTGATTGATTCAGAGCAAACATCATGTTTCTGAGGTTCTCTCAGATATTTTTCTAACTCCCCTGGCCGAAGAAGGAAGGAGCAAGCTTTGAGAAAATGTGAAAAGTGCAGAAAGGCAAGTAGATTGATCCAGGAAAAATCGTGAAAATTGGCTAAGTCTTGCTCAAGGTCACCTTTGGGACGTGTGGGATAGAAAGGCGCGGATCGGCCGAAAAGCCTCCAGGTGGCCCGCTAGCAAAGTGGGACAAGTGGGAAAAAAAGATCTAACCGACCGGCCGGTTCGGCCGAAATGGGAACAAACAGCCCGCTAAGCATTTGGGACAAATGGGCAATGTGGCACGCGGGCGTGAGAAGCCGATCCGACTAAAAGAGGGAGAAAAATGACTAAGTGTTGCTCAGACGTTCGGGACAAAAAGACCCATACGCGGCCGAATCGGCCGAAATGAGCACAACAAATCAGAAGCAATTGGGACATCTGGGCCGCGAGGACGCAAACCGGCTGAATCGGGCGAAAAGAGTCGAGGCGATCCTGAATAACAGGGACATTTGGGACAAATGGGCGTGAACCGGCCGGTTTGGCTGAAATCAGCACAAGGAGTACTGTGCCAAATGGGACAAAGGGGGACGCGGGACACGGAGAGCCGAAAAGCCCGAAAACCAATGAGAAGCTACCACGTGTCCTCACAAGAGAAAAGTCCAAAAGTCAAAGGGGCAAGGTTTGAAGCGCTGGCCCGAGCCAATAATTATTGGACACGTGTCCATAGAGAAAGGAAGTGCGGAGCTCAGGGAGAAGTTAGAGAATTTGGCCGAGTTCCCAAAAAGGCTAAAAGTAAAGGAAGCCCCGCGCCTGTCCTCCAACGAGATCATGCCACGTGTCATACAAGTGGCAAGGTGGGGTGTGGGAAAAAGGTGGAAAAAGTCCCAAAATCATCAAAAGGTCAAAATTTCAAAAGAAATCCCGCCGAAAGGTGGAGGAGAGAGAATCACGTGACCAATCGAGCGTGCCACGTGTTATCTAAGTGGCAGAGCGGAAAGATTTCAAAACACGTTTTCACCTGTTTTGTGCCCTAAAACTTCAGACCTCCATAACTTTCGATCCAGAGCTCGGATTTGCACGTTCTTTATATCAACGGAAATCTTATGAAATTCTCTACATGATTCTAGGATCAATCTTGAGTTTTGGTGTAGTCTGGAGAGAGAAAATCGAGAAACAGATCTGACGCGTGATAATGGCCAGAAGTGACGTTTCAACAACCTGTTTTAATGCTAATGGGTCGCATTCTTCTTCAGCACGGCCAGAAGTGACATTTCAGCGGCCAAATTAATGCACATGGGTCGCATTCTCCTCCAAAATCACTCAAGATGGTAGGGTATGGATTGGTAAGGTATCCCATTCCGTTTTAATGCATCTGATCAATGAGGAATGGGTTGGCATGTTTTCCCATGTTTCGTCCCCAGGCTCAACCCATGTAATGTAAAAAGCGATTTGGCTCAAAAGACAAAATGTGGTTCATATTTTTGCTCGCCCTCCTTTCTTTTCTTCTCTAGGGTTGAAAATGGAGTTTGAGATTCCTCCCTTGCTCAGTAATGGCGTTTTTCCTCTTATTAATGGAATGATGTTCGTGTAAACTTCCTGGAGCAACAAAATGTGTTTTGTGATGCATCCGTCCATCCTTGCTCATTTTTGCTTGTTCTCTTCTTGCCTCTCTTCATTGTAGGTATTTGTGCATGTTTGAATGTTCACTGCAGGTTTGAGCCTGTGTTCATGGAGTTTTGGGACATTTTTCGTGTGAAATCTATCCTTGGGCTCGTGATGCATCTGTCCATCCTTCCCATTACTCACCTCTCTTTGTCCCATGGCAATTTTGATAGATGTTCAACATTCTCCTTCTACGGTGTATCACCATTTTAGTGTAGGCTTTTTATGTTTTTCCTTTCTCTCTCTCTCTCTCTGTCTCCTTGGCATGGTTAGATTAGGATTAGATTAGCTTGCCTCGCACTGTTTGGAATAGCTTGTGGCGGGTAGTTTAGGAGCAGGAACCAGCCTTCTCTGGAGATTCCTCTCTTGGTTTCACAAGTCCCACACTTGGAGAGAGGTTTCCATGTTGTGAAATCACACTGGATGCCCGAACATCAACCTAGAATCCCGATGCGCGTCTGTGGGAGTGCTTTGTGATTTTGCACTAACTTGGGCATAGAATCGAGTTTTTCCAATTCCTTCCATTTTTACACCTTCACGTTTTGTTTTATTGTCAATTTTGTCCCAATATGTATGGAAACATGGTCCTTTTTATTGGATGTGGCTCAATGGATCACATTTGGGCCTTATATTATTTCCAAAATTATCTATCCTTAAAGAAAGACTCATTTTCGGGCACAAATGGTGATTTCCTTAATTTTATGGTTTGACGGGTGTGTTTTCCCTATCAAATTTATATCTCAAGAATGCTATGGAAACGTGGCCCTTTCGATTGGATGTGGCTCGGCAGGAATTTTGAAATTCTAAGGTCCACTTTAACTCAAAGTTTTTCCATGTGGAGGGTCGACGCTCATATGAAAATTTTCCTTTTAGTTTAACCTTAGAGTTGCTTTGGGAGACATGGGGAGGTTTCCATTGGCCCTACCCAAAGTTAAACATTTTTATGTGGCCGGTGCAGCTTTGTTGTACCATAGACATGTGGAGGGACGTCACTCATTTGAGGATCCACCTTAGGGTCCCACCTTAGCAATTGTGCCAAGGGGACACGTGGTGAGGCCGCACTTGTTCGGGGTCTCAGATTTTGGGGACCATCTCAAAGTTGTTTCAAGGATACACGTGGAGGCTTCCTCCAGGCTCCTCTTTATAATTAAAGTTTTCAAAGAAATTTTCTAAGGCCACGGGACACATAGAGGACCTGTGCCTATTTGGGGACCTACTTGATCTAGAGGATCCTCACGAGAGAAACACCAATATAAAATCTTCTCAAAATAAGTTTGATCATTTTTAAAGCATGGAGAAAAATTATACGATTCCATCGATATCTTGTTTGTAGGAAACAGAGCTCGTTTGCAAAAGTTATAGCCCACTGAAATTTTTGGGCAACTGGTAAAACTTGGGAGTTTTGTGCAGGTTGGATGTGTGCACACTTTCCAAGTGTTTCAATCATACTATGACACATGGAAAATTGGTGTGACGGACTAAAAGTGGTTTTTGGAACACCGGTCTTGGACACTCGTTCGTGGACAAATGGAGCCCGCTATTTACTAGCTTGGGGCCCTCAGCCAAGTTCGACACACTTGATTATGGAGGGGTGTCTTAGCCTCCTTCTCATATTATCATTATACCAACTTGTGTATATATATGCCTCTGATTACATTTTTGCTATGCATGTGGGACTAATTGATAAGAGCATATTAAGCCAAAGACCAATTCCATATTCCACGCATTTTAACCAATTCCACATTCCACGCATTATTTAACTACCTCCATATTCCATGCATTTAATTTAAACCTCCTCAATCATTATTAAAAAAGGCACCTAAAACTATCTCAATGCATATCCATTCATAACACTTATCCATCCACCAAGGTGCCCACATCCTAAGCAACTAAGGTGGCTCTAAAGCCAATACAAAAGCGCCCCCTTTGCATTATTAAATGTCTTCCTTCTTTCACACACCCACAATGTTGGATAAATGTCTACAAATCTGCCTAAGGAGAAGGAGAGGGAAGTGGAGGGGATTTGAACCGCTAACCTCCCATGCAAAAGTTTAGGCACCTACCCATTGAGCCAGCCACTTGGAAACATTATAAAAGGAGTGTTATTTTATTTGAATAGCATTCTGTCTGTGCAAAATATTGAAATGCTCATAACTTGAGCTAGAAATGGAATTTTGAGGAGATGTAAAAAGAAACCCCTACTATTTTTGATAGAGGAAGACTGAAAGAAGGTTATAATTTTGTAGAATTATTTTTAAAGAATTATTTTCAAGATTTTAATAGATCAGTCCCATTCAACTAGACCCGGAGATGTAGGCCTCAAGCACCGAACTCCGTTATCAATTCTTGTGTCAAATTCTGGTGAATTCTCTTCATTTCTTTACATATTTGCATAGTACTTATAGTTTTAATTCTTTTATGAAAAATATAAAAGGATATAATGCTCAATTTTTACATCGAAAATCAATACAAAGCAAAGAAATGTGTGTGCACAATTGCTAGTTAAATTTGATTTTCAGATCATTGGTATCAGAGCTGGTTTTGACTTATTTTTGGTTCAGATTAACATGTTTTGGATTGCAAGTTGTGTGTTGGATGTTAACAAGGTCTTGATCTAAGAAGGGTGAAGGAGAGTTAGTTGAAGGAGATCCCAAAATTGGTACCAGATGATCTCAAAGTCCTACAATGGCGGATCGAGAGGAAGAAAACTTTCGTCAATCATTCCTACAGATGAAGGAAATGGTGGAAGAAATGTACCAAGATAGAAAAAGGGAAAAGGGAACTAGAGAAGGTAAGAAAGAAGAAAGCTCTAGTTTTGATATTCCAAAAAGAGACTCTTTAAAATCTAATTTTCCTTCATTAAAGTTAGATATCAAGTTTGAATTGCCTATGTATACTGGAGAGCTAAATGCAGAGAAGTTGGATAACTGGGTCAAGCAGATAGAAGTATATTACAGGGTTCAGAGAATTGTTGATGATGAAGCAAAGATTCATCTGGAAACTCTTCAGATGGGTGGCACAACACTCATTTGGTGGGAGAGTAAGCTTCAGGAAGTGGAAGAAACCAAAGGTATAGAAATCACTTCTTGGTCTGAATTTGTTTCAAATCTTAGGAAACAATTTTATCCTCTTGGTTATAAGCAACAAGATATGATGGATTGGAAAACATTAAGACAAACTAAAGGACAAAGTGTTCAAGAATACACACAAGAATTTAGGAAAAGGGCTCTAATTCTGGGAATTTCCCTAAACACAGAAGAAACACTGCTCAAATATATTGGTGGATTGCATAGTTATCTAAGGCATATGATACTGGTTTTAGGTCCTACTAATCTTGATGCAGTATGTGTTCAAGAAACCCATTTGGAAGCACGAGGGAAAATGACAAAGGAGTCATATTTCTCTTCTTTTAATCAAAAGAACAAGAAATATGAAGGAAAAGGTTCAAAAGAACAAGGAAAAGGAAAGGGTAAGCATAAAACAAACTCTACTGTTAAGAAGGAAGATGAAAAACCATTTTGTAATCATTGTAAAAAAAACCATGATGAGTCTAAATGTTGGAAATTACATCCCAAAAAGAAGCATAAATGGATGGTTAAGAAAGGAAAAGAAAAGAAAACAAACACTATAGTGCATGATCTTGGTTCTGATTCAGGTGATGAAACCAAAATCATAGCTATGAGTTTTCAAGGTAAATCAACTCTTTCAATTTCCAACAATAGCACTACAAATGTTGTAGCTTCTTCTAATAAACAAACTATACCTGATGATAAGAAAAGGAATGATATTTTCCACATTAGAGTAATTTCAAAGCATACGAAAATTGATACTCTTTTTGATAATGGATCTCAAGCTAATCTAATTTCTGAGGAGGTTGTTAAGAAATTAGGACTCAAAACTAAACCACATCCTAAGCCTTATCCTTTGGCTGGGTTTGTGATGACGGAAAATGTAGGTAACTAAAACTTGTACTTTTAGATTTTCCATTATAGAAAAGTTTATAGATGAGGTTGAATTAGATGTAGTTCCTTTGGATATTTGTGGGGTGGTTTTGGGAAGTCCTTATTTGTATGATCATAAAGAAATCTTCTATAGGGAAGAAAATAAATATTTGCTTGTAAAGGATGGAATTGAGTTTATTGTTAGAGCTCACTGTGAAAAGAATAATCTATCCTTAGTAACTGCAGGTCAAATGAAAAGGCTTGTAAACTCAAGCAAAAGTTTTGTGCTCATGGTGGTCAAAGCCAAAGAAAAAGAACATGAGATGGCTTTTGAGACTTACGATCGAAACATAAGGATTAATTGGTAAAATCTGTTTCTCATTTTGATGATGTTTTCAGAATCTACAAGGTCTACCTCCCAAAAGAGGGGTTCAACATGAGATACAATTACTTCAGGATGCACCTCTTCCCAATATCGGAATGTATAGGTTGTCAGTAGTAGAGAATGAGGAAATCAAGAGATAGGTAATGGAAATTTTGGCTCAAGGTATAATTCATCCAAGTACATCCCCATGTGGTTCACCAATTATATTAGTTCCTAAGAAGGATGGCACTTGGTGAATGTGTGTTGATTTCCATGATTTAAACAAGATTACTAAAAGAATCTTTACCCTCTTCCTAGAATAGATGATTTATTGGATCAATTAAAAATGCAATTTATTTCACTAAGTTAGACTTAAGAAGTGGTTATCACCAAGTAAGAATTGCAGAAGGTGATGTTTGGAAAACTACTTTTAAAACAAAACAAGGATTTTTGAATGGTTAGTGATGCCTTTTGGTTTGTGCAATGCACCAACAACATTGATGAGAGTTATGAATGAAATATTTAGACCATTCATTGATAATTTCATTATTGTCTACTTAGATGATATTCTTATTTTCAGTAAGTCATGGGATGAAAATGTTAAACACATCTAGAAAGTCTTAGATGCACTAAGGAAAGAGAAATTGTATTTGAAGATGTCAAAATTTGAATTTGGAAAAACATCTTTAATTTACTTGGGTTATATTGTAGGAAATGGACAATTGAGAATTGATCCTGCAAAAATAGAGGTTATTGTGAAATGGCCTAGACCCACTAATGTGATGGAAGTTAGGAGTTTTCTAGGTGCAGTTCAGTATTGGAGAAAATTTATTGCTAACTTCTCATATATTGCATCTCCTTTGCATGCTTTGACAAGTATTAAACATGTCTTTCACTGGGGAGGAAAACAACAGAAAGCCTTTGATACACTTTGAAAGAGAAGATAAGTACCGCGCTCCGATCTTGAAACTTATAAATTTACAACATTCATTTGAGATTGAGATAGATGCTAGTGACTACACAATGGGGGCAATTTTGATGTAGAACAAACAACCAAGTGTGTTACCATTCGTAAACCTTTTAAAGTGTGCTAAGAAACTATCCAACTTATGATAAAGAGTTGTATGCTTTGGTTCAAAGTGTTAAAAAGTGGAAGCATTATTTAATGGGAAAATAAACGATTATACATATTGACCATCAACCTCTTCAAGACTTACAAACACAAACCAAATTGCAGTAGTATAGACATTTCGTGTGGATGGGATTTTGCAACAATTTCACCTTGTAATCAGGTATAAAAAAGGTATTCAAAACAAGGTTGCCGACATGTTATCTAGACCACCAGTGGTAGTAGCATCTATTCTTTTGCAGCATAGTTCTTTGGCTCATGTTAGTTATAAGGAACAATATGTAAATGATGTTGATTTTAGAGAAGTGTATGAGGATCTAGTAAGTGGGAAACAAGTAGGAGAAAAATATTATCATTTGCATGAAGGATTGTTATATCATTCTGGTAAACTTTGTATTCCAGAAAATGAACATGTGCATATGATTAGGGAAGCACATACTTCTCTTATTTCAGGGCATTTTGGTGTTAGTAAGACAGTTGCACATTTACATAAATATTGTTATTGGCCTAGAATGCATGAACATGTAAACAAGTATATTAAGGGATGTGTTCTTTGTGCCACAAGCAAGCCAAGTAACTAGAAATTAGGACTTTACACTCCTCTTCCTGTTCCAACAAGGCCTTAGGAAAGTGTTTCCATGGAATTTGTAGGAGGCTTGCCCATGACACAGAAGAAACATGATTACTTATATGTGGTAGTGGACAAATTTAGCAAAATGTGTGTGTTGGTTCCATGTACTAAACAAATAATTGGTGAGGGAACTGCACATTTATTTTTTCAGTTTGTTTGGGTTCATTTTGGTTTACCTAATTCAATTATATCTGATTGGGATTCTAGATTTCTTGGGGAATTTTGGTCAACATTGTGGGGGTTAATGGACACAAAACTAAAAAAGAGCACTGCTTTTCATCCACAAACCGATGGTCAAATAGAGGTTGTAAACCACATAGTGGTACAATTACTTAGGGGTTATAGTAGCAAACATCCTAAATTATGGGATGAACATCTTTATTATGTGTAACATGCTTATAATCATGCCTTACATTCTTCTAATTTGAAGTCTCCATTTGAGACTTGTTACGGATATCCGCCTAATTTTCCATTAGATATATATTATGGACATGAAAGCTGTTGTTAATGGTTCAAGTGATTCTGACAAGGATAAAAAATTTGTGTAGAGAATACAACAGGTTCATCATTATTTCCATGAATAATTGGAGAAAAGTCAGGATAAGTACAAAGCTAGGCATGATAAACATAGAACTAATCACAAGTTCAAAGTTGGTGATTGGTTTGGCTTCACATCAAGCAAGGAAAGACCTGACTGAGGTGAAGGTAAAAAATTGAAATCTATACGGTATGGTCCATTCTAAATATTGGAAAAAATTGGTAACAATGCTTTCCGGTTGGATTTACTTCCATATATGCAAATCTACTCAGTTGTAAATGTTGAGAATTTAAGATTGTATGAACTGCCTATGATTTTTGTTATCATAATGATGCTAACATAATGCCTTCCATTGATGATTTTTCTCCTGAGTATCTTGATGAGTTCCAGGAAGACATCATTTTGGATAGGAAAGTAATAACTTTGTGAAGGGGTGATATTGAGTATCTTCATGTTGGGTTCAAAGGCATGCATCCAAAAAGGATAAATGGATGGAAACTAGAAAGGTGAGGGAGAAATACCCTCACCTATTCACCAATTAAGTTGACTTTTGGGGTCCAAAAGTTTCTCAGTGGGGAGGAATGATCTAGAGGATCCTCACAGAGAAACACTAATCTAAGATATTATCAAAATAAGTTGCAGTCATTTTTAAAGCGTGGAGAAAAATTATACGATTCCGTCGATATCTTGTTTGTAAGAAACGGAGCTCGTTTGCAAAAGTTATAGCCCGCTGAAATTTTCGGGCAACTGGCAAAATTTGGGAGTTTTGTGCAGGTTGGACGTGTGCACACTTGCCAAGTGTTTCAATCATATTGTGACACATGGAAAATTGGTGTGATGGAATAAAAGTGGTTTTTGGAACACCGGTCTTGGACACTCGTTCGTGGACAAATGGACCCCGCTATTTACTGGCTGGGGGCCCTCAGCCAGGTTCGACACACTTGATTATGGAGGGGTGTCTTAGCCTCCTTCTCATATTATCATTATACCAACTTGTGTATATATATGCCTCTGATTGCATTTTTCTATGCATGTGGGACTAATTGATAAGAGCATATTAAACCAAAGACCAATTCCATATTCCATGCATTTTAACCAATTCCACATTCCACGCATTATTTAACTACCTCCATATTCCACGCATTTAATTTAAACCTCCTCAATCATTATTAAAAAGGCACCTAAAACTATGTCAATGCATATCCATGCGCAACACTTATCCATCCACCAAGGCGCCCACATCCTAAGCAGCTAAGGTGGCTCTAAAGCCAATACAAAAGCACCCCCTTTGCATTATTAAATGCCTTCCTTCTTTCACGCACCCACAATGTGGGATAAATCTCTACAAATCCGCCTAAGGAGAAGGAGAGGGAAGTGGAGGGGATTTGAACAGCTAACCTCCCATGCAAAATTTTAGGTGCCTAACCATTGAGCCAGCCACTTGGAAACATTATAAAAGGAGTGTTATTTTATTTGAATAGCATTCGGGTCTGTGCAAAAATATTGAAATGCTCATAACTTGAGCTAGGAATGGAATTTTGAGGAGATGTAAAAAGCAACCCCTGTTATTTTTGATAGAGGAAGACTATGAGAAGGTCATAATTTTGTATAATTCTTTGTAAAGAATTATTTTCAAGATTTTAATAGATCGGTCCCATTCAACCGGACCCGGAGACGTAGGCCTCAAGCGCCAAACTCCGTTATCAATTCTTGTGTCAAATTGCTCGTGAATTCTCTTCATTTCTTTAAATATTTACATAGTACTTGTAGTTTTAATTATTTTATTAAAAATACAAAAGGATATAATGCTCAATTTTTACATCGAAAATCAATACAAAGCAAAGAAATGTGTGTGCACAATTGCTAGTTAAATTTGATTTTCGATCACCTGCCCTTGTACTTTAATTTTTAAGAAGCGATGAAGGGACACTTGAAAGTTTCGGTTCACTCTACCCTTTCTTAGAATTTTCAACGGCCAAGGAAAAATGTCTCAGACCCTAGACACATGGCGCCTTCCATTGGTTCTTTAAAATTTTCAAACGACTCACTTGGGACTAAGACACGTGGTGAGCCTGTGCTTGTGTGGGGTCTCCACTTTTGTGCACCATGCCAAAGGTTCACCAAAGAAACACGTGGAGGATTTCGTTGGCTCCTTTTATACTTAGAATTTTCATAGGCCAAAAGGTGTTTTTCTTGGGCCCATGGCATGTGGAAGGCCTATGCTTGTTTGGAAATTTACCTCTGTACTTCTCCTTTGCATTTGTCTTAAGGAAACACCGGACTACTCGATCTAAAGTTGATAAAGGTAAGAATCAATGGTTGCTATGCATTGCATCTATTTTTCTAGCTATTTTTTCTCCGCGACTTCTAGAGATGCAAATACACATTGTTTTTCATCATTTTTTTATGAAATTCCTTGTCATTTTTTTCTACAAAGTGCCAATAAATGGATTTAGAACTTAATTTGTGAGTCCAAATATTTTTAAGGTTGATATTTTGAAGTTGGAATTGCTCGGGCACTTGCAAAAAGTGAATTACCAGAGAAGCTGGATGCGGGACAGAGTTGCAGAGGAAAGAGAGGGAAAAGGATGAAATGATGGAGGTTGTAGGTGCAAAGGATGAAAAAGGTGTTTCCTCGAGGGTGAAAAGGATTGCCTATCAGATCTAGCTATACAGAGCCTCCGGAAAATGATTAAAATAGGGATTTATTACATGAAAGAATAAGAATGATTAGAAGGATTATCAAAAAGTTGTGGCATGAAATCCTAGTCATTAGTCGAGGGTTTGAGAAACATGACCAGTTCATGATTTGTCCACTTGGCAGTTTGTGGGTGTAAATCATTAAATGTCACTTTCTCGAGAAAAATTGGTAACAAGCAAAATTCCCTCGAATATTCTTATTTTTAGGGAGAAAATTTGGGATGAGTGAGCAAGTGAAATGTATAAATGTAATGAGAATACTCTTGTAAAGGGTCGGGGGTTGAATTCTTAAGAGAAAATTTGAGAGAGCCCATCTTCCTGAGAGACTAATCCATGAAGCCTATTAATTTCCTATGTTTTAGATTTGAATCATGTCAAGTTGGCCGTTGACAAGATCTGAGACTGTTCAAAGAAAATTTCCCCTACTAATGAATCTAATCAATTTCGAATTAGTGTGTGTCAATCTTGGACCAATTTGTGTCTACTTTATTTCAGAATGTCTACAATTAGTTTTTCTTATTCCTATTGCAATCTTGTGTTAAATTCCTCCTGAATCACACATGATCTCTTCCCTGTGACATTTTAGTGGTATTTACAATTTCATGTCAAGAAGAGCCTTCATCCTGTAATGAGATAAACATTTTAAAATCACTTTACCTGTCATTTTATTGATAAAGATTGTTTGTAAGCATTTGAGTGTATCTTACGCATGAGGAACCAGGGGTCTTAATGTTTAATTGAGTCTTTAGCTTGAGCCTTCATGTTAAATTCTTGGAGATTGTGTGAAACTGTGAAAATATGGGCCTCTATTGATGCACACCTTCTAGTTGAAGGAATATTTTAGCTATTCTGAAGCTTTTTGTCATTTAGTATTCCAATTATTGTGAAGGTTCTCAAAGATCTGGCATAATCAATTTTATCATGCTTAATCTCCCACCAAAATTATTCAAAACAATGAATCCTACCATAACTACCCCCGTTTTCCATGTATGTCCAAAATGTATAAATTCTACTGCCAAAATATGCATAAGCAATCAGGATTCCATAATGTCTCTAGTAACCTTCAACCCTGTTTAGGAAATATCACCATTCTTTAGAAGTGACAACTCGTGAGAGTTAAATTGTGGTGCATTGATCATATTTTCTCAGTTCCCCTTTAAAATTTGTGCAAAGAAGGACATATTCATTCTCCTTCACTAAAAGAGGTTACAAAACGGGTCCTCTCACCTTGGTCGAAAGGCATGGCCTAAAGTAGTGAGGATAGATCAAATCCTTAATGAAGGTGTTATCCATTTCTCTGATGCCTAAGTGATAAAGAGTCAGAAAAATCCCCTCCCTGGCTACAAAATGACTCATAATATGATCTGTCTGTCTCTTAGTGTCTTGCTAAATCTTTGATGCTTGCTTTCGGTTCCAAGGGAGAATCAATTTGGATACCAACACAACCATTGGATCTAAGTCAATATGCTGATTTGTAAATTCATATTTTCTCTTCATAAATCTTTGTATTTGAGAATCATCCTCAAATACTTTCCAATGTTTGACATTATCAAGCACAGAAGGTCTAGCCAATACTTCAACATCATAATTAAAAAATAGAGATACTTTACAATTAGAGAAATGTGATGCAATGACAACCAATATATCAGCTTTTGTGTTCTGAGTCCTTTCATGATATAGGATGTTAAACAAATTAAACATTTCAATAAGGTCCCATAATGCATACTTATACTATTTCATTCATTAATTTTTGGTTGCATACAATTTTCTTACTTGTTTCACAATCAACTCAGAATCTCCCTTAACAATGATATCCTTAATTCCATGTTTCTAAGAAACTCTTAAACCCAGGAGTAATGCTTCATACTCTAAAATATTATTAGTGCATTCAAAATTTAATTTGAATGAAAAATTAAAAGATTCTTTTTCTAGGGATGTAAGGACTATTCCAGGTCCACTTCCCATAGTTGAGCATGCTCCATCAAATATCATGGTCTAAGGAATGCCAACATCTTGTAAATGATTATATATATATATATATATATATATATATATATATATATTGATCTTCAAAATCAACATATCCTATAAAATTTTCTAAATCAATGTCAACAAATAATACCTCATAAGAGGCATTCATGGGGTCTTCAATAATGTGGAGCATATTTTCTCCCCATGTAGTTTCACTGATTTTCCTTTTACATGTATGGTGGCATAAGACATGTCCATCTCGTACACTACCTCCCACACTTGCAACCCATTTTCTAGATAATAACATACCCCACTTAGCAGGGAAATCCATAATAACTACATTCATGGTTAAATATTTATTGAGTAAGCAACAAGATGAACAACCAGTCCCTTCAAATATCCAATGACCAACACCTCCTTAGAATCCATGGCATAAATTTTTTCAAAAGCAATAGTTACCTTTATATTTAACTCATTCATGACATCCAATGGAATTATATTACACAAGGATCTCGAGTCAAACATACATTTTTGAACAAGCTTGTCACTAATTATCAGGGATGTAAAAAATGGATCTACATATAATTGAGATTCAACCAAGGAAGTGACTAAATATATCTCTAGGGATTCCCCATGCTTTCTTGTTCCTGAGGAAATTCCAATTCATCCGTAGTATGTGAAACATCCACACTGTTTACATCTTTACTTATGACAACTATATCCTCTTTGAATCCCAAATATTTGAAGGCTCTTCTTTTATGCTCAGAAATTCTGAGCAACTCAATATGGGCACGGTAAATTTTATTTGGATAAAAATATGAGCCATATCAAAAGTAATATACTGTAGCATAGCTGTGGTAGGAGACAAAGTGATTTATTTTTCAGGTGGGATAAAATATTTTACTACCTGCCTAGTATTAGAGGTACTTACATCGACAACAACAACATGGCACTTATTTGGTATATCTTTCTTGGGAATTTTTTTGGGGATATTGGTCAATAGGGGTATTTTGTTTGTTGAAGGTGGGAAAAACCCTTTAACCATTATGCTTCGAAGGTTATATTCCTTTTCTTGAGCCACAACAACATTCATCAGTAGCTTCTGTCTTCCTAAGAAGGAATACCCCAGTCATATTTCTTAATCATCAAAGCCCTTAGATATTCAAAATCATGGTTAGGTAACTCAAAAGAAGACTGAACCATATCTATATCAACATTAGTAGTAGGAGGAAAAGAAGATACCCATTCCGAAACAGATCCAAAAGGACTCAACAGTTCTTGCACCCAACAATTCAGTAGAAGTAGCCCCTTGTGGTGTAGTATCAACACATTCCAACATACAAACATCACCAAAAATAGCTTCATTAGTGACATCATCAAAAAAATTGGGGTCACAAGGATAATTTGGAAAGAAAAATTTATCACACCTATAAGTGACATGATATTCTTAAACCAAAGATACTCTAGTAGTCAGTGGAACATGCATTACCTTGTTTTCTCTAGGGTTTGGTTGCTTATTTGCTGACCCCATAGGTCCTTTCCTCTATCATTTTGTATATGATCACCTATGGGATGATTTCCCAATCTATTTTGTCCTTGAGGTTGAGCTTGACAATTTTCCCCTAGGACTTTCTAAGCTTGAGCAAGTTCATAAGAAATTTCCTTAACGACCCCGCTAAAGTTTTTATTGGTTCCTCCAAATCTATTGACTTGCTTGTTTGGGGTTTTCCTTGTTTATTAACTTTTTTATAAGAGGTAAAAGAGGGTTGAGGGGACCCTACCCCATACATAGTATGCAATATCAAGATAAAAGGGCCAAGGGAGTATCCATTGAAGCCCCACACGTACCTAAAACAAAAAATATAAAACAAAATAAAGAACACAAGCCTAAAATCCCAAAGTAAAATAACTAACAACAGGAGCCAAGGAACTAACAACAAGAAAAACACAGAAAAAACCATACATCCAGAAAGGCATATAATCCATCATTCTTTAATTAGTTCTCCCACCATGTGCATGCACCCATTCCATTCCTTGACCAAGCCAACAATAGTTGATTTCTAGAATTGGTAATCCGGTTCAACTATCTCCACTTTTGGCCCAGACCCATCCTTTTCTTTATTCTTCACAACCTCCATGGAATGAATCATCTTAGCTAGAAGTTTAAGATGGTGAATGGTGCTTTTGACATTGAGGATGTGAACATCCCTGATCTACAAAATAATCTCCTTCATTTTCAGCATATCATTCTCCATGGCCAAACATCTCTCGTTTGCATTCTTAAGTTGTTCACTAAGAAAAATAGATGAGAGTTTCTCAAAATTTTCCTGAAGTTCCCTCAGATCAATGGTCACCATGCTTATCTTATGTTTCTTGATATCAGTATCTAGCCTACAATTTTAAAACTCTCTCATGAAGACATTCGATTTGATTGCCATATCCTGGGCTTTGAACAAATTCTTCTAAGAATTTTTGAGAGCATGCAAACTCTCAATAACTTCTTCCATATTTTGGATTTTTTTCCCTCAGATTTCTTTGGATCTTTCCTAACCTCCAACTTTTCACTACTGTTAGATTGGTAAACTTCCTCATCTTGTTGTTCCCTTGAGTCTAAGATAACTTCCTAATTCTCCAGAGGATCCAAAGTCTCACTCTATCTCCTTTGCTTCTTAACACTTTCTTTGGCCAAATTAGACCTAGTCCTTTTAGCCACTGATTTCCCCATTTCCTCCATACTAGGAATAACCACATTAGCTTCCAAGATCTCTTTTTTCCCCTAAACTATCTTGATTCGGGTTCCCTAATTAGCCCCAATTTTTTCATTTTTACCAATGAGGGGAGTACCCATATTAAGCAAGGATTTGATGAGCCCTTGATGTAGTGGAAGGGTAAAAGTTCCTTTCTTGACTTGAGCTATAGATTTAGCCAAAGAAAAATATAGAAAATTGGGGAAATTGTAGGATTTTTATTTCTAACATGATTGAGCATAGGAAAGTGATACCCATAAATCACTTTATATCTCCCTTCCAGAGTTATATACGCCATGATTAATTGAGCTATTTCATTGAAAGGATGAGGAAAATCCTCTCTAGCATAACCATTATGAAGATTTTTAGGCACACCCTTACCTTGCATGAAGCATTCGATCTCCGAATATAGTCAGACTTGGGTTTGAAGGTGCATCTTCATTCCTAAGATAGACAAACACTTTTTATATAAACTTCAACAAGATAGTGAAAGAGAAATTCCCTACCCGAACATGACCTTCCTTCCACATTTTAGAATCTAATTCACTTTTTTTTATCATACCCATTAAATATTTTTAATTTTTTTAACAGCCCAACCTTTTCAAGCAACTCCTCCACCTCTTTAGACATCACCGAGATCTTGCTATGTCCAGTTCTCACTAAATATCCTCCCATTTTTCTTCAGTATCTCTTCTTCCTAGTAAGGATATGCCAACCCTTACTATAGCTACATTTACCATGATTTTTCAAATGATTAAAATAAATGAGGGGATCTGCCCAAGCCTCGAGAATGATAAGATTCCCTTGTTTATTAACTATACACCCTCCCTCTTTAGAGGTTTTCTAGCTTCTTTGATATTATTCTCAATTTTTACTGCCATAGAAAAGGCTTGCCTCAAGTTTGTAGGATTCTTATCCCTCAGATAATAAGCTTTTTTCTTGTCAAAATCATATGAGTATTTGATTAGACAAGAGTCATCACTAGGTCTCAGGTTCACATGTAATCTTGTCAAGGTCTTATTAAACCTAGTATTAAAATCTTGTACTGGCTCATTAGGATTTTTCTTTATATTCTCAAATTCAGTAAATAGGAACCTAGGATCTGTCTTATCACCATATTATAACTTGAAGGAATTCTTCATTTCTACCTAAGAATCAATTGAATTTTCTAGCAGTGATTTGTACCATTCCCTAACATCTTCATCTAAAGTGTGTATAAACAATTTTACATACACATCTTCATGCTCTATTTCATAGTCTTCCATGACATTTTGGAAGAACTTAAGATGTTTCTCTCCACTTATGGCATTATTTCCCTAAAATCTAGACAGTCTATTTCTGACTTCATTAGGAATCTCATTTGGATATCCCACCATCCCATGAAAATTTATAGGTCTGTAAGTATTTTCAAAAAAGGAGCTCTGGGTGGAGGTTTGGCCATATTATTTGGTGGAGGTGTTTCAACATGAGGGTTAAAATGGTTGGGAATTGGGGGTATTTGAGGAAATGGGGTATGATCTTCAAATTATTGATCCTTTAATGATTTGGTCTCAAAAAATACTCTATTATTTCTAATCAATAAAGGAGGAAATTGAAGAATACCCTGATCACTTGTAAATGAAGGCCCCTCCTAAGCTGGAGTATACAAATTGGCACAAGGACTACTTGATCTAGAATTGTCTGAAGTATTGGAGTAATCTTCCACTAAAGGTTGATCAGTCTTAGTAATAGGTACAAATTTTTCTTCAGATCTATGATCAGCCAATACTTTCTAGACTTGTTTTCTTCTGGATTAGTCTTTCCCAACTCTGGGAATAATCTTCTGGTAGGATCTGATTTGAAGAAGGATTTCCTTCCTTCCAAATTTGTGAAATTGACAAGTTAATCAACAAAGATTTAGATATTTTACACTGGTTCTCACCAGATTTCTCATAGAAGATGGAGCCATCACTAAGGTTTTACACCTTAGATGTGTTGATCACTTGAAATAACTTATTAAATGATGATTTTATACATATTTTAAATAAGGATTTACAAATTTTCATAGTCTTTGGTCAGGCCTCTCCCAAGGAGTCAAATTTAATGGAAAGCTTGCTCGTACTAGGAAAATATAGAGAAAATTGATATAGATGGGGCTCTATTTTAACAAAGCTTAACAAAAGACTGGGTTTTTAACATGAATTCATATCATATATACTACAAATGTTACCAGAGACACTTATATTTTCTTAATTCTAAGATGTAGTCCCCGATAAAGGCACCAGAGGCGTGTTGTTACCAAAATTTACACATTCTTTGGGGCCGGAAGTTTTAACAAACAAAACCGAGGTACTTTTAAGAATGTTAGCCTTGGATATTTTACATCGTTTGTAGCCAAGGAAACTTATAACAAACCTATTGAGACTAAAATTTAGAAGGCTTGCATGACACGTACAAAAGGAATGACAAACCCTACTACTTTTGGTCTTGCCTTTGTGGGATGAAAGAACCCAAGGGTAATCTAAAGAAAAATAGAAGGGATGAATCATTTACTTCTCAATCTCTTTGGGAAATGAATTAGTCTAGGATAAGCATGGCCATAGAAACAAAACTTCACTTTCACAAGTTTTCACATAAAGTGATGTATACTCTTATTTCACCAAACACATGTTACTATACAAATATAAGCTACATTGATTTTGTAGTTTTTGATAGAAGGAATTAAAATCATGGGTTCCTTTCATCGATATCTATTAATAACACAAAAGGATGAAAGACAAAGGGATTTTATTGTACGATGAGACTCAAATTATAGTTTTTATAAGGTCAAGGATTTGTAAGATAATAGATCACTCAATAACACTACTCACAATACTTGCTCAGACATATATGACATCCCAGACAATAAAGAACAATTCATCAATTAGTCACAGTTTCCATTTAAAGAAATATTTGCATTCATTGATACTCAATTATGAAAAATATTTCACACAATCCTTAAAATACTTAGCACAAAATCTCATGCAAATATTTTAATGAATCGTTTCTTGTTTCTGATCTCATATGCTTAAGATACACTCGAAAGATTACAAACATCCATCAAAAAAACAATTTCAGCAAGGATTTTATAATTTCATTCAATATTGTAAAGTAAAAGCTCACACCACAATATTGAACAAATGACAAAAGCTTAATCACTAAGGACAAACCTAGTGTAATTTAGAGAAGCAAGAAATACATAATTGCAATAGAAAATGCAATTGATCAACTAAATGTTTAGTATATAAAATCCAAAACATGTAATCCAAAATCATAGTTAGACAAATTTCATTTAAATCTACCAAATTCTTGACAAGGGAACATGAAAACAAATGATCTCAATGCTTGTTAATGACTATACACTGTAATCATCTTAACATTTAAATTTGAATGAGTAAAACTTAAAATGTATTTCTTCTAGACAATTTAAGCAATATCACAACAAAATATATCAATTCTTGTTTTTGTAAAAGCTTAAGAAAAAACCCCCTCTAGTATGAGGACAAACCCCTCATACTTATACAACTATTAGAATTGATTTAATTTCCCCCCAAAAACATCCCAAAGGATCCCTTAAATCTATGCTTTGTGTAATTAAAAATCTCCAAAGGAAGTATCTACTAACTGAAAAGATTCATTTTTGTTCTTGATTGGGCTGAGTGAAGAAAGAACCATGTGGTGACACCTGGGAGAGATGGAAAAGATATTATTTTACTTCTAACAAACTTTTGTCTTTTAGTAAGCTACACTCTGTTTCAAGGAAATCCTTGATCTAGAATGCATTACGAAATTAATTTTGTTTTGAACTACGTTGCTCTTATTTTTAATTTTTATGGCCCTTTCCATTGGGTTAATTTAAGCTTTCCCCTACCTTGTTCTTATAGGTATCAAAATTTTCAAACATTTGAGTGATAAATTCCTCATCGGGCCCTGAGTGGTAGTTGAAAACTACTTTTTGTTTCATACTTATTTCATCAAACTCCACAGAGAATTTTTTTATTTCTTTATCCTCTCGACAATTTATCAATGTATTCCTAGTATTTCATGGTGCATACACTAAAAACTAAAAGGAATAATAACCAGATCGTACCAAGCCAAGAACACAGATGCTAATCAAACACCATGATCAATAAGATGAAAGTAATTCGCCATAATAACTTTACATCAAACCTTTGAAAATAAATGAGCAACAATATCATATATTATTATGGAACTCAATGAAATACAATGAGAATGTGCCTTGCTTAAATAGGTAAGGAATAACAATCTAAGAATCATTCAAGGTCATAGATCAAGCCATAATTCAAGGAAATAACTTGTCATCAAAGAACTAGTCAAGACCATATATTTAGGAGAGAATTAGACATCAAGGATATAGTCAATAACATAGATCAAGGAAAGAACTATACCTAACAACTAGATGATATCTCCTAATATCTAAATAAGATAAAATAAATATCCAAACACATAAGTGGGTGAGGATAAATACAATAAAGGTAAATAAAGTACCTAGGTGATCATGAGCTAAGGTAAATACCTACTCTATCATTTGAGTGATAAATTCCTCATCGGGCCTTGAGTGGTAGTTAAAAACTAATTTTTGTTTCATATTTGTTTCATCAAACTCCATGAGAGACAATTTTTTCTTTCTTCATCCTTTGAAAATTTATCAATTGTTAACTCAATGTATGCCCGATCTGCATGGTGGATACACTGAAAACCCTTAGCTCTCCCGGTTTACCCATAACATATTCTCTGAAAATTCTAATCAAAATTTTGGTGCTCTCCATTCTAATTGTTTCTCCACTATCTGTCCCAATTAATTTTTCTATTAGAGCATGAAGGCCACCGATATATTCCATTGTTTTGTCTCTCACTTCATTGATAATTTCAATAGATTTTGTTAAAATCTCCACTCTTAATTTTTCCATATTGTAATATTCCTATTGATTTCCCATAGTCAAGAGACACAATTCCTTCTTTAACAACCAAGTCATCACCTAAGTTTTTGATAGCTCCCATTTTTGGTAGCATATCAGTCCACATTAATTTCTTAGCTTCACATTTATCCATTAATGCCTTGGTTGCTTCTACCTTTTCAAAATATGGGAATACCATTTCACAACTTCTGTGATTATTGATTCACCTCTGATAACCAAATCATTCTCCCATTGGATAGTGGCCTCCCCTCTTTCTCTTAAGTCACTTACTCTCTTGATGTCATCATTATGATATCTTGGACTCCAACTTACCCTTCCTTGTGAGTTCTGGTTAATTTTCGACCAAGTTGGATAGTGCCTCATTCTTGGCCTTTAAATCCTTCTTAGTTTCTTTAAACTCATCAATCCTTTGGAATACCTCTTCTACTGCTACAAAAATCATATTTCATTTCTTCAGTAGAAGGATTACCTAATGAGATCCTAGAGACCTAAAAATAATATGGGGATGTTTCTCCTTGAGGTACATCAGCTTTGGGAGTTACAACATCTATGAATCATTATCCTTTCTTTCTCAGGGTTGCCCTGGAGATAAATTTTTCCTTTTTGGGTGGTCTTGCTGGATTGAGGAGAGCCAAGATCTATAAATCATCATCATTTAGCTATATTTCCACCTTATTCTTCTTTGGGAGAGTACTACCTATCCAATCCCTTATGGGGGACTCATGTTCATCAAGTGATTATAGAACTGGAGTTACATGGATAAATTCAAGGGATTTGGAAGAGGAAGAAGGTATAAACATACCTTCTTAAGCTGTATATATTGGTTCCTCCGAGTACCTAGTCCTATAAGTCCACCCTGACCCTGAATTCCATCCATAGATTCAGATTGGAACCCTATTTCTTAAACTACCAGGGGTTGTTGGTCATCAAATTCATTTTCTTCATGCTTTGAGTCCTCACCCATTTTATTACTAGGAACAAATATCGTCTCGCAAGGTCCCTAGGAAATGGCTTCAGTTGTGGGAATGTGAGCTTCAAGAATTACTACATTTACTTCAATGTCTTAAGGTACTGCTACAAGTGTGACATATGAATTTTATTCTTGTGCTATATCATCTTGTAATTTTGTCGGCATGCGGTTGTACTCCATGTCTAATACTCTACCCTCTTCTACTATCACACTACTTGGAGTTGGCTTTGGGGTGGTCTCAACATGTTGTTGTGGAATAGTTGAGGCATAAATTATAAGATAATTCATGAGGGGTTGTTCCTTGATGGGTGAAGCAACTGGAGATATTGGAATGGAAATGGTTATCATCATAGGTACATGTTTCTTAATGAGAAAAAATGCAGGAGACTAGGTGATAAAAAATGAGACAACATGGACATCAAGATTCATTACCTATCTAGGAGTCTCTGTCTCCTAAAAATCAACCCATGCAAATGTTTTAGTTTGCTTCCTCTTTTGAAACTAGAATTTTTTATCCTCCTTTGATCCCTACAAGACAATATTTGGTGTTTCAAATTTATGAGGAGTCTCAAGGAATTTTTACTCCTTACGCTTCTTAAGAGTGGATTCCATTATTTTCTCTTTTCTTTGGATCCCAAAGAGGATGTTATAATGATCTATAAGGAAGTAAAATGAACAATAGGGCCCTCAACCATATCTTCATGAATCATTTCTCCATTTCTTCTCATTGTTTAAGGAGGGGAAAATATAATTTTGCTATCTCGGACACTTACATCACCCATTACTAGAAATGAGTCCAAATTCTTAATATTTTGTCTCCATGAAACCTCCCTAGTGGCATAAACCCTCCAATATGAGGGGAGAACATCATCAATGAGCTTGTTATTTCTATATTCTCTTAATAATGGGGTCTTTTGGTAACTTATATCCACTCCTTTTGAAAATAACCACCTTATGGAGAGTCGGATGGGATTTACAATATTTTCTTAGTTATATTTTTCTCACTAATGTCCCAATTGATTGGTGGCAAAGGATGAGAAGAAATATTGTCCCGAATGTATTCTTCACTAATCACATTACCATCATCCTCTAACCCTTTAGGATTTTGGATAACCCCAAAATCAATCATCTGGGACAAGGTCATTCTTGAATGTTCTCTTCATCTGAATTCCCTTTCATCTTCACAGTTCATCCAGAAATCCTCATAATGAGGCTTGTGCTCTATCTGAGTGGGCACAATACTATGTAAGATATGCTTTATATCATAATGTTTTCTATCCTCAAATTTATCCATTATGCACTGTTCATCTCTCCTTCTAACATTTTTACTTTCTAGATGTTTGGAAAAGTGTAATTCCCTATGACTATGGGAAATTTGATTGGGGATGTTAGATGCTTTTGGGAAATGAACTAATGTACTGATAAAAATTATATGACCAATTCCATTAATGCCCATTTGTCATTTACACACATAGGTAGCACATAGAGTTTCCCATTAAAACCACTAACCCTGGTATATGAATAAATCATGAATTGGATGAAATAACACCCGTATTGAGTAATGACTCTTTTAGCATCGGGGATAATATTTTAGTCTCCCGAGTTAGGGTGGTATGAAAAATTTTTAGGTGAAAAGAATTCATTGAAATTTTTTATGTAATGTATTTCATAACTTTCCAACTTCAGCTTATAGAAGACATCATACACCTTGGAACTGTTAAGATTCCCATGCATTATAAATTCTCAAGAATATCCATGAAAATAAATGTTATAAATGAGGTAAGAAGTCATGAAAGATTTAGCCATTTCAGCCTTTTTTCCTCTCGTAATCTGGGAAACTCCCATCATTTTTTCATGAATACGACTACTCACGATCTCAGCATACGACTACTCATGATCTCGGCCTAGGGAGAGGATTTTTGTTTGTAAGTATCACCTGAATGAATTGAAACATCCATTCTTAAAATAAGGCAGTAGATTCAATACCCATTACTTGGTTCAATAGTGTAATCACATCTTTGACTTCCTCAATAAATTCAGCCCTATTCAACTTCTTTGTCATTATGGGGGTAGAAGTTCGCAGATTATTCAACCAATGGTCATTCATAAATTTCATCCATTTATTTAAATGAGAGTTCCAATATTCTGCATCTTGAATCCTTGGTAATATCCACCTCTTCCCTTATGGGAGGAAAACCCAACATCTGTCAAACGTCTGCTCTTGGAAATATAAAAAACAAATCTCCCTTCCATCCCGAACTTCGCTAGTTATAGGATTGTAGTGTTGAGCACATACCCATACAAGTTTTGGGCATGATGTAATGGAAGGGAAATCAAGAGCAAGGTCAATACACATGTTATCTATTTGGGTCATGACATTACTTCTTTCAGGGGAGCGTAGCCTTTTCTTAAAATATTCTAAGTCGGCAGATGCAATATCAGAATCTACAATTCCATGCAGAGGGGATCTAATACTAGAACTTGTTTTCGGGGCAACACATGGATCTTCATGATTCTAGTTCAGTTCTATCACACCTCTTTTCACAAAAAACCTAGACATTTTAAACCAAATCTCAAAATATCATAGAAAATATAGGAACTGATGTACTTACCTTTTCACAAAAACTCCAATCACTACTCAAAACTTGAATGAGAAGGAACTGCAACTAAAATTTAATCTTTGGGTTTGATTCTTGCTTGGCTATCCTTCAATATTGCTTGAAAATATTTTAAAAATATTCTAAATTTTGAGTACCCACAAACTTCTTTAAAATAAGTTACCTTATTAACGACTCATAGATTCATGCATTAATGCCAAAGATTGCATTCGTGGGGAAATTTAATAAATTTTCATCTTTTTATTTCTTTTCAATTGTTGTAATATTTTTCATCCAATCATTCATTTATCTACCTTACATGATTCCTTCACATTAATTGGCCTCACTCTCATACTATTAATGCATTAATGAACCCCCTTTTATAGATTTTAACGAGATTTGGAAGACTTTTGTAAAATGATCTACACATCGATTATTGTAACATGTGAAATGCACTTCTTTCTCCATTCCCATGTATGCCATATGCTTAGTCCACGTTCCTAAGTCATTGGGACTTGGTTTTTTTACCAATTGCACATCTAGAAAGATCGGAAGACTTTGTTCCCCTTTTTCCCGGCTTCGAACCTCTATTTTCACTTATTACCTTTTTGTTAGGAATTGAAGTTGAATTATTTTTTTGAAAGAATTAATGAGAATAGGGAAGTGAAGTTTAATAGATGATTGAAACCATGAATGAAATGAGCCTCACTTACAATCTGGTATTAGGTGTCTTAATTCTATTAGTTGTGCTTCCACAAATGAAATACTTATTAAGTATCAACACAATTCATATAGAAGCAAAACCGTAAACCATGTGTAAATTCTATCAATGTAATTATGATAATTAGTGTTATTTGGGCCCAATGTTATGTGTCTTGTGATAAATATAGCTATAATAATTGTTTTTTCATACTAAAAAAATAACAAAAATTTAGAATTTTACTATTACATTTTGGGTTGTGAAATTATGGGCATTATATATGGTATCAGAGTGTAGGTTCAAACATTTGAACCTCTGGGATAAATTAGAAATAATTCTTATGTGCTTGTATGCATGTTTGTAACATGATTTTCATGTTAAGTCATGTTGGTGTGTTATGTGGAGTTATTGTGATGTTTCTCTACTCCATTTATTATAATATACATGTGACTCCTTGTGAGCATGTTGTATAGTGGGTCCCTAGTTCTATGTTATAGAATGCAGCAGTGTTAGACCCCATATATATTTTCTAATTTTGGTTAATTGATTTTTTGGTGTAAATTTAAACAGTAGTACTATGGGTGACACCTAGAGAATGATATGGAAGATATCAATAGATTAGTTAGTTACTCTTAATTCTAGATTCATTATTGGTTATGAAAATTGGGTATGGTATTTGATAGTATTCATCGCATAAAATACTTATTTACCTTCTTAGAACACTTGACTTGGACTTTGACCCTTCTCAACATCATTGTATGCTACATTATGGATACATTATTGACTTATCATGGTGTTATCACTGCTACAATCCTAAGAGATCTTATTCTTATTCTTGTGTATTTGATAGGTGATCATACTCATAAAAATTTCATGGATGACCCTATCTCCTCTCTTGACATTTGATGGTCAAATAACTACATTGACATGTTCTCTCTACTAAATCATGAAATTTATATGATACCTAACCTTGCATCAATGAATTGAATTTTTTTGGTTTCTATCAAATCTTCAAAAATCTAAACCTTTGAAAACCAAAAAAATCAATCTTGGACTATCTAATTGACTAATCATGTGACCTTATAACTAATAACACAATTGGAGATCCTTTCTTTAGCAGGTGTCATTCCTTATATATGTTGTTGTTAGTGGAAATGAATGCCGTTATTCTAGTTATGCAGATATTTTTAGAGATGATGATTCGGACAAAGATAATGGAAGTTTCATTATTTGATCAGTTATTATGTTTATATGCCAATATGTGTACTCGATGATGTAGTACCCCTACATGTGGCCACTAGAGGCTGCACAATTATTGTGATGTGAATATTATCATGTGTATTTTATTTGTGAACTTGACTTTCTATGAACCAACTTTTTCTTTGATTTATAAGGAAGATTTTAAACTCTTCTTTCTTACTTGTTACTTTCTTGCAAGATTTTCATATTTTGAATGTGGCTACTTGGCCATTTCTCTTTGGTTGCTGAGAATTCTTGGTTTTTTTATTTTTGTAACTCGAAGCTTTATGGTTTTTAGGCCACTTGGCTAATTGTTGTCAAGAATATTAATGTGGATTTTATTACTTGTTTTATGAGATGGATCTATCTTATTCATAATGTGTGTATATGTTGTATGGGGGTATACCCAAGATACAATGTTTGCATGCTTGGTGCTATAGGACATGCCCTTGGTTTTGAGGTGATAAGGCTCTATATGTCTAGGACCATGGAGTGACTCAACCTCACTTAGATAATTTATACTCAATCATCCTATGCTAAAGTGACATATGTGATACTTAGTCCTCTATGGTTGAGAGTATCTTATGATACATAGTACTTTATGATTGAGTTACTTTTATGATGCTCAATCATCCTATGGTGGAGTGAAATTTTTGATACTCATTCATCTATGGTTGAGAGAATCTTATGATGCTAAATTCTCCTTGGAAGAGTGACATTTATGATATAAAATGCTAGCTAGTGGGTTTGACAATGATTCTTGTTCTCTTTAAATCCTAGGATGATGATGTTTTACATTGAGATGGATATAATATTCAATTCAAACTCCATAGTTATGTTTTGGTATTTTTATACTCTTTCAAATGGTGGATTACTTGAGGACAATGCAATTTTGAGATAAATAAGATACACCAATAGACATCTTTGTTATACTTGATACTATCTCTTGGTTCTTTTAGCTCCGTTGAGGAGAGGATGAGATACTAGACTACAAATTATTTTGATAGATATTTCTATACATAGATTCTTTAGGTATTATACCTAGAGAGGTTTGTTACCTTTGGCCATAGGTACCATTGGTGTCGAAACGCAGCACCCCTAGGACTCTGCAACATGATGGGTTGAGAATCTCAGTGCGTTTGCACAACATGGAGCTTTTCCCAAGTGTGGGACCTTGCGAAATTGGAAAAGCTCTCCGGATGAAGGCCGGCTCCTATTCCTCTGTTCAGATGCATGAATAAATGCAGAGGATTTACCAAAAACCTAATCTAACTTGCCAAGGAGACAGGGTAGAGAATGCATAAAAATAAAACCTAAACTACGGAGGTGATGCACCGAGGAATGTTGGACACCCGTTTTGCAAGATTAAACACAGACCACATAGATGTAATACCACACCATGCACAGGCAACCAAAATGTAATGAGAGATCAAAATAACAACAATGAATATATGAGAGGGTTTAAAATCAATCACAGACATACATATATTGCTCAAGGATCGATTCAATACATTGCAATGGCCAAGAGGCAAAAAACAACATTACAATCCATATGGGAGGCTTGAAAACTCCACAAATTCTCTTGCAAGTAGGAGAGAAGGGAGGGTGCAAAGCAGAAATGCCCAACCATGAGAAAAAGCCCCTCCTTTACAATTTATATGAGGAAAAAATGAGGGAGAAGAGAATGATTCGAATTCTGCCCCAACCACCTCCAAGACTGCACCTAACCCATCATATTATGGCGGTAGGTGAGAATCTCAACAACCCAACAGTGGCGAAGTGTATTTTACATTTTTAAGAACTTTTTCCCACCCAATTAAAGATATCCAGTCATAGTTGCGTAGAGGATGCCGAGAGATTTCCGAAAAGTCCAACCTTGTGTGAATCCGAGCTCCCTGTGAAAAGTTATGGCGATCTGAATATTTCCACGTCAGGGTCTGTTTCCAGTCGGGTTCGGGTTTCTCCTTCTGCATCTGCATCGGGTTTGGAAGGTGGCTCGACATGTTTTCACCCCGTGCTTCCCCACCATGTTTTTCCAACTCCGAGACCCGATTTCCTTGGAAGTGTTTTCGGGTTTGCGGAACCCTCGAGCATCGGGACATCCTTTGCGATCTGCATGCTTCATGTTTCGTGTTTCCCGAAACCCAAAACCCGATTTTCCTTTGATGTCGTGTTTTCCAACCCTTCCGACATGTTCTTTTCTATCGGGTTTATCGCCCTCCAACATGCTTCTGCACCATGATTTTCTGCCTTTGAAACCTGATTTACTTATGTATCTACATTTACTCGGGGGTAAATATATACAACAATTTGGTGACTCACGGGGTTACTTGCCTGCTAGGTAGAAGATCAATGGCCTTATAGCGATCCATTGGGCATGGAGTCATAAGCAATAACACGAGACCAACTTGCTACCACAACTCCTTCTCCGAGAGCACGCCGAGGCGTAAAACCAACCCAGAGCAACAAAACTGTGCCCAGCAAAGCACTTAGGAAAGCGAAACCTAACTACAACAAGACAATGTGCATACGCACTTAGAGGAATTGAAATCTAGGCTAATATTTACAAGGGTAAAACTTTTTTTTTTTTTTTTTTTTTAGCAATGTTTAAGATAGATTTCATTGACCGAATCAAAAGTTCTTTTCCGTCCAATGTAGACAATTGGAAGGCATTGCTATTTTACATCCCGTGACCATGTAGGGGCCACTCCAAATGGCATCAAACTTGGAATGCCTTCCTGGTTTTTCCCGATCTGCATCCCATTTCAGAACTAGGTCCCCTTCTTGGAAGGTCCTTACTCTTGCTTTCTTATCAAACCATCTTTTCACCAAGGCCTGATCTTTCTCAATTGTTTGAACTGCATGTTCTCTAATTTCTACCAATTCCATCAACTCTGCATACCTGGCCTCCATTGGTTCGAACTCAGCCAACTCCAACTGCTTCATGAACTCCAATGCAGGCAGTTCTAATGATATAGGCAATACTGCCTCTTTTCCATAGACCAACTTGTAAGGGGAATTGCCTATAGACCTCTTTGGTGTTATTCTATCAGCCCATAATGCTGATTTTAGCCTGGTATGCCATGTTCTTTGATTTTCCTCTAGAGTCCTCCTGATGATTCTTAGCAAATTTTTGTTCGTGGACTCTGCCTGTCCATTACCCTGCGGGTAATAATTTGAAGAGGTGCTCAAATAGATTCCATTCTTGATAGCCCATTCTGTAATCTTGGAACCTATGAATGCCAATGCATTGTCTGATATGATAGTGGCCGGCACACCAAACCTGGTCACTATTCCTTCATAAAAGTCTAGTATGTTAGACTCATTTGCTTCTTTGAGCGCTACTGCTTCGGTCCACTTGGTGAAATAGTCTGTTGCTGTGAGAATCCACTTGTGGCCTTGGCTTGAGTTTGGGTTGATGACCCCGATGAAATCCAATCCCCATTGCATAAATGGTTGGTCAACCAAAATTGGGTGCAATGGAAGTGCTGCTAGTCTTTCTTTGCCCGTGAAGAGTGCACATTTCTTACACTTTCTTATCCATGTATAGCAGTCATTGAACACCGTGGGCCAATAATACCCTGCCTTCATTATCTTGAGAGATGTTACTCGTGGGGAAAAATGTCCGCTAGAATCTCCATCGTGAAAATCTCGTAACACCCTCTCAATTTGACCTGTCCCGATGCACCTCAATAGAACTCCATTGATGTCTTTCTTGAACAAAACACCATCAACAAGAACATATGGAATAGCTTGTAATCTAAAGTGTCTCCTCTTTGCTTTGCTCATTTCTGGAGGGCATAGTCCTATCTGTAGGAAGTGTATCATATTCTGAGTCCAACAAGGAGTAGGCACATCATCATTTTCATGTTCTTGACCATCCTGTAGTACCAGACAGTCTCTTTTTCATCATCTCTGCTTCAACTTTGTTGACTCAAGGCTAGCTGTTCACATAGTCCCTTTCCACGTACTAGTTTAGTGACCTTGATCTTGATGTCATATTCCATGACACGAGTGATCCATCCTGCACGTTTCTCATTCAGATCCTTGTTTAGAAGGAAGTCCTTAACTCCCGCATGAGAGACTAATAATTAGATTTTGTTGTTTGAGACTAGGTGCTTGAATTTCTTTAAGCTCCGATTCACTGCAAGGACATGCTTTTCAATGAAAGAGTACCTAGTTTCGTATTCCTCCAAGCCTTGACTAAAGAAAGCAACTGGTTGTTCTAATCCTTCTTTGTTCTGTTGTACTAGGATTGCAGAAATTGTGTCTCCACCACCGAAGGCATATAGCACGAAGTCCTTGGAGAAGTCTGGATTGACGAGAGTTGGGGCTTGGGATATAGCCTCTTTTATTGCCTCAAAACTTGCCTTTCCTTCAGATGTCCACTTAAATGCCATGCTCTTCTTTAACATCAGCGTTATTGGCTTCATGAGAGCTGCAAAGTTTGGAACAAACCTGTGGACAAAATTGATCCTTCCTAAGAAGCTTTGAAGAGCCTTCTTGTGACTTGGAAATGGCAACGATCGAATTGCTTCAACTCTTTCTGGGTCAATCGTCAATCCTTCCTTTGAAACAATATGGCCCAGAAGTTTTCCCTCGTGAGCCAAGAATATGAAATTTTTGGGATTCAAAGATACCCCAAATATTCTACACCCTACGAAATACCTACCTTAGATGAAAGAGGTGATCCACTACATTTTTTGAGAATACAGTGATGTCATCAAGATATATTAGAACTATTTTATTAATCAACCCCTTAAATGCCATATCCATTGCCTTTTGGAAAGTGGCCCCAGCATTTGATATCCCAAATGGCATCTTCTTGTAGGCATAAGTCCCCCATTTGGTGGTGAAAGCCGTCTTGAATTGGTCATCTTCTTTCACCATTACGATTATACCCCGAGTAGCCATCTAGAAGAGAGAATCTCTCGAACCGGATACTACTTGTAATATTTGTTCCATTGAAGGAAGTGGGTAATGATCTTTGAGAGATGCTCTGTTTAGGTCTCGGAAATCCACACACAACCTGATTTCTCCACTCTTCTTCGACCAGGAACCAAGTTTGCAACCCAAACTTGAGTGCTTGATCGGGAATATAATGTTTGCCTCTATTAGCTTATTTAGTTCTTTCTTCATTAGAGGCTCAATGTGAGGGTTGACTGGTCTCGCTTGTCGATGGGCTTAGCATCGGATCCAATTCTATGGTATGTTGTGCGCGATTTGGATCGAATCCTCTTAAGTCTTCATAGCTCCAAGTGAAGACATCTGGAAATTCTTGGCAAAGTTGTATGAAATCTAATTTCTCCTGTTCAGTGGCCACTTTACCAATTTGAAGTGTTTTTCCTTCCCCAACCAGAATTGGCTTTGAATCTTCTCTCTTGACCTGTATGTTAGCCTTTTCCTTACGAAACTGGTCGTTAGGGTTGAAGATAGACTCCAACGTTACTAAACCCTTAGGAAGCTTGTTTTTGTAGCTGCACTACTTGATCCCCATACTGCTGCTCTAATCTGTCCTGATTCCTAGCTAAGAATTCAGCCTCTTCTTGTAAGAAATTGATGATTTGTTGATCGTTCTCAAACACCTGCTAGCTTGTGTTATTATCTGGAACTGCTGGCCTCACAATCACATGGATATGTGGCTGTGTTTTTTCCCTTCTGATGTTGTCAACCACATCAAACGTTGCTCCAACTGCTACAAGCCTATCTGCGGCTTCATTTTTCTTCCTGGGTATGGACACAATGTTGAAAGCTTCGAAATCTTCAACGAGGTCCCATACCCTGTTCTTATAGCTCTTCAACAGGTCATTCTTTGTAGCATGTTGTCCCCTAACTTGGTTGACGATTAGCTCGCTATCTCCAAACACCTGTAAGTTTTTTATGCCCTTTTTCCTGGCCCAATGAAGTCCATGAATCAAGGCCTCATATTCACTATGTTGTTTGAACAAGAAAACTAGAAACGAAAAGTGAATAATATTTGATGTCTTGTGGTGAAATCAACACTTTGCACCACCTCCAAAGCACCTTGTGCGCTTCTCGAACCATCAAGGAATAATTTCCAAACTTTTTTCATCTTTTTGTTCGAAATTTGAATGATGTCGGGAATGGGTGAATTTTCTTCATGTATACAATACACGCCCAATTCAGATTCTTCAATTTCCTTGTATGGGTCAAATTCATGACTCTTGTTTGCCCATTCATCCAAAGTTAAATCAGGAATTCCCTCGACCTTAGTACCTGCTTCTAGATCATTTGAACACTCCTCCTGATCAAAAACTGAGCAATTTGCATTGATAGGACTTGGTACATGAGGCTCAATATGGAAATTGGCAATTGGTTCTGACCTGATTGTTGCTTTAGCTCCATACCTTGTCCTGAAAATCATGTGTGACCAATATGTAGATAAATATCCACCGATTTTTGTAGTGAAGTCCCTTGATAGACACAACGCAAAGAGTGGTGTGAGGTCAATTACAGACACATCTTGTAGAACTGTAACATTAGGACAGGAATGTAGTGTTAGGCTTAACCACTTGATGACTCCAATAGTTCCTACTGCCGTTCCATCTAGCTGTACTACTCCTTTCAAAGACTCGGCTCATATTTCAAATCCAGTTGATCCGCTATTTGCTTCGGCATCACTGAACTACTTGCCCTGAATCTATCATGCAGTTGTGTACCAAGTGGTTTCCAACAATCAACGAAACGTAGAATGGTGGAGGCTTCAAATTTTTCCTTGTTTGGTGCCCATCATGTTGCACTGCATTAGTGAGAACTCTCTCATGTCCCCGATTTAATACATTTGAGGCAGACCAATTAGCCATTGCAGCTTGCAATAAGTCTCGTTGCCCTGGGATCACAAGTGATTCCCACATGGAAATGTTCACATGTGTCTTCTTCATTTGATCAATGATGTTGAAGGGGGATGAAATTTCCTTTCTTTGTCCCTTACTTGGTGCAACCTTTTCTGGAACTTGAACAGGTGTATGTGTTGATATAACAGGTACCTTAGGTTGATTTTTCACATTTGGAGCTGCGTTTGGTCTATTGACCCCTTGTTGTGTAAGAGCGGAGTGAGAAACAACTGGATTAGATGGTTGTCCCTCTTCTATGTTTCTCTTCTTTGACCGTGTGTTGGTAGCCACACCTTGAAAAGGTTGTTGGTTAACTCCACAGAAGTCTTTTGTTTGCCAATTGGCCAATGTGGTTTCCGTTGGAGGTCCTTCTTGTTGCGTTTCTTGCTGTTGATTCCCTTCTTGGCTTGGTTCTTGAGGAACACCAATGGTCTGCACCATCAAGGCCTGATTTAGTGCGCCATTGAAACATGCTGACTGATTGTGAGGTAGATTGCAAGGGTAACACCAGTCGTATTCCTGTGCCATGTTATTTTGTGCCGGGACCAAGGCTCTTGAGGACGTCATTGCATTTGGATCATACGGTCGAAATGGCCTGGTAGCTTGAGGTTGTCCTTGGTTTTGGTTTTGATTTGCAGCCTGAGGTGGTGGTCTATTTTGTTGGTATGGGGGCCTAGCTTGGTACTGTGCTTGAGGCTGATACGGTCTAGCACTTTGAGCTTGTTGTCTTTTGATAGTCACTAGCTCATTTCCAAGGTTCTGCAGTTGTTTCATGACCTCCTGCAATTCCTTTGAAGTATTTGAAGAAGTCGACACCTCATTATTGCTTTGATTTCTAGGAGTTGGAATGGGATTCAACTCTGGTGCTTGACTGGTTGTAGGATTTCCCATATCTGGATAGAGAGGCATTGGTGGCCTTGGTGCAAGCTTGCCAGCTTGGATCAAATAGTTCTCTACTCTGATAGCTGTGTCGTAGGCCCCTGGCAGCGTTGTTCCTCCCATTGATTGGATCATCATGGCTATGTCTGAATTTATAGCCTTTAAGAAATAAAGGAATGCTCCTTCGGTAATTGGCCTAACAGCTATTGGAATCCTGTCCCATGTCCGTTGGAACCTGAAGTTGAAATCTATCATTTGTTCATTAGGAGCCCTTTTGATTGTTTTCAGTTGTTCTAATAAGGACAAATTGTTTGCCCTCTCCCCGAATCTGGTTGCAAAGAGCTGAACAAAGTTGGTTCCAATTCATAATAGACCCTGCTGTTAGGCTCCTAAACCATTGTAAGGCCTTACCTTTGAAAGATGAAGCCAATAACTTAACTGCAACATCCATTTCATTTATTTCGTGGATTGCACATGCATTAGCAATATCCTGGATGTGATCAATAGGGGTAGTATGATTTTCTCCTATAAAATAGGGGATATTCTTTAGCGCTGCAACTGGAATTTGATTCTGAGCATTTAGGGCAAGTGGACTACTACCCGTGAAATTGACAAAGGGATTCGGTGGTAGATGCGCCATTATGATTGGCCTAAGAACCCTAGTCGATGCGAGAAAAGGTCTACCAGGTGGAGGCGTAGACAAAGTCCTGTTAGGTGGAGATGGTGATCTTTGTGGTCTTCTTCCTCTCCTTCCTCTGCCTGGTGAAAGTTGCAAGTGGAAAAATAGCCCCTCTTCTCGAGTATTGGACCTGGTTCGAATTCTTCTCATGTGCCAGGTAACTTGCCGCTACACCGCGAACTCTATCCCTTCGGAGTCGCCAGATGTGTTAGATAACAAGCCTCTAAAAGGTTGGATTTTGCCAAGTTACACACCAAACTTGACAGTATTGAAAATATAATTTAAACTTTGAAGGACCCAGAGGAGACAATCTTCAATCCGGAATTCGGGCCTTGTTGTGCAGCTGCGGATCCCCGAAAAGTACAGGCGGAACTCAGGTCATGCGATGCAACTCACAAAACCCGAATTGCTATGTGTCGGAACTTGGAACATGTCGACATCCCTCAAAACCTGATTTTATTTGCTGTCGGGAATAGGACCATGTAATGCATCCCCCAAAACCTGAAATGACTTGCTTTGATGTTCTCGGATCCCGAAAACCCGAAATCACAAAAAACCATGAAATTTTGAAAATCAAAATCTCAAAAAACTAAGAATACCCATTTGAAGATTACCCTCAGATCTACCAACTGGTGAAATTTTTACTCGTTTTGAGCAAGATAAACCCTTGAAAAATGATTTCGGAGTTCGGCCTGGACGGAGCAAAATCTGAAATTTTAAAACTTGCAATTTCTCAGTCTGAATTTTGTGAAAACTCCTTCAAATTTTGTCGAATGACCTCTTGGTCCCACCAAGCATGCCAAAACTATTGGTGTCAAAATGCAGCACCCCTGGGACTCTGCAACACGATGGGTTGAGAATCTCAGTGCGTTTGCACAACATGGAGCTTTTCTCAAGTGTGGGACCTTGTGAAATCGGAAAAGCTCTCCGGATGAAGGCCGGCTCCTATTCCTCTGTTCAGATGCACGAATAAATGCAGAGGATTTACCAAAAACCTAATCTAACTTGCCAAGGAGACAGGGTAGAGAATGCATAAAAATAAAACCTAAACTACGGAGGTGATGCACCGAGGAATGTTGGACACCCGTTTTGCAAGATTAAACACAGACCACATAGATGTAATACCACACCATGCACAGGCAACCAAAATGCAATGAGAGATCAAAATAACAGCAATGAATATATGAGAGGGTTTAAAATCAATCACAGACATACATATATTTCTCAAGGATCGATTCAATACATTGCAATGGCCAAGAGCCAAAAACAACATTACAATCCATATGGGAGGCTTGAAAACTCCACAAATTCTCTTGCAAGTAGGAGAGAAGGGAGGGTGCAAAGCAGAAATGCCCAACCATGAGAAAAAGCCCCTCCTTTACAATTTATATGAGGAAAAAATGAGGGAGAAGAGAATGATTCAAATTCTGCCCCCAACCACCTCCAAGACTGCACCTAACCCATCATATTATGGCGGTAGGTGAGAATCTCAACAACCCAATAGTGGCGAAGTGTATTTTACATTTTTAAGAGATTTTTCTCACCCAATTAAATATATCCAGTCATAGTTGTGTAGAGGACACCGAGAGCTTTCCGAAAAGTCCAACCTTGTGTGAATCCGAGCTCCCTGTGAAAAGTTATGGCGATCTGAATATTTCTCGCGTCAGGGTTTGTTTCCAGTCGGGTTTGGGTTTCTCCTTCACATCTTCATCTGGTTTGGAAGGTGGCTCGACATGTGTTTGATGCTCGTGCTTCCCCGCCATGTTTTTTCAACTCCGAGACCCGATTTCCTTGTAAGTGTTTTTGGGTTTTCGGAACCCTCGAGCATCGGGACATCCTTTGCGATCTGCATGCTTCATGTTTCGTGTTTCCCGAAACCCGAAACCTGATTTGCCTTTGATGTCGGGTTTTCCAACCCTTCCGACATGTTCTTTGCTGTCGGGTTTATCCGCCCCTCCGACATGCTTCTGCGCCATGCTTTTCCGCCTCCGAAACCTGATTTGCTTGTGTATCTACATTTACTCGGGGGGTAAATATATACAACAGTACCCTATTATGGATGTGGTTTTGGATCCTTATTGTTGTGTATGAATTTAATATTGTACACATTTATATTTGAGGTCAATGATACAAGGAATATGTTTTGGATTATTTGTTACATTTTGCTCCTAGGTATGTCGGTGTCCTCTTGGTGAGGAAATGTGATGTTTTTATGGTAATCTATTTGTGTCATCATAGACTCATGGTTGGTTAATGTGATTTTCAAACTTGGCTATGTGAGTTCTTAGTGTATACACTTCCTTGTTGTTGAGTTGGTATATTCTTGGGTTGGTGGTCTTGTTTGGGTTACTATCATAAAAATGTGATAAAGTGTGTTTTTTGGAGTTTTTGCGTTGTTATTTGGGCCTTATATGTCATGTGATAGCAAAACCTGATGGAAGCTTAAAATGTAATTGTTAAACAATGAAAATTAATTGTTAATAAATGAAAATTTTAAGGAACATGGAATCAAATAACTGTACTTATGAGAAAACTATTAATTATGAATACACTTATCGTAAAACTAATAATTTAGAGTTGATTTTGAGAAATAATGAACATGAGTACCAAAATAAGGATAAATTATACATGGTAAAGAGAATTACCAATCTTCACAGAACATGAAAAATTGAATAAGATCATAAATTTTGTTACTCCTTGTGGTCATGCTTAGTGACGAGATATTTTTCTTTGGAGACTCAAGTAATTGTTTGTTCCTCCTTGCTCCTATGTCACTTTTAAATTAACCTTTTCTAGTGAGTAATTATTCTAACTTTAGCATTGTGTCACATTGAGGATGATGCTCTTAAAAGGGGAGGGAAATGTAGAGCTCCTCCCTTAGTAGAGTTTCCTTCATAAAGTGGGTCTTGACCTTCCATCTCGCTTATGATGTGTGTTGTGTCTTCATCTTCATTTGAAATTTTACTTCTAGCCCTCTCGGGAGAAGGTGATTTATCATGACGTTTTGAATAAAAATGGAACATAAACTTATTTTTTTATGTCAAAATTCCTTTTGATATTGTCATTTGACATTAATTTACTTTTGTAGTTTCCTCGCAAGTATAATACCCTCCTATATTTTCTCCATAGCGATGATGTGCCCGATTGGTGAGATTTTAACAATAATAATAAAAATTATTATTAAAAAATAAAATGGAATGAAAAGAAATAAAATAAATAAAAAATAAATTAAATAAAATCCATAGGGGTGAATTAGGGTGAAGAAATGGTTTTAGGGCCTTTGTTTTCCTTTGGCGTGTTAAAACAACCATGGAAGCTTTTAAACAAATGGTAGGTGTAAAGCTAGATGTCCAACCTTCACCAACATTCCCCATATTGTTAAATGGGATATTTTAAAAAGGAACAGAATCAATAAAATTAGAATGGAAAATGAGATTTTAGTTTGATGTTGTAGTTGTAATTTTCATGTACATATGCATGCAAATTGGGTAAGCATACAAGTGACATGTGAACTGTTTGACAAAATGATTGAAAGGAATATGAATCATGGAACATACCCTAACTATATGAGCTTCATTTTTATCTTATTTTCATGTTGTTCATATGTTTAGAGGAGGATGGTTTGAAATTCTTGGTTGTTCTATTATCTTGAGGAAAATCTAAGTTTAGTCCTCAACATGCCAATCAAACAAGTGGTGGTTGTGTGGATTTTTTTGTTCAATTATTGTAGATCATATAAGAATTCATAACTAGAGTCTTTAGTCTTTGCATCATCTCTTCTATTTGAGATGGGTTCTAAAAATGTTTCACCTTATGTTATCTTGTCAAACACATATCCAAAAGTGGTAGATTTGTATGTAAAATGAGGACGTATACACTTTCATATGAGTGCTTGACTATAAGCCATGCTCCCAACTATTAATTATGGCACAAATTTAATTTATTAGAAAGATAGGTTTGTAATAGAGTTTAAAAACCTTTAAGCAAGGTATGAGTTTATATTACAGCTTTTAAGAAAAGAGGATACATGTAGTTCACATGGTTAGGTATGGCCCACCATTCTTCTTTCATTGAAAATGTTTTGAGATCATTTGGTAGGTGAGTGCAATATTGATATGTTGGTCAGTGGACCTCTTATTGAACTAGTTTCAATGTGTGGCATGAATCATTGCTTGAGTTATAAAGTGGGTTTAATTTTAAATGGAAATGGTTGTAGGAGATGCACTAAATGGGTTCATTACAAAGAGCCTTGGAGCCTTTTAAGAAAGTGTGACTGGCACGTGTAATATCAAACTCCACAAATCTTTCTCATTGGATTGATACAAATATGGATTCATTCCTCCTCTCCCACTTACGTTTAAATTTTCACTCCTTATATAGTAGATTAAACGTTAAATTTGGAATCATGCTTTTTATTATTTCATTGTTTTTTTAAAATCATATTGCAAACTACATAAAATAGTTTCCACATCATATTAAACCAATGAAGTGGCATAATCATATTTCCACAATGATCAAAAAATAAAACATACATAAAATTTTATTGCTTAATCAATTTCATATGAAATACTTATAAATATATAGGAGATTTTTTTCCTATTATCTAGGAAACCTCCTATAACAACTCTAGCTATTGTTGATGAGTTGTTAAAACAACTCTCAACACACTCTCGTAATTACATCGGTTGTTGTACCTCACAACAACTCATTTACATTACATTTACCACTATAATGTAAGCACTAAAATAGTATTCCTAACATTCCCCTAGTGAAAACATGGGAACACACATCTTGTATCGCAATGTGCCTCTTTGACGCTTCCTCATGATCTAGATGGTTTTATTTTCAAGATAACCAATAACCTCTAGGATAGTTTATTTTCAAGTGGTAAACCAACAACCACAAAATATGGTTTTTAGGATAACCAACAAACCTTCAGGATGGTTTTCAAAATGGATAACCAACAACCATAATATCATGATGTTGCAGTATTATCATCAACTCTCATCACATTCTTCCATCATGGGATTACATAATAATTGTGCTCACACATTACAAATTGATAAAAGAAGCTCTAGAATATTGGTGTCATGTTTCCCCACATAATGTGAAATTTCCATTTATTCTGCAAACCAAATAGAAAATATTAAGCACACTAAAAACATTAAAATCAAACAAACTCTGAAAAAAATGTCACCAAACCTTCATGTAGCCTCATCGTTGGTGAATGAAGAGAGGTACCTGATCAAACTCCAACCTCCCATGCCTCCTTCCTCTAATATCATGCTGCTAGATCAATCCGATTTGATCATGAAGCTTGCTTGTATAATGCCCCCTTGATTTGGACTCAAACATCTAATTCACGATAGTGCATTTAGTTAAAAGTGAGGTAATGTTTTTTACAAATTTGACAATGACTCTATGACGACACAAATGAAAACTTTGACTCTTTATAATACCACCTAGAAAAACTTGTTAGTGACAATAACACTTATATTTTAAAGAATTTTTGACAAATTGTTACAAAATCCAATATTAGATTTAATAAATAAAATGATTTGACCTTTAAAAAAACTAATATCTATAAACTTAGAATAGACAAGTAAACTTATAAAACCATATTATTATAAATTTTACTAAAACTAAATACTCTACAATAACAAATAAATGATCGACTAATGAGACTCTTTCACTTTTGATTACTCTATAAGCATAATTTTTTTGATGAAATAGTCTATATTACTTAATATAAAATATTACAGCCTATCCACAAAAAATATGGGTGGTAAAGGGCACACCCCACGATCAAACTAGCCATGATGGCTAGGAGAATAAAGTATCAAGCCCAAAGGGCAACAACAAACTTAACAACAAATGCCACAAAGGCAACTAGAAAACCATATAAAACTAGGCAGCTACAACAAACATAGGGGCAGGGGGTGGTGGTGGCCCCTTGTCCTCCAAGTTACTACCAGGAAGATCTTTTCCATCCGGAAGGGGCGGTCCACCTGAAGCAACTTCTTCATCTTTTTCTTCATTCTGTCTAGTAGGAGAAATAACAAGAGCCAACCTGGGAACTTTTCTAGAGTCCCACCCATCTCTCTGCGCAGGAGGCGGGGAGTGGTGGTGGGAACCCCAGCCACTATGCTGCACAGAACGGTGAGGGGACCCCTAACCACTGCAATTAACAGGGCTATCTTTGTTTCTCAAAGTTGCCACCTGGGAGAGCGATGACGATGTGCTTGGTCTACCAACTGGCCACGGCCATGATGCCCTCTTGGATGAACACTCCCAGAAGGGGAGGTAGGAGGTTCCTGCGCCATAGTGTAAGGAGCACTAGCCCAATGATCCAAAAGGGTCTATATATGCTGCACCTCCGGCTCCACCTTACGAGCCTGGTCCTAAATTTGTAAGAACACATTTTAGATAAGAATGGCCTTATCGTAATGCAACATAATACAAGATATCGCATAATTAGCAAAAAAATAGAATTACATTCTTTCCATATAAAAAGGATATCCACTATGAAAGTATGCCAAACTTGTGCAAAAGCATGGGGAATGGAAGTAGAATCCCCCAACAAAATATGTTGCTAATGAAATTGAGCTTATCTAAACGATCGAAAGAAATAATGGATCAAGCCCGAATAGGTTGAGCATTTGGGCAAGATTTGCGAATAGATGCATGAGCATCTCAATGTGACCACAAAAAGGGCATAGCCAAGGAGCTATCCCGTAATGAGCTAATCTACGCCCAAGAGGAAGGCCTTGATAAAGAAAACACCAAGAAAAATAGGCTAACTTGGGCTGAATAATGGCTTTCCATACAGTATGAAATATAGCTTCCTAGGATGACCATCCAAAATTGATGGACCATCTGGAGTTAAGCAAGGCCACCATTGGCAACCTGGGGGTGAGCAATGCATAACCTTTTCCTAGGGAGTAATTTAAAAAAGGGGTATTTGGAAACCATTTCCAATCCTTCCACCAAGGCTTGAGAGAGATGAATTTATTTTTGTGAAGCATCTCTACAGGAATGGAATCAAGAACTTCCTGATAAGACTCTTTATCAATAGAAGAAATTTGAAACTTAACTTTAGCTTGAGGCCAAGTGAGAAGTAATCTAGTCTACTTGTAAAATATGTCTTTGAGAGTGTGCAAGCCTCAACGAAACAGCTTAAGAGCATGAACCAGGGCACTTGGGAAAGTGGCACATCATGAGAATTAATGATAGAAGACCACCAAATGATGTGGGCATTAATGGATAGCCCATTCCTAAATCCATCCCCTTCCCAGATTAAAAAGGGTTTAAGTAGCTCCTAAGATTTCCATATGCTTTTGACAACAAAAGTGCCCACAATCTTAACCGGGGCTTTGATAATGAGTAGGCTATGAAAATCTAGCCCTTGCCAAGTTTTACACCATGTGGGGAGCCTTGACAAATACAATTACGAATCAACACTTTCCAAGCTTTGTTGCCAGCACAGTCTTGAATAATCCACTTAGCTGCAAGAATAGACCCCTGGAGGCTAATGTCAGTCAAAACAAGACCTCCAAAATCCTTAGGGAGACAAAAATACTCCTAGAAACTCTGTGAAAGCCTTTTCCAAGGTTCAAGCTAGCCCAAAGGAAATCTCTGAGAAGTTTCTCTAGTTTCTTATAAGAGGCTTTAGCCGACCCAACAAGAAGAATAATAAACATGTGTGGCTACCAATATCTTAGAAAAAATATGAAATTTTCCTGCAAGAGAAAGGGGTTTAGTAATCTAATATTCCAATTTGCAGGAAACCTTGTCAATAAGATATTGCCATAGTTTCTTCCCTTCTTTCGCTTTGTCTCGCCATCTCTTTCTGTCGTAAGTGCGCTTTTGTTTCCGAGGGTCATTTCTAACTTTCGTCTAGTAAGCTTATCATGCTTTTGATTGGTGAAATGCGTAGTGAATTTTGTTGTTAAAATTTCTAATAGAATATTAAAACCTTTTCAAGGCATTCGGGCACGTTTGTTGTCTTTTCCAGCCTTGGTTCGTGGAAGGGGAGAGAGGTTGGGTGGTGGCACCTTTGAAGGTGAGGACTCTGTGAGTTTTATATCTTTTATTTTCTTGCACCTACCCTCCACTGCCACCTTGGCCAACCAGGTACATTCATAGGTCTTGTTTGCACGTGGATGACATTAGTCTCCTCCCAACCACCCAACCTGTAGACTGTAATGACCATCACATTTTTCTACCTTGCGTGAGGGAGATGGGAGTCGGTGGAGGCCTATTTTTCTTCACCAGGATCTCCTTTTGATTCTGTTATTCAATGCATTGGGTGCAGTCTGGTTTGACATGATGGTTAGTGAAGTAGGCATGTGAGAGGTGTTTCTTCCTGGTCCCGTGGGCAGAGAGGCCAACAAAAAAATCTTCTGTCATGGTGTTTTTCTTCTTGGTTCCTCCTGGATGCCTTCCTTCTTCCTGCCCTGGCCACGTGAGGAGAATGGATGGAGTTTTTAATTGTTTGTATCAGATCTTGCAGACTGTCCTTGTTGAAGAGGGGGCGTGGAAACCGCTGGAGATACGTGGTTTTTCCTGTCTCTTGCCTGGCTACGTTTTCCCCCTTTCTGTGCAACGTGAATCCAATCTTCCTTCCTCACGTGCCTTTTTCTTCTGCTCCGCCGTGGATGAGGGCCTGTTAACACAAAAGTATGGACGTGGTTTTTATTTGTTGTTTCCTGAGGCATTTTGGGTGAAAAAGGAGCACTGCTTGTTGCTGGCTTTGGCACATTTTGACTACAACAGCGGTAGCGTATAGGCGTGTTACCTCCACTTTCTTGGGTGCTGCGAGGTGTGTTCAGTCAGAGTCCACAGCAACAACCTAGAATGCAGTGATTAGCCAGTAAGGCATGTTGCAGTATAGTTGAAGCCTTTGTGAGTGCTTCCAACAAGCAGGTTGTCCAACTATGTTGTTATCCTGTTCTGTATCGATGCATCCTCAGATTCGGGTTTCTCCTTCAAGATATTTTTATCAAAATTGACTATGTGACAGTGAGAGTGTTACCAGGAGACCTGATGAAATTTATTTGCAAAGATTCTCTACTGAGACCTTACTTGTTTTACGATGTAACTCATGGAAGAGGATCTCATAGAGGCGGATCTGTTTCATATCAGAATATTCATGAAGCACAATTTGCTTTGCAATTATGAACTTATTAGGAGATCGATGAAGGATAGAGGAATTAAAAAGAAACTTGGATGTAGTTGGATTAAAGGCAATAAAATGGTGCATGCTTTTTGTGTAGGTGACAGATCACACCCACAGGCACAGGAGATCTATGCAATGTTGGAGAAAATGTCTTGGGAGATGAAGGTAGCAGGATATCTTTCAGATTCAGAACCTTAATGTATGTGTTGACTGCCACACTGCACCAGGTTTTGTCCAAGATTGTTGCAAAGCAAATTGTTGTGAGAGATGCAAAGCGGTTCCATCACTTTTTTAAAAAAAAAAAAGGAAAATGTTCTTGTAGAGATTATTGGTAATGCCAGGTGAAGCAATCTGCAGACATAGTCTGGCACTATAACAAGGCGCACTGTGCCAGGTCTGCAGTGATAAATAAGAGACCAGATTTTATTTCCAGCTTCTTAAATGGGCTCCAAAAGTGGATTTTCCATTGTGCTGGATGGATGTCCATGTTCCGCTGTAACTTTCCCTTTTGACACGCGTTGGGAGGATGTTGGCAAGTATTTTAGACCACCCACCCTGGCCGTGAACTCCTACCTGTGCCAACGTGAAGATGGTCGATGTTTGGGCGCCCAACGAGCTTGAAGAAAATGGAATTAGGCTTGGGTTGTTGTTGCTGGTCAGGCGGTGTCCATGAAACCTATTGAATCTGGAGAAAAAGGAAAGATATTTCTACACTTTTCTACTGTTATTTTATTTAAAATTATTGTGAAATCAAACCACTTTTTCCTTGCATTGATTTGTCAGTTGGATGTCATGATGGGAGATTTCCCTTTCTGCTTGTTTCTTCTTGTTTTAGCTTTTATCGTTGTCAGTATGTTGGTCAAAAGGATGCATGTGCCATCTCCTCTGGGTGTTATGTTTCTCTTGCTCGAGTGATAGACCTTTGTCTCTGTTGTTTATGTATTTTTTCTTCTGCTGACGAGTTGCGTAAGTTATTATGTTGATCAAACTAGTATTTTTGATATCATGGAAGTAAGTTTACGATAACTATGAAGCCCTCCCTAGCACCCAAGTTTTTCTTTGACATTTTTTGTTAGCTCCTTCGCAAGTCCCTTTGATAATCTTTTGGCATCGAGAAAGGAAGGTTGTAGGATTAGTGTGATCAATGCTTGGGCTAGCCAGCTTAGAGTTTTGGTATTAAAACTTGTAGAATGAAAAGGTTTGTGTGCAATGTGTTTTCCGTCTCGCGTGTTTAGACTCTTATATTATCTTTCATCTTGTTTCTAGGCTTTTAAGGCCATCCTCAAGAAGTACCTTGACCATCCCTATCAACTTGAACCATAACTAGCTTTTCGGATCAGCTAAGCTCGAGGTTTCATTGTGCGAATCCAGTACCTCGTTGACACTAGAATAGTTTTGGTCTAATCCCTCTCTGTGAATTATTGTTGATGACGCTCTTCTATTTTTCCTAACTTGCATTATTTCTCCTTTGTAATGTTAACGCTATTAATTAATATTGGTCGGTTTTTATGCTCATAATTACCTTAATATTTTGTGATGGAAATTTCCTTAAATGTGATCAATCTTCGGGAAAAACTCATCTTTCATTTGATAGTCTTATGGATTCATAGCGGAAGGTTTTGTTTTGATAATGTCACTTAGAAATTGTGTTGTATCTATGTGTGACAGTTGATTGTGTTACCAAGGGTTGCCTTAAAATATGGTTGTTTTGGGAAATAGGTAATTTATTTTTAAATTAACCAAACACTAGAATTGTTGTGGAGGTTTGCAAATATTTAGTGTTATAAAATTTGTTGATGACATTATTGTATACTCTTGTTTGACGGAACTCCCTTCTTCTCTCGCGTGTTTGCTACTAGCCTGTAAGACATTGGCCCTTCTTGAATGATTGGAAAATCTTTGTAGTTAATGGTCAAAACTAGTATACTTTGCCTTCGCTTCGAAACTTATGTTGTGTGTAAACTCTATTTGATTTCCGGTTTGAAACTCAATTATACATGGCTTTTTGTGTTAATTTTTGAAACTGTGGTTCCCCTTTCTTGGGCTGATCAACTCTTGTTCTTTTAGAAATATATTATTTTAGCCTATGCGTTTGGTACCTTTGATAAATTTCTAGATGGTTGGTATATATATCAAATCTCAATCTTGTAATTATTGTTTAATTACTTACTTGATGGGAATTCTATTTTTGCTAGATTGTTTATTTTCTCCTTATAGGGCCAAGGGCCATTCTCATATGATTGTTACTTTCGTTGCTTTTGCTCCTAACTGAAGTACAAGGTCTTCTCCTTCTTTGATTGGCATGATAGAGACTTTATTATAACTTGATGTGTTCATAGTGTTTAGAGGTTTGACCCAGTTCTTGTTATAAAGTGCTTCCTTTTGTGGTATTGTTAGATAATAGTTATGGTGGTTTTGTGTAGCCTTATCTTGCTCAGTTCTCGAAGTGACTCTTGTGGAAAATTTGTTGCAGATGGATTTTACGAGTAGATGAGGGATAGACTTGTAGAGTTTTACATCAACCTCAGTTGAGAAGTTCTTTTGCATGAATCCTTTTTATATTGTTCAACTATTGATAACATCTAGTGGAAAATTTAGAAAAGGATCAATATCTTAGTTTATTGTATCGTGGATTATGTCGTCTTAACTTTGGAACCTTGAATTGTCTGTCTATCTTGGAAAATAAAAGAAATTTGGATTACTGCTTGTTGAGTGACCTTAATGGATTATCGGTATTCTATGAGTTGATGTAACCTTATTTTGTTTTCGTAAATGAATATTGTTAAACTTTATCCCTACGATTAAATGTTGAGTTAAATCTTTCTAAGACTTAGTAATTGTGAGTTATAAGTAAAATAAAATGGGTTGTTCAATACTTATAGAAGTTAAACTAAAATTTATATTGCAAATAAATTGGTGTAGAGGTGACCAACTTGAGAGCATGTAATTCCATAAGTGATCAAAGATGAAACTATCCTTTGTTAAGTAACATTATATAACTTGATATCCCTAGCTACACTAATGAACACTATCCCTTTCATGGTGAAATTCTTAAACGAACGTAAGGGAAATCTATGGTTAGATCTGGAAGATAATAAGATTTAATAAATAGGAGAATTTTTTTTTGAAACCACGCAATCTATCTCTCAGCCATTGGAAGGTAAATTGTTTTATTTTTATAAAACTCATTTAGTAAACCCTAAGTAAAATCTTTAATAATTCTGGTTAAGTTCTCAAGTTTCAATTAAATCTTGGTTATAGCTAATGAGGCCTTGAAGATGATTTCAGCTCAACCTTCTTCCTCTCACCTTTTTCCAAGGTGCTTTGTCTTTCTTCTCTTAAGTGTGTTGAACGCAAACCCATGTAGTCATATGGGCATGAACAAGTTCTAGTAGCGTAAGTGTAAATAGATGGCCTTGTGGAATTAAATTACCCCCTTTCTCTAAATAAATGAATTAAGTAGATAAATGTCATAATAGAGAAGATTTAAAGATAATTACTCAGTGTAAAAAGAATAAACTTAGCTTGGTAAGATGAATTGTATGAATCATATCTTGAGCCTCCTTGAAAATGTAAGCTAAGAATTGCAAGATGTATTTTTAAAATAAATAACCCTCAAGAATATCTCATTGTGGATGGCCCTAACTGTAAGTGTGTTCTGTGGTTGGACTTCTATGTTGTCTTGTCAAAAAAAAGAAAAAAAGTGTATTATCCTTTTGGGTGTGAACGTTTCTGTGCTGACCTTGTGGTCATCCCTGTAACAAGTGGTTCCTAGAGTTGGTTGTAACTTTGTGACGACATGTTGTGTCATGTTATGTGTCGAAGCAAGTCAAAAAAAAATCCTGTCTTTTACTGTGTTGTTCGTGTGTGAATTTTTGGGTCATTACACTTTTCCAAGGTTCAAGCTAGCCCAAAGGAAATCTCCGAGAAGTTTCTCTAGTTTCTTATAAGAGGCTTTAGCCAAAACCTAGCAAGAAGAATAATAAACATGTGTGGCTGCCAATATCTTGGAGAAAATATGAAATTTTCCTGCAAGAGAAAGGGGTTTAGTAATCTAATATTCCCATTTGCAGGAAACCTTGTCAATAAGATATTGCCATAGTTGACTGGGAGAATCATCAAAATCAAAGGGAATACCCATAAATTTAAATTTTTCTCCATGCTAGATATACTTCTAGTCAAAACGATTCAGCCAACCAGGTTTAGGGAGAAAAGATTACTGAAGCACTGGGTCTTTCTCCATTGGATATTGGAACTTAAAGCTAAACAATACATATCCAAACATTTCATGGCATTGTTGATATTCACTTCATCCTCCAGGAGAGTGAGGAAGGATTCATTTATAAAATTCCCATTGACAAGCTGAAGGGGAATCATAGAAGGAGTTTATTACCCTTCAAGCCCTTGATCATGAGCATGGGCGAGAAGGAAACCAAAAACTTCAATGGCTAGCACATAAAGAGTAGGTGCCAAAGGACAACCTTGTCTGATAAAGTGAAAAATACCAAATTTCTCGGAAGTATGTCCATTAATAGATAAGGAGGATGTGACATCTGAAAAAATCATTTTGACAGAGGCGATGAAGACCGAATCGAAGCCAAGTGCTTCTAGCATCACAAGAAAGAAATGCCATTCAATCATGTCATAGGATTTTTCAAAGTCAATTTTGATAAAAATGGCTAGTTGTTGAGATTTTATTGCCCACTCCATACCTTCCCAGATAGCTAAAATGTTATCCAGAATGTATCTGCTTTGTATGAAACTAGTCGCTCGGGGACCGACAATAATGGGAAAAATGGGCGAAGCTTAAGGGCTAAATTCTTAGCTCTGATTTTGTATGAAATATTAAGCAAGGTAATCAGCCACCAATTACAGATGAGCTTTGGGTCTCTGCTTTAGGGATGAACTTTATGTGACCCCTATTAATAAGGGCACCGAGGGACCCTGAGTGGAGAGCCTCGAGGTAGACTTGCAGTAGATCACGGCCTACCATGTCCCAAAGGGATTTGTAAAACTCACAAGGGAAGCCATCAATTCTAGGAGATTTATCATTTTCCATATGGGAAACAACTTCACATAAGTCCTCTAAAGTAAGCAATTTGTCATAGATAGCTCTGTGAGCAGGTGAAAGCTTGCAAGGAACTACTGAGAGGCATTTAGAGAGCGTGAATTTTCACTCAAGAGACTCATCTTGCACTTTGAAAACCTAAATAGAGTGCCTAAAAAAGGCTTGGACCATCTGAGGAGTGTCTGTAATTTGAACTCCAACATCAATAATGGTAGAAATTTTTTGGTTCATGTGTTTTTCCTTAAGCCACTGATAAAACTCTTTGGTGTTTCGGTCTCCAATTTTAAGCCAGTGGAGCCGAGCCTTAATCTGAGCACCCCGAGCTGTGTAGTCATTAAGAATGCATATTTTTGCCACAATTTTTCCACTTGGAGTTACAAAGTAACATTGAACAGAGCTTACTCAAGTACTACTGTCGAGCGGCTCAGCTCGGTGGATGTGGTGGAATAGGCCCACCACTGGAACTTAGCTAGCTAAACACCATACATCTAGAGGAATTTAGTGAGCCAAATTATAGTGTCTTTCCACCAACTTATCCAACCCACCCTACCAAGAGGGCGAGGTGCAAGGTTCCAAATTTGGCGGATGTGTGCCAAAGTTGGCTCATGATGTAGTAAAGTAGTATTTAAATAAAACTGTATCTTTTTAATTTTTGGCAGTTGAAAAGTCCATTCAATCTAGAACCAAATCGAAATGTGGTCGGAAAGAACAATGGTCGGTAAAGCTTCCACCGGAAGAGAGTAACAACTGGAAAATTTAAAGAAAGGCTGTAACGAGATCATGACATGATCTAGCCTTTTAAAAACTTGATCTTGGCCATTTCTAAGATTAGACCAAGTGTACCATGGCAGAGCACGTTGGTGTGACGTGAATAATTAGGGTCATAAAACCCAAATTTATTATGCATGTAAAACCAAGCTTCCCTTTTGCCAGCTGGCCATCTCATGGGTAAGAGACCCATTTTGTCTTTGGGATGCTCAACCATATTAAAATCCCCATTGATTAACCATTGGGTGCTTAGAAGGTCATTAGCCACCCATCACCAAAGTGACGTCCTTTTTGACATGTCATTGGGTACATAAACATTAATAATACCAAAGGAGAGATTTTCAATATTGAATAACACCCAGAGAATGCGGTTGTCAGGGTCACATCCATAATTGACATAATGTGTCTACCATTTTAGAGAAATAAATGTGATCATTCCACCTCTGCCAGCTGCATGGTTGCTAGGGATAACTTAAGCTGTTTGGCCAAATAGTTTTGGTGTGAGAATCAAGAAAAACTCGTAATTTTGATTTCATGTAAACACATAATATCCATATCCAGGAAGCATTTCCTAAAATCTCGTACTATGTATTTTTGAGTGGAGTTTGTGAGACACTGAATATTCCATGAGTAGCAATTCATGAGAAAACATTGTCCAAATGAATCTTTGAGTCTAGCTCACTCAAACCATCAAGGGCCCCAAAAATGTTCTATGAAAACTGATGTTGTTTAATTGTAAAGAAATTAGACAGTTGAGTAGCCCACCGGCTAATAGGGCTATATCCCCCTCCTCAAGCTTGTGAGGAGGGATGCAAGAATTCCAAACCATCTCCTTTCATGGTGAAACCACTTTGTTAGAAACCAGTAACGGTTGAAGTCCACTCTCGTTCTGCAAAAGAGCAGGATGAGTGTTTGAAGCCAAAGGAGCTAATTTACTTGAGGAACCAACCATACTACTAGCCATAACCTTCGTTTGAACCATAGGAAACTTGGTATCCGAAGGTTTCTTTGCAACTAAGTTGGAGGCATTTGGATTTGACTTACTGAATTAAATAGCTGAACCAGGTTGCAAAGGCCCGACAGGAGTGGCTTTGTTCTTATTGGCTCTTTGGCCACCCACTGTGTGCCAACCCTCCTGTTTAGGCTGCGGGAAAGGATTTCCTTGTGGTATTGAAGTGGCTTGACAAAGCGGCCAACAAGGGACAATCCCAAATTTTATGCTCAGAAGATTGAAAATAGAAACAAGTATTCGGAAGATTGATCTATACTACCTTTTGATAAAAATACACATCACCAACCTGGATGGCAATGGAATCTTTCAGGTCCTTTGAAAGATCCAGTTCTATGCAAACCCTCTTTTGTGGATGAGCTGCAAAAAACTTGTTAGGCTCTATGTAAATAACATGGCCAAGGGTGGCAGCAATACACTCTAAAAATGCCAGCAAGGCATAGGAAGCCCTGGGAACTCAACCCAAATGGGGACCTTAAGAGCCATCTGGTCAGAGACTACAAAGTCCCTGGTCCAGGGAGACAAAACCAGAAGGGAGCTTCTTACATACCAGGTTTGCTGCTTATGTAAGATAAGGGAAGCATGACTAGGATCGCAAAATGAAGGCAAAAAAAACCACATGTTTGGTTTTGGATAGACTCTAGTTTAATACCATGTCTTTGTCAAGCAGTTTGGACCCAAGATTTAAGCATACTTTCAGAGGGATTCCTTCTAACAAAATAACCTATTAAGCAGAATTGTTCTAGCCATTTATAGAAGGAATCAAATTCTGAAAGTGGTAAAACAATAACAAGGGAAGTATCATTACCTCGTGGAATAATTTCAGTACAAACTTGCGTGGGTGTTTCCTGGAGCCATTTTTTACAGAATCATTGCTCTCCGTCATGATTGAAATAATTGGACTAGAATCAAGTGAAGTCATATTTAAATCTATCCAAATGGCTAGGCTCCATAAAAGAGGCCAAATAAATGTGTTAATGGCAATAGATCTTCCACTTTGCAGATAAACTCTCTTCTCTCTGCTCCGAGTATCGTCAAGGAAATTCTCCTATAAGCATAAAGTTGACACATGGACTACTCTAAAAAATATAAACTAAATAGCACACTCCTTACTCATGTGCACATCCTTCACTACAATTTCACATAGAATATGGAGAGGCAATGAATATATCATACACGAGGAGACTCTACATCATATAATTAACACAACTACTTGCACACATTTCGATTGCAAGAAAATGAAAAGGAGAAGCATGAGACCACCAAGACCACATTTAATTTTGATGCATGGACTTATGGGTAGTATGAATATGGCCAAATAAATCACATAATCTTAGATATTTGTACATGAGATGGAGACGTCTATATGGGCATAAAAATACAATTTTGTTGAGCCAAAAATGAAGCAGATACCATAATGATCAAAATTATTTGTATTCCTTAGAGTACTTTCAATACCATGCAATATAGTGTCGTCAATTTTATTCCAATGTTGAGTGTGACGAATTGTTGAATGGTGAATAAAGAACACTAAATGAATGATGCGCCAACAATGAACTGTGAACCTCTAAGGAAATAGAATAATAGTTGTATCCCGACCCTCCATGTTCACATCTTAGCAAAATACAAAAAAATAGTGTAGGGATTGATTGATATCTTTATCTCACAAATTTCCTCTTAAAAAAATTGAGTGGAGGATCCAGATGCTTATCAGGATCTTCAATCTTGGAGAAATGAAATCCTGTCACTCAATGAGAAACAAGACAATGAGCTTAACAACGATTAATATGCCATTGAGTATGGCTAGAAAATATATTAAGCGGTTGATAAACATCTACCGAGACCTTGGAATAATGAGCTCAAATTGAATTTCAAATAATGCGATTCGAGGTTGAGGAATAAGCTATAGTCATCTCAATTTCTTATATCGATATTTAATTATGTCATATATGATTGTTGACAAAAGTATGGAATAGAAAATTAATAACATCATACTAAACAACTTCCATTTGCAGTCATTATTCACAAGCGTAAGGCTGTTGATAAGTATGATACCAAATGAAGGGGAAAAACCATATTTACACAATGATCAAAACACAAAACATACACAACTTTTTTTTTTCCTTAATTTCAATTTCATATGAAACCACTTACAAATATATAGGAGAGCATTTTCCTATTATCTAGGAAACCTCCTATAACAACTTTAGCTATTGTTGATGAGTTGTTAAAACAACTCTCAACACACTCCCATAATTACATCAGTTGTACCTCACAACAACTCATTTACATTTACTTTTTCCACTATAATGTAAGTACTAAAATAGTATTCCTAACAACCAATGTCAAAAATAGTCACCTTAGATGACATTTCATAACACTAGGAAATGAACTTAATCAAAATAAACCCATAAAATTCTCACCATTGCTATGTTTTGTGACTTATCAAACTTGTAATCTTGAACACAAACTCCAATTCAGCCAAATGCCTATCAAAATTGGTGCACAAGAAGCGTCACAAAACACATTTTTTTCATTTAAAACATTGTAACCTCTCCTTGTCATACAAAGATCTCATTTCAACAAAGAAAAATCATTAAAACTATTAGAAAATAGGTTTACAAAATGGGTTTCCGGCCTACTTCGAAAAACAAGTTGTTGGGAGCAACCACTTGCTACTGTTGAACCCTCCCGAGAATCATCTCATTTTTATGCCTATGGATTCTAAATATATAATATGACCCTAAAATCCTATTCACTATTATACCAAGAACAAAGTAGCATATTTCCTTTGAATTTTTCCTTCAAAAAGTTATTTTTACACATCCATATTAGATCCAACTTGACTTAGTTTGTTGAAGTGAAAATAACCAATTTCAACCAACTGGATCTAGATAGTTGTTCCAATTTGAGTTAGTTACCAATTTTGGAATTCATTAGCTCCCTTAGTTCCCTATGATTCTCTATATAATAGAGAATGGGGGAGCACTAATAAACATTCCATCAAGATGTTCCACACCCTTTTTGTAGAACCATTTTGTGGCCACTTAGGCTAGTTTGCGCAGTACACAAAAAGACTCGTGAACTCATGTTAACCCACCAAGGTTAGTTTGATGGTAAAAACCATTATGATTCTTGGAATAATGTATGATGAAAGTAAATACATTGTCCCATATACATAAACAATATGGTTAATGAAAGTTTTGGATTGCGTAATTTGGTACATTTACCTAAACCTCTATAGCAACAATGGGAACGAGAACCATGTTAGAGGTCGTAAAACTTTGTAATACTCTGAAAATACTTTTATAATTTGAATGTTATGAATAAAAATTTATCATTTCATTTCTCACCCTCTCTGATCATGGAAATATACTAGTTTACTTGTGTAAAAGAAAATGAGTGTTTTCTCTCTCTAATCTCTCTCTAAATCCTAAAAAGTTGTCTTGGTTTTGAAAAGTATGGAAAGTAAATATTTTTTATCTCTCTAATTGTGAATTAATTTTGTGAGTATTGATAGAATATTATATACGAGGGGTGGGTCCATGTCATTATTTTTTCTGACCAATGATTACATGTGTGTATAGGAATTAGTTAGCAATGCAAAGAGAATCGAGAACTTATACATAGTAGTCTGAAACAAGGCTAAACTAACGTCTATGCACTATCATGCTTAGAGCTTGAAAAAGACTAATCTACTAACATCTTTGCATTAGAACATGAATACACATTCAAACTAACATGCTAATCCATTAATCTCTATCTCTATTGAATGCTAATCAAATGAAATGAACCTATTTAGATCCTTAACAATCAAAAGGGTTGATTGTATGTTTGAATCCCAAGGTTTCAAGAATGGAGTCTTGTCAATCCATGGCTACAATACCATTTGACATATCTCCATATGAATTCAAACTTGGATGGATGAATGCAAGAAATGAAGATAACTAGCTCCTCTAATGGAAGAATGCTCTAAGATGATAAAATGGCTATAGTTTAGGCTCTATGCTCATTTAGGTGCAAGTAGAATGGTAAGAAGAGGGTTCCTTATATAGCCCAATAGTTAAAAGGATTTATACATCCCTTTACATGTGGGATAATAACTAGGTTGAGTTAGTTGAGGGTGACTATGGTTGAAAAGGGGGTTGAGTCAACCTTAGGGGAGTTTAATTTTTCCTGTAGTGACTCATGGGGTTTTAGAGGATTTATTAATTAACCCAAGTGATTAATTAATAGGTGAGAAAGCTTTATAGAATATTTTTAGAAGAAATATTAGTATGATTTAGGGAATATAAAAGGTTAAGGCCAAATAAATGATGATTTATTTCTCTAATAGAAGAAGAAAAAAATTAATTATGAATAATTAATTAAATTCAAGTAGAAAGGGGTTTAATTAATGGAAGGTTGTTAATGGTCATATTTGTTGGATAGAGGGGTCAATTAATTAGCATAATGTAATTAATTAACGATGATAAAAGAGAAAGTGAGCTATGTTGATGATATGTTGTCAATTTGCGGGAAGTAGTATAATTAACGTAATTTAAGTATTTAAATTACTGGAGCTAAATTATAGGTGTATACAACATGGTTTTACATGTTGTAGGTAGCACGATGATATAATATGATTGATAAAATTGAGTGTTAAAGATGTATATGGTTTCTAACATGGTTGTTCTACTAAAATGGGAAAGTGTATTATTTTCATATTTAGTTTTACTCATACATTTTTGAAATGAATGTATAGTTGTATTGTGGGATAGCCTGTTGATTGAAAGGATTAAGGATTTACTAGTGATATTACATTGTTTTTTAATAGTACATATATTTTAAAATATATGTAGTTGCCATGGAAATTTAGGGCCTTATCTATGTAGTGATTAACATGAACATCACCATTGTAATTCACAAAGTAAGAAATAATTTTCATGTTGTGCATAAATGGTAATGGTATGGTTTTCATAAAATATTTTATTGATATTCTTGTATGACTAGAAATATGCTTCCCAAATGAATTATACATAGCTAAGGAAAGGAAAATTTGTTAGCATGATCGTAACACAATATCTTGATAATCCCGAATAATGGAAATAAAGATATCATTGTCAATTTGTGAAGGAATAATAATTTTTGATCTAATGGGTTATGTGTAAAGATGATATTGCAATGTAATAAAGGAAATTACAAGCTTGAAACTAAACTTTATTATAACCATTGCTAGGTCATGTCGTTAACATATAACATTAATAATTGTATATAATGCATAGTACAATGGAAATATTTGTATAATTAAAGAAATTTAACCTTATCATTTAATTAGTACACGTAGTGAAAAATAGTCATAGGCATTTGTGTTTTGGAATACTGAAGGAGTTTTCTTGTGTTACCCATATGAAAGATCATGTTTAATGGGATGTGTGAACTAAGGTTCCTTGTAGATTAGAATATAAGAGGAAATACCTAACCGAAAGAAACATAAGTAAGTTGGTCATAAAAATATTTTTACCTTGTTAAAAGATTCAAATATTTATCATGATAATAGTGAAAAACTCTCTTCTCGCATATCTTTTAGAAACTGAAAAAGTAGGTGTTTGTGTGTATTTAAGTGCATTTAACATGATGACTACGCGGTGCGGTGCTCATTTAAAGTAAAATAAGAAATAATGAAAGCATGAAATTTCATGAGTATCATAGTAAAATACATAACAATGTAGAATGGTAATACTAATATAATGCTTTTGGTAACAAATGGAAATAAGGTGGGAGCCTTTTCTGTAATCTAAATGGTTATCCATTTTGGATCTAAGTAAAACCCCAAGTGTATGAAGTCAAAGGAATGGATAGGTTTTACTTGTTATATCTCAATAAATAATGTAATATTTCCAAGTACCTTTATGTATTTCCGAAATCGAAGGAATCAAACACGTTAAATCTTATAATGTTTCAACTTTATCATGAGACGATGTCACTATAAGAAACAAGGATGGAGACTTTTATGGTTATAAGTAACAAGTTAGTCTTCCTTTTTAGTAACTATGGTGATAAATTCCTTGGAATTATCCTATGAATATTTTGTCACCTCCATTGATCAAATGAAACCATGTTCATATGTCAACATGTGAGCCTTGCTTCCCCTTATTATATCATTGAATGACTTGGAGTAATGTTTGAAAGGGTTTATGAGCCAAGATTGGTTTTTACCATGAAAGGAAATCCTTAAGACTCTTATTGGTTTTATAAGTGATCTTCTTATCAACCGTTATGCATGTGACAAGATTGAGTGAGTGACTTATACCTGGTTAGTATTATTTCTTCATAGTAGTTTTTCTTTTAAGATAACAAGTTTTACATTAGATGGGTTTTTGGTTGTCGTGACATGGGGAAAAATTATGTCATTTCATAGTCATACTCTTGTGTCAACCCAAAAATATATTTATTATCTAATTAAGAGAAGGATATATCATGTTTTAATGTTCTTAATGTATCTAAAAAATTCCCTGGTAGGATGTGCACATACCTCATGAAAGGTATTTCAACTCGTACTCTTCTCCTTCGTATAGTGGGACTCCATTTGACCTACAACCTATAGAATAATGGTTTTTAGGAAACCTATTTTGGGTAAAGATACTTAGTTTTGAATAGATATTTTCTGACGATGATTTGTTTACGTTTTGGATTATGCTGAAGTTGTACATACCTAGACGTAACCTTTTTGTTAGGAATTGAAGTTGAATTGTATGTTTTGAAAGAGTTACTAAGAACATGGATGTCAAATATAACACATGATTTAACCCATGTCTAAAATGGAACTCATATGCATGTGGTATTTTATGTCTTAATGCTATTAACCATGCTTCCATAAATGAAATAATTATTAAGTATTAAAACATAATTCATATAAAAGTAAAATTTAAACCATGTGTAAATTGTATCAATGTAACTACGAGTGTTGGTGTTATGTGGGACTAATGTATATGATTTATTTGAGTGCTAGGAGGTGCCGTAACATGGATTAGATGGCCATGACCTAGTGTATTGAGCAACACATAACGATGCGCGGTGAATTCTTCAACAAATCTATAAATGAAATATGAGAAAAAAGTCTTGTTCAAATCCGACATTAAATCATAGGCTCCTACTTGTTTTTAGATTGTAAGAACGTCATCTTGTGGGAAGGAAAGAGTGGGTAGGGGTTGTGAAATGTACTCCCTTGTATGATTTGTTGCATTAATTTCAGGCTCAACCTCTAGGTCAACTAATCATATAATTTTTATATTGTCGTTTGAATTAAGGTTAGGAGAAACCCGAGAGTTTTCAGAAGTTAAGGCTTCATGATCATTGGTTCCTATAGGAATACCCTTGTTTATATTTTGAGGATTCACTTGGGAATCCCTAGGATGTTTAGGGTTCACATTTTGAGGTGTGATAGGTCTGGTATGACTAGGCTACGGGTTTGTTTCAAGATTTTCTAGGAACATGTCTATAAAGAGCTGCCTTTGGTTTTCAAGAAGTATTTGTAGAAACTTGTTGCAATCATGGCAAGTCCTATCGTCATGACCTCGAAACTTATGGAAACCACAAGTATAGGTTAGGGTTGTAATCTCTTGGCCTTTGATAAATGTCTTATTGTTGTTGATTATAACCTCGGTTGTAATTTTGAAATTGATTGTTATAACCATGGTTCGTTACCACTTGGCCAGAATTTTGATATTGGTTTGGGCCTTGGGTTTGATTTTGATTTTGTGGCAGAAGATCTACATCAACCGTGTTGATAGAAGACACATTTTTAGGTCCTCTTTGATTTCTCAAGTTGTTTTAGTGTTATTATTGTTAGTGTTACTGTTGCTCATAAAACTAGTTTTTTGGCTTGATCAGTAGCACTATTCATGGGAGCACCATGATTGCGATTCACACCCTTAGATCCTTGGTTTTTGGCACCATTTTTTTGATAATTTTCATTATTTTGATTAAGGTATATTTCCCATTGGGACCATAGATCTTATGCCCACTGTCTATATCGGCTTGGTTAATCCAAAGCGTACCTCCAATACTTCCTCATAATTGTGGAAAGGAAACTTATGGACTTCCTTCCTAGTCTCTCAATTGAGCGAGTGAAGGAAAATATCACAAAGTTCCATTTGGTCCATGTTGGGTGCACTTGTAGAGGAATAAAGAACTTGGCACCATCTCTAGATGAAATGAGTGACATATTCATTTTTCTCCTGTCTAATATGCATGAACTCCTAATGCTTGTATGCAACAACTTGTTCATATCAAATTATTTGATGAAATCAGAAACAAGTTGTTTAAAGGAATGTATAGAAGCTTCGAGAATACTATAATATTGATCCAATGCAATTCATTTAAGAGTCTTTGGAAATATCCTTGCCACTACAACATCCCAAGGAAACAATTCCTTGATAGTAGTAACGTAGGCCTTGATATGAGCATTCGGGTCTCCTTCTCCCTTAAATTTTGGAAGATATAGAAATGGGCATGTAATTATGACACCACATATGGTGAAGTCAAGAGGCTCCCTTAATTACTCAACGTATGTACCCATTACCTAAGATTCCAACATTGAAGATCCTTGAGAAGGAGGTGGTGGAGGAGGAGTTGGATAAGCTACATTATAAGTATTTATGGGAACATATGGGGTTGCTTGATATGACATGTAGGGAGCATAAATGACATATGGGTCCATATGGGGGATTTTTGAATACATGTGCATGTAAAGTGGGATAGTACTAGGATATGGACTAGCAGGCATAAAAATAGGGAATGTCGCATTGCCTGTTATGGCGACATTTGAGAACACACTTTCAGCTAACCCTTACATAGGATAATCTTGAGAAGGATGAGGACCCATCCCTAGTGTGTCTAACCCTGTGAGAAGATCACTTGGATTTGAATGAATCGAGATAACCTTGTTATACATGATATTGTGTTGGTTGCTCATTGGAAGGGATGTATACTTTGTTGTTAACTAGATACCCCATGTTATGCCCTACTACATGTGTTGGTTGTGAAGTATGGGAAATTTTAGTTCTCTAATCCTCCTACTAAAGTATAAATAAGATTGTTGGGAGAGGATTGATTCCCTTGTTGGGGTCCTATGGCATAGGGTTTGATTGAGTAGGCTTATGATACCTGTCATGAATTTTTCGAGTGTTATAATTTATGTCTTCCTCAGAAGTAAGAATCTTAAGATAGGCATTCAAAATATCATATATTATAGCCTTCATTCTATCCAAAGACTCATCTATCTAATGAAGAGGATTTTCTATTCATTCTAATGCATCATCTTTTGTTGATTGCATGATAATGTGACGTCTTGACAAGACTCTATGGTAAGAACCTGTTCCATTTTTGATAACAACATGGTTTGCATTGGGTTGACCGTATTGCATGTTTAATGGTTGATCAACCTCCTCCATCCTTACATAGATAATGGGGTTTGAAGTGTAACTAGGGAGGTTTGGACCTTACTTGTGTAATTTTCACCCCATCTTGAAAGAGAAGGGGACTGTTGTGGTTGAACATTGGTGTAATATCTATTAGAGCCAAATGGCCCACTAATATCTCTTCTAGACATATTTTAGAAAGAATAAAATACATACCAAAATAAAGGAAGAAATCGAAAGATGAGGTAATATCAATGAAAGAAAGGAAACAAGAAGGAATTATTCCTTCATGTTAGGTTGACCAATTTGTATGAATGAAAATTGACATGCAACCTTCAACCGTACTCGACCCCCCGAGGTCGTGTCGGAGAAGCCGATGTTGAATGTATAGATGGCTAACTATAGGAGGATCAATGACTAAGATATGGTAGTGTGATCTCTTGGTGGCTGAATTATCAAAGGGGAGATTTAGAGGCTATGAATGGGTAACATAAATTCCCTATGGTTTGTTTAACTAAATTGGATATAAGTGTTGATCTAGTTTGAAGTGTCCAAATTAACTAAGATGAAACTAAAAATCTATGCTATTACTGAAAGGAAACTAATCTAAACAAAACAAAAAATTGAAATATTACAATCACAAACAACAACTTTCTTCTATTCTAAATAATTAAAATATTTCTACACTAAAACTAAACAAGAAAAATAACCCAGTGGTGTTATTCACCTATGCTGAGTGTATCGAAACTAAACTAACTTAAAACAATACCTTTTCCAAATGATCTATGATGTGTAGACAACCTCCTATAAATATTATCTCCTTTAGATCCACATGGATGGGAAGAAGAGGATTCATCATTGGGACCTGTTATTAATGATTTAAACCCTCTTAAAAATCAACTAATTACTCGCAAATGAAAGGAGATTGATTTATACTCTATTTTATATGATGTAACAATAATAAATTGAAATAATGAAGGAAATCAAACAATAAATCCAACCTAAAATTCATAGAACATAGGTAAATCCAGCTATGTAGTGATTTGTCCCCTCAGTTTTTCCTTTCTTTCTCTGTGTGTCCATATGAGCCTAAGGAATTGGGAATGCAAAGGAAACAAAAAGAGAAGGTGTTTGAGTAATGGAAACTTGAAGGCAGTCTAGTTGCAATGCAGGTGGAAGAGAGATAAAATAAGTGAACAAAGCTTGGCTATGTAATTTCTAGCAGGATTGTTGCAATAATAATATACAAGATACGCAAAATTTTTAGGCCATTTTCTTGAATACAAGCATTGAATATATAGGAATTGGTGGGATGTGACTTCATGCACAAGGAAACCTTGGAGTGCCAAATCATTGGGTGAAGAGGTAGTTCAAACTAATTAAATCTATTTAAAAATAGAAGAGGGAAGGAATATCAACCAATCAAGATTATTTTAAAGAAATTTGGTTCACAAACGTACTCTAGAAGTCAAGTTAAGTGAAATCACGCATGTTAAAATCACGTATGGAGAATTCTATAAAATGCATGCACGACTACCGCCCTACTTGGGTGGTGGCTAAAGGCCAAAACATGCACAAAATGAAGTGGGAAGCTAGAAGAAAACATGGAAAAGCTAAGTAAGGATGTCTAGGCTACAAATATACACTGCGAATGGGTTTAGGAACTCAAACACCTTCTAAAAGGACATGAATCATCATTGGGGACTTTTGTAATCACTTTACGATAATGTAGCACATGCAATTTCGGGTGTGTAGAACCACCATGAAAACCTTTCATATTATCTAACATATATTAGTAGATTTATTTGACATGGGTACACATCATTTCTTTTGATTCATGCACTAAAAATATTTATCACACGTGCCTCAAAATAGGTGGTATTCATAAGGAATTATTCTATATATATAGTTTGTACAAATAAATTATAGGACATAAATACAAGTTTCTACAAGCTATGAATCCTTATAAATAATTTAAAAATAAAAACATTGTTATAATTCATAGTGGTTGAAAAGTTTACACAAGGGAAAATAACATAGTATGGTTTATCCCTTTAAAGGATGTTTTCATCATGGAGGAAAATTATCAAAAACATCTAGTAGTTTCATATTAATACAAAAATTTACATACTTCTAGTACTGATTTAGACACAAAAGACAAGATTTAAATCAGAATATAGAGGGAATGATTACTCCATTCCTTCTCTATAAACTAACTTAGGTATAGTTATAAACACATGATTCATGAAAATTGACCTTATTCTACTTTGAGTTGATCAAAATTTTCATAATTAGACTTACTTATAGAACACATAGTGGGAGCATGAGTCATTTGTTAATTTTGACCTTGGTGTTATATTTACAAATTTGGACCTTGATCCATATACGGTGGTATGGTATGTGGGTTTGAAAGATATTAAGGTGATTAAATATTTATAGGTTGTTCTTCCTTTTATAATTCTATTTATGTGAAAATATATTAAGGTGGTTAGATACTTTATAAACTACACTTCCCTCCTAATGGATTTTGCAGGACCTCTACTCTTTTGTGGTGGGTTGTACATGCTCAACTCCATCTCCTAATTTGCATTCTATTTCAACTACAATTGGGGATTGATCACCTTTAATCCTTCAAAAACTTGTAAGTAAATCATAATCTCCAAGTAGAACAAGAACAAGAGCTTCTCCTCTATCAAAAGGATATATATATATATATATATATATATATATATATATATATATATATATATATATATATATATATATATATATATATATATATATTCCTTCCATGAATTCTTTAAGTTATTATGTACAAGTTCAATTTTTAAAATTTACAATATTTAATTACATTTGAGTTATTATTTAATATATCTTATATACATTTAATACACTATATGTTCTTGGTTTCACCATGGCATATGCCAACACCATCACAAAAGAAAATAATGATTGAGAAAATAAAAAGTGTGTGTACATGCTAAGGTATGTTTTTCCTTTTACTATGAAATTTTTAATTCCACACTTAAAGGGAAGGTTAATGTAGACACTAAAATTTTGCAACTTATCCTTCGGAGAAAAAAAAAAAGTTTTGATTTTTTCCCATACTAAGACAAATGCTCACATTCGATCTCCATGCTAAGACAAATGCACAACAAAACAAAATCGGGTAATAATATGTGCCCCAAAAGACTGATGAAGCAAGCAGGCTAGCTTTGTAGATGGCCATAAATCTGATGATCCACGGGTCATTAAATTCGTGAATATGTGAAAATACTGACAAGATATGGGATGAATATAATGCACAAGATATGAGTTTCAACTGCTATGAGTCTATCGCCAAATTTTACATATTTTATTTTATTTTTGATTTTTTAAATTATTTGTAGGATTTTTGAAAAATGTTTAAATTTTTAGGATTTTTCTATTTTACTATTTCTTTTGGAAAATTGTGATTTTTAGTAGAAGAAATAAGAAGGTAGAAGATCAGGGAAGCAAGAAAATTTCCCCAAGGAGAAGAAACAGGCGCTAGGTAATAAAAATATGCCCCAACATGGTGAAAATTAGTTAAAAATGATTATTTAATAGAAATAATCATCACGATAGATAGAATAAGTGTTAAAAGAAACAAAATGGTCCAAACATTCCCCTAGGGAATTGTGATAGGAGAAAAAGGTGAGATATATACCCTCTCGAGGGGGTAAATCATCACAATCAGTTTTATTTGTTACCAAGCTCTGCTGAATTTTTACAATGAGATACCATGAGTGATTAGCAAGATGGAAAGATTGAGCCACCATAAATGGGCCAACATCGTTTGAGAGTATGCCCAATATGATGACAATAGACCATTTTTGAGTGCCCTAACCTTTCTCTATCTTTTGTTTCTTCATTTATTACGCATTTACTAGGGTTATTAGCTAGGGTAGAATGTATATGTATGCCCTAGGGTGCGTATGTGTCCAAAGGTTAGCGTACACAACCAAAAATGTGTACGCGCGTGGGCATATATTCCAAATTTAAATGTACGCATGTGCATATGCATCAAAAGGGGGTGTACACACTAGTTAGTAGGAAATAGGTACGCCGAGGCGTACATGAGTAGAAGGGTGCGTATGTGGAAAAATGGCCACGTATGTGCCATGGGTAGGTAGGTTTGTTAGGGCACAGGCGTACACGTTACTGTGGGTGTGTATGCGTGATGGAAGGTACGTACATAAGTCATGCACATATACACCTAAAGAGGTGCGTACATGCCCAAATGGGTGCGTATACACCAAAGAAGGGATGAATCTTGACTTGCCAAAGTTCCAGAAGAAGTATTAGTGAATGAAAAGAGGGAATTGAGATGAAAAATTAGTTAGATAGAAGAAAATAAACAGAATTAGATAAAAGAGAATTATAACATGTGGATTGTATTTTGTAGTTCCGTTTACCATTGCTTGAGACATAAGGGAATGCCATAGTGACTAGTTACCATATAGGATAGCTTCATGTCACATCATTAGTGAATGCTTATGATCTTGCTAGATGTGACTGGACTATCATATGTAGTGCGAATCTTTGATGATCACCTTATACCACGATCTCCTTACAACCTTGGTGAGAGATGGAACTCGGAGCGTTAGTGCTTCGACTTACGAAAGGGGAGATGACATATACACTCAAGGACATTTGGTGTATATTCCTTATTACCATAGTTGGAAAATTAGTTGAGTATACTCTACGATGATGTGGATATTACAGATTGCCTTATTGAGGTGTTTAGTTGATTAGACATACCCCCGAGGGATGACAGTTTAGCTAAACCATTACATCAAAAATCCATGGTATCATCACATTATTGTATACACTGATGGCACTTGTCAGTGGCATTCTTGTCCATGCCAAGAACAATTTTACCTTTCCACTTGGCCTCATTGGAGTTAGAGCAAGGTTATTACAAGGAAAGAGATAGTGTTGGGGCCAGTTCATGATGGAACACTTGTATTGGGACATGTATCTAATTACATACCATGGTCGAAGACCATGGGTCCAACACTTTTTTACAAATCTAGTCATGGGACCATATAGCTATTGCTCACCTTGTAGGTGAGTTATGGGCTCGAGATCTAGAGGAGCCATCTATTATGGGATGGGTCTTGACAAGTGGTGACATTCGAGGACACATAGGTAGCACCTACCATTATAGGCAAGAGTTTTATGATCTTACACAAAAAATGATAGTGTGGAGGCCCTACTACTATTATTAATGGGATGAGGATGTTGATGAGCTCAGTATAGTGATGGTAGAGCACTTTTTGATAGGCAATAGGGGCTACATTTTAGAGATCTATCATGTGGACCGATGTTCCCGTAGTTCGGGGTGTTCGGGATGTTCCTAAAGCACACATGTGGTATGCTGCAGGATTTCGGGAGATTTGACATGGAGCCCCAGATCCATCTAGCCAAGGCCTAGCCTAGTTTTGATCAGATAGTTTCATAGTAGTGGCTTCCATTGAGGCATGTCATAGATGCCGAGACCACTATCAATATACTCCTTGGTATGTAACGGTGTTACCATACCATATTTACTATTCCATAGGTAGAATGGGCGCGAGGGGTTACGACACCTACAGAGGGTGAGCGGGAGGATGTTGATGGTGGGGAGGAGGAGGAGGATGAGGGAGGGTGATAGGTTGGGGAAAAGTCCTACACTGTGCATGAAGTAGGTATAGAGACAACGTGTCTCAAGACAAAATTGAGATGCCCCGAGTGGGCATGGTTGTAGGACTACATGTCCCATTATAGTAGGTTCCAGACATAGAACACCACAAGGTCCTCCTGCAAAAGGAGTTCCACAACAAGGGCCACTTCCTATCCTATCAAGTGATGATGGAGAGTAGATGATGGAGGAGATTTGAGAGGTGGGAAGAGATGAGGGACAGATAGTTTGTGCTTTAGTTACACTTCAAAGCAGTCATAAATGTCTAGTTGTAGGCTACAAAAAGAGGGATAAAGCCATGGTCCAAGTACAAACACTCATGGTGAGCGAGATTAGGCCAGGCACAAGCTCAAACATTTTCAGGTGAGTGAGATGAGGCCGGGAACATGTTGGCTTGGGAGGTGATTATGCCACATGGTTCAATTAGATACGGTAGATGGTGGCCCAAATGTCACAGATTACGAGCACCCTATAGTAGGAAAATGCTCAAGTCCTCATTATACTGCATATAGGGATAGATGGGTTTCCCTATTGACACGAGGCACATGTAGATGTAGGTAGGGTTACATGAGAGTGATATGGTGCTATAGAGAAACCAAAATGGTTGGAAAGATAATTATGTTATCTGTATCATGCGAGCCGGTGGGAAGCTTCCTATTACAAGGAAAATTACCTCAAGGTAGTTTTGGAGGATTAGAGGATCATGCCGTTATAGAAGCTTGCCATTAGCAGGTTGGATATTAGATCCCATAGGACATCTAGATCTGTTCACTCAGTACATCAACCAGTTTTGCAATAGAGTATAGTGGGTGGTCTTTTCACTAGCAATGACAGATGCCACCTCCACTCCCCAAATCAGGCAGCCCAAGCATGGGAGAGAGTCATGGATGACTCTTCCCCGCGACTCATGTATTTTGTATGATGTATCTGATGTATGCCTCTTATGAAGGCTTATTTTTATTGATGTACATGTATTATTTTTTCATGCCTCGTGATGAAGGCTTATTTTGATCTACGCCCATGATGGCTGGTTTTGTATCCAGATGATGTACATTTTGAGACATACATGTATATTTGGACATTTGACACTGATATTTATGATGATGATGATGATTATTATGGACCTTGTGTTATTGATGATGTATCACATGTTTATTGATTTCATGATATATCTGTAGATGCTATCATTTGTTATTGCATATGATGTTGTTTTGATTTATTGCACATGATGATATGATGATATCGGTGTGGGGGGGATAGATTTTGATATTTGTGATCCCTCTTGCCCCCATTTGATGATACAATATGTGATTATTAGCTTAGTGTACATGTATGATGTAAACTTAGCATTTTATTTATATATGATGTATAGATGATGTTAGATGTGATGATATAGATGGAGACATGATGATGTGATAAAAAATTATGTATAAGAAACAAACAAACACAAAAAAATGTTAACAAATCTACCAAATATACACATTAAATAAACCTAAAGCAACTATGTACAACTATGCAAACAAAACACACTCCATAGGCACACATACAAATAAATCTATTCTAAGAAAGAAAATATTACTACGAATGTACAAGCAAGTAAAAAATATACAAACAATGTACATGCAACCAAATAAGCAAAGTAAGAAACCAAACAAAGAAAAAAAGAAAGTAAACTAAAACTATTGTTTTTGTGGTACTATTTTTCAATGCATTTTATGTTGTTTTTGGGAGGTTTGTGAAATAATTTTCTATTGTTTTCATGTTTTCCATTTTCTATTGTTTTGGGTTTTTCAAGCATTATGTGAATGTTTTTGGAGATTTTGAACATAAATGTTTTTGGATTTTTGAATTTTTTGAATGTTTGTGGATTTTCTGAAATTTTTTGGTTATTTTTGGATTTTGTGAACATATTTGAATTTTTGTGTTTTCTGAACATTTGTTAATGTTTTTTGATTTTTCGAACATATTCGAATGTTTTTGTGTTTTCTAAACATTTTTGAATGTTTTTGGATTTTCTAAGGTTTTTTGAAGCTATGTACAAGAAACTGATAAACATGGATGCCCCAACATTAGATGTGAATATACAAGGGCAAGTGCCATGTGATATATACAGGATAGTGAAATCCTGAAGGTGCCCCCAACGTTAGATGAGGAATATACAAAGGTAATCCTTTCATAGACAAATAAGAAGAGAATTAGCTGAATCAAGGCCTGAGAATAGGTTCGGGGAGAATCTTGGATGTAGGTGCAAAACTAGCCCTAGGATGAGTAAAATTATCCCTAGATGCAGGATGCTTGTGAACAATGAATCTTCCCAAGGTGTTGGAAACCAATTTTCACCAAGGGACCCATCCAAAGCACCACAATTGTGTGGTTTTCACATTTGGATGACTTGTTTTCTCTTTTTCTTTTTCTCCTTTTTTTTTGATTTTATTTATATTTTTGAATAATTTTCTACTTTTTATGTTGTTTTCATGATTTCTATGCCATGATCAAGCATAAAACTACTTGAGGTGCATGGCATTCATGGGTTCACAGAGCTCAAATCCATTAGGATGAGCAAGCTTGTATGCTCCTAACCCATATTTGGCCACAATGACATAAGGTCCTAACCAATGAGGTTCAAAATTTCCTTTCTTCTCTCTTTCTACCCTTGTGTTGAACTGGTTCTCTTTCATCACCAAATATCCAACCTCAAACTGACGAGGTATGATCCTTTTGTTGTAATTCCATGAGACTTTGTTTTGATACACCTTGAGATGGTTGAGAGTGCGGATGCATCTTTCATCTAGGAGCTCTAATTCTGCAAGTCCTGGCCACTCTATAATCCTCATCCTTATCTAGGTAATCCCTAAGAGATATTCTTAGAGAAGGGAGCTCAATCTCCAATGGGATGATAGATTTAGTTCCAAATACTAGGGAGTAGGGTGTTGCACTGTAGGAGTGTGAATGGAGGTCCTATAATCCCAGAGGGATGGGTGGGTTTGAAAATTATAGTTTCAACTGTCTTTATCACCATATTCTCCATGATTTGAACTAACATTTTTTTAGTGGCTTCTACTTTCCCATTACCTTGTGGGTAATATGGTGTGGACCACTTTAATCTTATTTGAAAGTGATGATAGAGATCCTTAACCATATTGTTCTTGAATGACTTGAAGTTATCAAGTAATAATGGGGAATGGGATACCTTACCGAGAGAATAAGGTGATTCATGATGAACTTTGATATCTAAGCACCTATAACATATGTCAACATGACAACCTCTACCCACTTAGTGAAGTATTCTATGGCCGTGATGATATGGATATGATCATCATATGAGATATGGGTAAGATTCCATATTAAGTATAATACCCATTTAAAAAATGGTGATGGTGTTGTTATCGGTTGTAAAGGTTGTGATGGTGCATCAATGAATTTTCCATACTTTTGAAAAATAACACACTTTCTTACATGGTTGTAACAATCTGTCTCCTTAGTAGGCTAGTAATAACCTACCCTTAACAATTTTTTTGCTAATACCATTCTATTTTTATGAGCACCACATACTCCTTCATGTATCTCCTTGGAAATTTTGCTTGGACCGACTCCACTACATCTAGACAATGCAACTGATTCCCATCATAGCCACAAAGATAAAGTGTGCATGTTAGGAGGGTGTAACCGAATATTTGGTAGATAAGGATTTTTTTTTTCAGAATGGGTAATGTTATGGGGAAATGTACCACTTTGGAGGTAGCTAAAAATATGGGCTTACCATGAGGAGTGGGGAACAAATAATTACTATGCCGATAATGATCGGCAAAGATGTCGTATACAAGGTGGCATAGATTTTCAAAAAAAAATGGTCTACACCAAAAAATGGCTTCATAATCAATTGTGATTCGCCAACGATCTTAAGGTGGTGGATATTCCATTTTATAGCCAGCTTCATTCCAAAAATGAACGCATCATATTCCACAATGTTGTTTGTGAAAGGAAAGCGATAAGGAAAGCTTGTGATACGGGGTCTCTGAAGAAGTGATTAACACTACACTGCCTTTTGAACCATGGAAAGTAAACAATCCATAAAAATGTACTTGCCATATAACAAATTCTTTAATATACATTAGTGATGCGTCAAATAGACCACACTCACAAGATCTATTCCAAGTAAAGGTGTTGTTAGTGTAAATCAAGTAAGCACTCTGGATGTTTTCTCATATTTCTAGTTTGATAAAAGAGAGAAAATAAGATAAAACTAAACTAATAAGGTGATACACCAAAGGAGTGGTGGACATCTAGTTCTGTAAATTGACACAAATTGAAAAAATGCAACACACATCATGCAAAACTGCTAAAATGTAATGGAGGATCAGAATAAAGCAAACAACACAAGAAAGGATTGAAAACTCATTCACAGAGCTTGCATTGTCATTTTTATTTTTAAATATAGTGCATTACAACAACAAGGAGGAAAAACATGTTTCAATCCTCAGAAAAGGTCTGATATTCCAAAAATTCACTTTCCAGGGTGAAAGAGGGAGCTTACAAGACATAAAAATGTCCAACCCTTTACAAATGAGCCAAATCTAGCTTTTAACAATGAAAATCCGAGCCGGGACGAAGAAAGCGCGGGAAAATGAAATAAATGATTCAACCACCAACCAAATCCATCAAAATAGCATGGGTACCCTTAAAATTTCATTCCCCAAGATTTTTGACCATGCTGGAGAAGAATGGAAACCATACTTCATTAAAAATGGTGGTTGAACTTGATTTGCATTCTTTTCCCCATGCTAGAGGTGTTTTCTCATTTTCTCTCACTAAACTCCAAAAAAAAAAATTGAAGGTTCCATCATGTAGAGGACTTGAATAGCTTTCAGTGACACAAAAATCAAGAAAACCTGAGCTTTGGATCGAAAGATATGCCCCTCTGAAGATTTAGGGCAAAACAGGTGAAAATCGGGTTGGCGGGCCGAAACCCAAAATTTTCCCCTTTTTGAATTTGGGAAAATTTTCCCAAAACTCCGCCTCCCACCACTTTGATGCCATGTGTCATCCTTCGATTCACTCGGGTGCACACTCCAAACTTTCCCTTTGATAATACCAATCATTTTGGGCAAAAATGCCAACTTCTCCCCACGCCCCGACCTCAGCGAGACCGGGACACGTGTCACACCCTTAGTACGTGGGGATTCTATAAAAAAACCTTTATTTTCTCCTTGGCGGGCCTGTAGGAACAAATTTTCCTTTGTGCCATTTGCAACATTTTGGAAAAATTATCACATTCCCCCCAACCTCGATGAGACTAGGACATGTGTCATCTTCCCATTTGTTGCGGGTCCTTGTAATTTTCTTTTCTTCCTCCACTTGGGCTTTTGGGTCAAAATCTTCCTTTTCGCCCCTTTGCAATTTTGGTGAAAAGCCAAAATCCACTCCAACACTCCGATTCCCACCGGCCTTATGGACACGTGGCAACCTCCTATTGGTTCATGAGCCTTCGGGCTAAAATTTTCTTTATGCCCCCATGAGCCCTTTGGAATTTTTTTCTAACTTACCTTCTTTGTCTGCCATTACGCGCGCCACGTGGCACATTACGATTGGTTGCAAACCTTCCCAGGGAAAATTTCCCTCAAAAACTTTCTTTGAGCCATAACTTGCAAAATACAAGGAGTTAAAAGGAAAACTTTACCTTTCTGGAAAGGTGGAAAAATTCTCTATCTAGTGAATGCATTTCTGATAATTTTGAGTGCACGAAAAGTGGAAAAATTTGATTGAGACACAAGGAAGGAAGGAATGAAATAAATTTAGCCAAAAATAAGCAAGGGGATTATTTTGGATAACAATTTTGTGACTCGAGGGGTCATCTACCTGTTGGATGAAGTGACCAGATTCTTGAAGCAATCTATTAGGAAATGGAGTCATCAACTTAAGCGCTTAGCACTCTCAATTCATTAGAAAATTTATAGAAAGAAGATTATGAGAGTAAAACATTACTTGATCCGGAACATGGCCTGTAAATATACATCCTTGGGACAACAAGCTTGTGCCAAAGCACTTAGGGAAACGTAAAACTAAGATACAACAAAACAATGTGCACAAGCACTTGGAGGAATGAAAATCTAAGGTGATAAGCACAAGATGAAGAGTTTCCTTCTAGTAGCAATGGTTTAGATGGATTCCATTAACTGGAATCTACGCGGTTCTTCACCATCCAATGTAGACGGTTGGAAGGCATTGTTGTTCTTACATTTTGTGACCATGTAGGGGCCACTCTAAATGGTATCAAACATTGAATGTCTTCTTGGCTTTGCTCGGTCTATATCCCATTTCAATACTAAATCTCTAACTTGGAAGGTTATAGCCTTAGCTTTTCTATCAAAGGTTCTCTTGATCAAGGCTTGGTCCTTCTCCATTTCTTAGGTGAATGCTCTCGATTTCTTGGAGTTCCATCAATTATTCATATCTAACCTCCATGGGTTCAAACTTCAACAATTCTAATTGCTTCATGACTTCTAACGTTGGTAACTCGAGGGACATAGGATAAATTACCTCTCTTCCATAAACAAGTATGAATGGAGAGTTACTGGTGGATCTCTTGGGAGTTATCCTATCAGCCCATAAGGCTGATTTCAGTTTGGTATGCCAAATCCTCGATTTTCATCAAGATTCCTCTTGATGATCCTTAATAGGTTCTTGTTGGTAGACTCAGCTTGTCCATTACCTTAAGAATAATAATTTGATGAAGTGGTTAGATAAATCCCATTTTTAACAGCCCATTTAGTTACCTTTGATCCTATGAATGCCAAAGGATTATCTGATATTATAGTGGAAGGTATACCAAATTTGGTTACTATCCCCTCATAGAAGTCTAGAATACTAGATTCATTTTCCTCTTTGAGTGCCACCACCTCAGTCCATTTGGTGAAGTAGTTTATTGCTGTTAGAATCCACTTGTGTCCTTGGCTTGAGTTTGGGTTAATGAATCCAATGAAGTCCAAACCCCATTGCATGAATGGTTGGTCAACTAAAATTGGGTGCAATGGAAGGGTTGATAATCTTTCCTTGCCTATGAAGAATGCACAATTTTTACACCTCTTGATCCATGCATAAAAATCACTAAACACCTTGGGCCAATAATAGCCATCCTTCATAATCTTGAGGGATGTCACTCTTGGAGAAAAATGACCCCCAGATGATCCACCATGGAACTCTTCTAACATTCTCTTAATTTGATTTGTCCCAATGCATCTTAGTAGCACTCCATTTATATCCCTTTTGAACAAGATACCATCAACAAGTGCATTTGGGATAGCCTACAATATGAAGTGTCTTCTCTTGTTTTGTTCATCTTTGGAGGGCATATGCCTGTTTTTAAGAAGTGCATTATGTATTGGGTCTAGTAAGGAGTGAGCATACCACCATTCTCTTCTTGGGTACCTCTTTGTTCTTGGTTGTCTTGTAACGCCAAAACAACATCCTTCCCATAACAAGCTTCCATTAATTTTCTCAAGACCATCTACTCACATAATCCCTTTCCTCAAACCAGATTGGTGACTTTGATCTCAATGTCATACTCCATGACATGAGTAATCCACCATGCACGTTTTTCATTTAGGTCTTTGTTAAGGAGGAAGTCCTTAACTCCCACATGAGAAACCATCGGATGAACCTTGTTGTTTGAAACTAGATGCTTAAATTTCTTCAAGCTCCAAATTACTACAAGAACATGCTTCTCAATGAAGGAATACCTCACCTCATAGTCCTCCAAGCTTTGGATAAAGAAGGCAATTGGCTGCTCTACATTTTCTTTGTTCTGCTGCACTAAAATTGTAGAAATGGTATCACCATCGCCAAATGCATAAAGGATAAAATCCTTAGAGAAATTTGGGTTAATGAGATTTGGAGTTTGTGAGATAGCCTCCTTGATTGCCTAAAAACCTACATTACCTTCAACTATCCATTTGAAAGCCATTCTTTTCTTCAATATCATAGTTATTGGCTTGACAAGGGTTGTAAAATCTGGAACAAACCTTCGAACAAAATTGATTCTTCCTAAGAAACTTTGAAGGGCCTTCTTGTGACTTAGTAATGGCAGTGATTTTATTGCTTCAAACCTCTTTGGATCAATTGCTAATACCTCTTTGGAAATAATGTGGCCTAGGAGCTTTCCCTCATGAGCTAGAAAGATACATTTTTGGGATTTAAGGATACCCCAAATTTTCTACATCTTTGGAACACTTGTCTCAAATGAAATAGGTGATCTGTTGTACTTTTAGAAAATACAATAATATCATCTAGATATATTAGCACTATTTTTTTGATCAATCCCTTGAATGCCATATCCATTTCCCTTTGGAAGGTATCTCCATCATGAGAAAACCCAAATGGCATTTTTCTATATGCATAAATCCCCCATTTGGTGGTGAAGGTTGTTTTGAACTGATCATCTTCCTTTACCGTGATCGATTATACCACTGAATAACCATATAGCAATGAAAACCTCTCGAGCGAAACAAATTTCAAAATCTACTCCATAGAAGGAAGTGGGTAATGATCCTTGAGGGATGCTCTATTCAAATATCTAAAGTCTACACACAATCTGATTTCTCCACTCTTCTTTCTAATTGGAACCAAGTTTGCTACCCAACTAGAATGCTTGATGGGAAATATGATACTTGCCTCTATTAACTTATTCAATTCCCTCTTCATGAGAGGCTCCATGTGTGGATTGACTAGCCTTTGTTTTTGCCTGATGGGTTTAGCACTTGGATCTAACTCAATTGTGTGTTGAGATAGCTTGGGATTGAAACCTCTCAAGTCTTCATAGCTCCAAGCAAATATATCCGGGAACTCTTGGCAAAGTTACATGAACTCATACCTTTCTTGCTCGGTTGCCACTTTACCAATTTGAAGTGATTTTCCTTCTCCCACTGAGATGGGTACTAAATCTTATCCCTTGACTTGGATGTTTGCTTTCTCTTTCCTAAATTGATCATTAGGATTAAATATGGACTCCAAAGTGACAAGTCCTTTTGGAATTTTGTTTGTTCTCAGCTGTACCACTTGATCACCATACTGCTATTCTAACTTTTCCTAATTTTTGGCTGAGAACAAAGCTTCTTCTTACAAGAAATTGATGATTTTTTGGTCACTCTCAAAAACTTTCCAACTTACATTATTGTTTGACATTGATGGCCTTATAATCACATGAATGCTTGGTTGCACTTTATCTTCCTTGATACTCTCCAAAAATCAAAGACTACTCCAACTACTAAAATCCTATCAACAACTTGGTTTTCTTTCCTAGGGATGGAGTTGATGTGAAAGCCTTCAAAATCCTCAATGAGGTCCCACACCGTATTCTTATAACACTTGAGTAGGTCATTTTGGTAGCATGTTGTTCATTAACTTGATTAACAATTAGCTCACTGTCACCAAATACTTGTAAGTTTTTGATACCTCTCTTTCTTGACCAATGCAATCCTTGTATCAAAGCTTCATACTCAACAGTGTTGTTAGAACATGTAAACTAAAATCTAAAATCTGAATAATACTTAATGCCTTGAGGTGAAACAAGCATAGCTCCCCCTACACCTTGTCTACTTCTTGATCCATCAAATAACAATTTCCATACCTCATTGTCATCTTTATGGTCTGGCTTGGTGATGCTAAGAATAGACTGATTTTCTTCATGCATGCAATAAACTCCTAGTTCAGATTCCTCTATTTCCTTGTAGGGATCAAAAGCATGTACCTTGCTTTCCCATTCATCAAGAGTCAAATCTGGGATGCTTCCAACTTTGGTGTCAGCTTCATCTGTGCTTGGATAATCCTCTTGATCAAATTTTGAACAGTTGGCATTGATTGGGCTTGGAGTATGAGGCTCAATGTGAAATTTTGCAATAGGTTTGGACCTTATTGTGGCTTTAGTTCCATATCTGGTCTAAAACAACATGTGTGACCAATCAGTAGATAAATAGCCTCCAATTCTAGTTGTGAAATCCCTTGAAAAACATAGGGTAAAAAGTGGTGGTAAATCTATCACTGACACATCTTGCAAAACATTGACATTGGGACATGCATGCAAAGTGAGGCTCAAATATTTAATTACCCCCATTGTTTTTATTGTTGTCCCATCCAGTTACATCACCCCTTTAGATATGACTTCATATTGGAGGCCCAGATGATCAGCTAATTTCTTGGGCATCACATAACTACTTGCCCCAGAATCAATCATACAATTGTGTACTAGTTTATCCCCAATGATCAATGAAACATAGAATGGAGGGGGATTCAAAACTTTACCTTGCTATCCTCCAAGTTTCCCCTTAGGCTGAACAACATTTGTGAGTACCTTCTCTTGCACATGAACTTGCTGATTTGAAGTTGACCAATTCTTCATGGCAACTTGTAGTAGATCCCTTTGGCCCTGGAATGGATAATGATTCCCACATAGATATATTAACATGTATTCTTCATTTGTTCAATGATACTAAATGGGGATGAAACATATATTTGATGCACCCTAGCATACACTCTTTTCTTGTACATGGACCGCAATGTACTGGCATTTGAGCTAGTCTAGAAGGTGGTTTGGGCTGTCCTTACACATTTGGAACTGCATTTTGCTTTCCAACACTTGTGGAGTGAGGGAAGGTTGTGGATCACCTAGAGCTAATGACTCCCCTTCACCAATATTCCTCTTCTTAGACCTTGTGTTAGCTGCTACATTATGAGAAACTGTTTGATTCATACCACAAAAATCTTCAACCTGCCAGTTCACAAGTGTAGTCTCATTTGGAGTTGTATCTTGTTGAGAGGTTCCTTGTTGTTGGTTTGTTTCTTATCTCACCTCACTCTATGCTAGTTATTGTCACCATCAAGGCTTGGTTCAAAGCACCATTGAAGCACATAGACTAGTTGTGAGGTTCATTGCATGGGAAACACCAATCATACTCTTGAGCTATATTATTTTGCACTGGCACTAAGGCTTTAGAGGTAGATGTAGCATTGGAGTTATAGGGCTGAAATGGTCTATTGGAAGGAGGCCTTAGTTTATTTTGATTTGTAGCTAGATTGGGTGGCCTATTAGGCTGAGTTTGAGGATGATAAGAAGGTCTAAAACTTTGGGCTTGCTGCCTCTTGAGTGTAACCAAATCATTGCCTAAATTTTGTAATTGTTTCATGACTTCTTGAAGTTCATTTGAGGCACTACAGGATGGAGTAGAAGTTTAATTTGAACTATGATTTCTAGGAGTGGGAATAGGAGCTAAAGTAGGTGCTTGATTAGTGCTTGAGATTTCTAAGTTTGGATATAAAGGCATGGGAGGCCTAAGAGCTAGTTTACCAAAGCATGGATCAAACACTTCTTAGCCCTAATGGAAATGCTATAAGCTACGGGTATATTTGCACCTCCCATGGACTGAATTAACATAGAAATATCATAATTTAAAGCTTTGAGATAGTATAAGAAAGAACCTTCACTGTCGGCCTTACTGCCATTGGGATTCTATCCGTGTCCTTTGAAATCTGAAGTTTAAGTCTCGTTAGCTACTCATTGGGAGATCTCTTGATAGTTGTTAGTTGTTCTAATAGAGATAAATTATCCCCCTTTTCTCCAAACTACTCATGGAGAGAGCTATACACAATTGGTTCCAATTTTGAATAAAGCCGCCCCAAGACTTTTGAACCATTGCAAGGCTTTCCCTTTGAATGAAGATGCCAACAATTTGACAACAATTTGCATCTCAACAATCTCATGGATTGTACAAACATTAGCAATGTCTTTGACATGATCACCAGGAGTGGTATGATTTTCCCCAGTAAAGTATGGAATGTTCTTCAATGCTGTAACTGGGAATCATTTTTGTGCATTGAGAGCAAGTGGTCTGCTGCCAATGAAGTTAACATAAGGGTTGTGTTGTGCCATTCTGATTGGCCTGATAACCCTTGTTGATTGGGTGAAGGGTCTACCAGGTGGAGGAGTTAATAGAGTTATGTTTGGTGGAGATGGATACCTTTGAATTCTTCTTCCCCTTGTCTTCTTCCTAGGGATAACTACAGATACTTAGAAAATCCTTCTTCTTTGGCCTTTGAACTTGTTTTGATCCTTCTCATGAATCTTCAGAATTGGACTACTGAAACTAATTGATTTTTATCTCTGTGGAGTCGCCAGATGTGCAAATCAGGGCTCCTTTTAAGCAAGAAACTCACAACAAATGCACATGAAATTTGTTGTAATGAAGATGAAGACCTCTAAGGTCCCACTCAACATGCCAAAACTATTAGTGCAAATCAGCAGCACCCCCTGGATGTTTTCTCATATTTCTAGTTTGATAATGGGCATCCAGTGTGATTGCACAACATTGAATCTTTTCCCCAAGTGTGGGACTTGCAAAATTGGGAAAAGAGTCTCCAGATTAAAGGTTGGTTCCTCTACTCCTCTAATCAGATGTATACATGAAATTTGCAGAGGTTCAACTCAAAATCCTACTCTAATTTTGCCAAGGAGACAAGGATAGAAGAGAGAAAATAAGATAAAACTAAACTAACAAGGTGATACACTAAAGGAGTGGTGGACATCTAGTTCTGCAAATTGACACAGATGGAAAAAATGCAACACACATCATACACAAATGTATAAAAATGTAATGGAGGATCAAAATGAAACAAAAACACAAGAAAGGATTGGAAACTCATTCACAGAGCTTGTATTGTCATTTTCATTTTTAAATACAGTGTGTTACAACAACAAGGAGGAAAAACATGTTGCAATCCTCAAAAAAGGTTTGATATTCCAAAAATTCACTTTCCAGGGTGAAAGAGGGAGCTTGAAAGACATAAAAATGTCCAACCCTTTACAAATGAGCCAAATCTGGCTTTTAACAATGAAAATCTGAGCCTAGGAAGGAGAAACGTGGGAAAATGAAATAAATGATTCAACCACTGAAAAAATCCATCAAAATAGCATGGGTACCCTTAAAATTTCATTCCCCAATATTTTTACCATGTTGGAGAAGAATTGAAACCATACTTCATTAAAAATGGTGGTTGAACATCAGTTCTGCTCTTTTACCCATGCTAGAGGCGTTTTCTCATTTTTCTCTCACTAAACTCCACCAAAACCAAAATTGAAGGTTCCATCGTGTAGAGGACTTCCATAGATTTCTAGTGACACAAAAATCAAGAAAAACTAAGTTTTGGATCAAAAGATATGCCCCTCTCGAAGATTTAGGGAAAAATAGGGCAAAAATCAAAGTTAACGGGCCAAAACCCAAAAATTTTCCCCTTTTTTGAATTTGGAAATTTTTCCCAATAAACTCCACCTCCCACCACTTTGATGCCATGTGTCATCCTCTTATTCACTCAGTGCACACTCCAAACTTTCCCTTTGATACGCCGATCACTTTGGGCAAAAATGGCAACTTCTCCCGTGCCTTGACCTCCGACAAAACCGGGACAAGTGTCACACCCGATTAGTCCGCAGGGCTTCTATAAAACCTTCATTTTCTCCTTGGTGGGCCCACGGGAACAAATTTTCCTTTGCGCCATTTGCAACACTTTGGAAAAATTGTCAAATTCCCCTACACCCCCGACCTCCAATGAGACCAGGACATGTGTCATCTTCCCATTTGTTACAGGCCCTTGTAATTTTATTTTCCTCCTCCACTTGGGCTTTTGGGCCAAAATCTTCCTTTTCACCCCTTTGCAATTTTGGCGAAAAGACAAAATCCACTCGATGCTCCAATTCCCACCGGCCTTATGGACACGTGGCGGCCTCCTATTGGTTAGCGGGCCTTTCAAAGCTAAAATTTTCTTTGCACCCCGCCAAGCCCTTTGGAAATTTTTCTAACTTACCTCCGCCGACCCACCATTCCACTACCACGTGGCACATTCTGATTGGTTGCGGACCTTCCCAGGGAAAATTTCCCTCAAAAACTCTGTTGAGCCATAACTTGCAAAATACAAGGAGTTAGAAGGAAAACTTTACCTTTCTTGAAAGGTGAGAAAATTCTCTATCTAGTGAATCCATTTCTAGATAATTTTGAGTGCCTAAAAAGTGGAAAAATTTGAGTGAGGCAAAAGGAAGGAAGGAATGAAAGAAAGTTAGCCAAAAATAAGCAAGGGACTTATTTTGGATTATAGGTGCTTCTACTAATTGGTCAGCAAGCACTTGTCCTTTAACTGAATTTTGGTGCATGTACTCAATGTCAAATTCATTGAGTAGAATGATCTAATTAGCCATTCTACCCATAAGGGAGGGTTTTGACAATAGGTACTTGAGTGGGTCGACTTTAGATATAAGCTTGGTTTTGGTATTCAATAGGTAATGGTGAAGTTTTTGGAAGGTAAAAACAACAGCCAGACAAGATTTTTCAATTTGAGGATAGTTGAGCTCATAGGAAATTAAAGTACAGACTGAGATAGTACACTAATTTTTCTTTTTGGTTTAGGTCATATTGTGTGAGAAAAGCACCAATAGAAAATTGGGTAATAGATATGTATGAAAAAGTGGCTCACCTGGAGTTGGAGGCATGAGGATAGATGGATTGGCCAAGTATTGTTTAAGCAAAGTGAAGGCCTGTTATTGTTCTAGTCCCCAAATGAAGTCAATATCTTTCTTAAGCAGATGGGTGAATGAATGACATTTTTCAGCAACTGTGTATGGCTTGTATCTTCCCTTGTAGGTTGTGTAACTATTTTATATTCTTGGGAGGAGGCATTTCAGTAATTGCAGTGAATTTGGCTGGGTCCACCTCAATCCCTCTCCTTGATATAATAATAATACTCCAAACACACACTTCTTTAAATTCAATGTAACCTTCCACGAGATGTTCAAAGATACATCATAAAACTTTAGGTGGTCTTCTCTTGTCTTGGAATTTCTAAGGATATCATCTACATAGTCCTCCATGATGTCATGAAACACATAATGGAATATTACTATCATTTCCTGTTGATAGGTTACATTGGCATTTTTAGGCCAAAGGGCATTACTTATTAACAAAATGTTCTCCAAGGGGTTGTAAAGGTTTTCTTATACTGATCTTATTATGTTATCTTGATTTGGTTGTATCTTGAAAAACTATCCATAAGAGATAGAATTTCATAGCCCACATTTGAATCGACAATCATGTCGATATTAGGAAAATGAAAATAATCTTTTAGACATGCCTTGTTGATGTCTCGAAATTCTCGTGCAAATTCTCGATTCCAACCATTTATTTTGTACTGGAACTACATTTTATATTTACTTGGAGTAGTCAATGGGTTTGATGAACCTTGTTGTTAACAGTCTCTCTAACTCCTCTTTAACTAGAAGGGATACTCAAGGATGCATTTTCCTTAGCTTATGTTTAATAGGCTTTGCGTCTGGATGTGCACCACCAAAGTTGGGTCTAAGCCTGACATATCTTTATAAGACCATACAAATATATCCCTAAATTATCTGAGAAGAAAGGTGAATGTCTTCTGTTCTTGTCTTTGAAAGCAAAGCTTGCATATTGAATATCTTTAGGTCTTCTTCTGTTCCAATATTAATATAAATAGTTTCTTGTACGAGCATTTTTGACATATCCTCCATGCACATAGGATTGGGAGGAAGGTTGAGATATTCTTTCAAGGGTTTCTTTATGATATTTTCACCCTCAGTGTGGTAAATTATTTTTTCCATTGATTTTTTTACGTGTTGGTTAGCTAGCACCTCAAAGAGGTTTTCACTGTGTGACTTGGATGTGACTTGGATGTATGTTTTTGCCAAGGATTTTCTTTGGAACTTTTTCCCTCATTTTTTCTTAAATTTTATTGACCATGAAGCTCAACTTCCTCACCGAAGTACGTGTAGGTATCTAAGTCAATGAAGAAACCTTTCTTATGATCTCCAATAGGAATGGTATCACGTATGCCCATAAATTATGTAATAGCTTCATCATTCTCAAAGAGATCTAATGGCATATGATGTTTTTGGTCCCAATCAACAAGGGTAGGGTATACAAGGTAAAATTTAGGATCAATGGGGGTTATGGTAAGGATAGCGGTATCCATGAAAAGGTTCGTGGAGGAAATATCCTCATATTGGCTACAATGGGAATCTGTGTCACTATCTCGAATACATAGAGCTATCCTCATGCTTAGAATAGGTAGCATCTTGATCCATGAGATGTGACCCATATGGCTGAATACCAATACCATAGCATTCTATTTTGAAATTTGGAAGTGGGACCAGTTCTCTTGCTCCTTGTTCAAATTTTCCACATACGAGTCCTTTGTAACCCATGGAATACATCATTCTACTGGATTTGGCATATACTGGGGTTTCGTAATAGGTAGGCTTAGTGTCTTTTTGGACCTAAGTTATAGGCGGGTCCAACAATTTCTCTTCTGCAAGCAATTTGTTAGGTAATAATGTCCCTATAGTACATTCATCTTTAGGTTGTTTCAAGTGATAGCTGGGTCTATCCTCTTATTTTTGGTGATAAAGATAGATCTGAAATAAGGAGATCCTGTTGCATATTGTATTATCCACAACCAAACTCAAGGATTTTCATCTCCCATAAATGAAAGGGAGAAGTTGACATAGAAGCCTCATGAGCATAAGAACTTAGGGATTTTGAATCTACCTATGATTCAAGAGCTTATAACTAAAGGGGGATAGAAATATCAGTGGAGGGACATGCATATGTACCCATGCGCACAAAGATGTTGAGAGATCTGTAGTTAGTGAAGGGGTATGGATCACCTTGAATGGTAATAATGTGTCCCTCATACTTATATTTAATACATTGATGGTGTGGCCTGCATGGCATGGATCCATGGGTGGAAAAGAAGCATATTGTATGGAAGTTCCAAATCTAAGACATGAAACTTCATGTTATGGAAAGTAGGCCCTACTTCCATCGGCAGTGTTATTGTTCTAGCTGACTCCCACTCTATGTTTTCGTAAGTGGTTATGGTGATAATGTGGGACTCTAGATCTTCCTTTATGTGTCCCAACTACTTGATTAGTTTCAATGTGCATATATTCAACCCCGACCCATTGTCCACAAGAACCCATTTTATCTTCCGGCGGGTAAAAAATACCTCTATATATAGGGGAAGATTATGTGTGTGATCATCGTTAGGGATTTCCTTGTGGTTAAATGAGATGTGTTCAAATTGGTGTAATGTTTGCCACCGTAACTTGTAAATGTGAAGGGTCTACTTCCATTGGAACTTCGACCCTGGAGAGTTTTGTATAGGATTTCCTTATGTACATTTGATATTTTAAGAAGGTCCAAGATTGAAATCTTGGTAGATGTCTTCTCAAGTTTCTCTAAGATGTTGTATTAACCATCCTAAGGGGTAGACAGAGGAGGTTCTAAGATCGTGAGATGAGTGCATCTTATTATCACAATGCAATATTTTCCCTTAATCCTAATGGTATTCACATGCTCATTAGAAGAGCGAACACATCCAATGAGTGATTCGTAATGATTGTTATCACTTTTGGTATATAGATAGTTTGCAACTTTGTAACTTTGGGATGACTCTCCCTAATCCAAATTCTTCCCATCTATCTTATCATGTTTAAGGAATGGTTCTTTGAATATCCCCATCCTTTCATTTGGCATCTTAGTTTTCTTTGGTGCATCAAATTCTATCTCTCCATTATCAATAATATCTTGAATGAAGTGGTAAAGTCTTAGGCACTTGTCTATCTTATGTCCCTTCACATGATGAAAATCACAATATTCATGATCTTTATACCATGAAGGTTTAGGAGCATTGTTATCAAAGGGTTGTGTTGTAGGATAAGTCACAACGTGGGTTATATCCAATTGTTTCAAGATCATATACAAAGACTCATTAAGAGGAGTGAATGTTCTATGATTGGTTGGTGGTTGAATTGGCCCTTTGGTTAGTTTAAAAGGTTGACCAACTTGGACTACTTGTATATGTTTGGAATCCATGATTTTGTCTCCTACCACATTCTTGTTTTTGTTAAAGATATTTGGCTTGTTTGTTGGTTTGGTAGATTGATTATCCTTGGAAGATGATTTGATAGTTCCTTTTGCAATGAGGGATTTTTCTATCTATATTCCCTTCTCAATGACCTCTTCAAATCTCTAAACATAATGCATTTGTAAATGAAAATTAATGTTCAGATTTAAATTTGGTACAAATATGCTAACAAGTTGTTTTTCAAGTATTGAGAAAGGGAAGCGGCTAGCTAGCCCCCACCATCTTTGTAGAAAACTTGTAAAGGTTTCATTTGGACATTGTTTAGTGTTACACAAGTCTACCATGGTTATGTCACTTTCCATGTTGTATGAGAAATGTCATACAAACCTCTCTGCTAGTTCAAGCCATGTGAAGATAGACCCATGAGGTAAGCGAGTAAACCATTCCAAGGCTTGTCCTCCTAGAATTTTTAGAAAGATCCATATGAGGTAGTTGTCACTGTAGGCCACTTCTTGGCATGCCATGTAAAAGTATTTCACATGATCACGTGTATCAAATTTCTATCTATACTTGTCAAATTTGGGCATATAAAATTTCTTAGGAATTGGTTGAAGCAACATGGCCTTATCAAATGGATGGGGACATAACTCTTCATATTGATATCTTTTGCTATTTCCCCCATTATTTTCTTGAAGGTTTGTGTGTGTTGCTTTCATCGATTGTAGTTATTGTGAAAGAAGTTATTATTTAATGGGGGAAGCTGACATACACTCACAAATATATTTTGACATTCCTTCCTCTTAGTTTTATATGTGAAGTTCACTATTTTTGTCCTTAGGTTTCTCTTGATGTATATTTTTGTTTATTTCTTTTTGTACATGAGATGTCAGTAAAGCTAATTTTTGACTAAGGTTCTGAATTTTTGTGGTATAGTGACTTCTTCCTCATGAATTTCTTCATCATATTCATCACATGGGGGTTGTTCCACGTTTTCATGTTCTATTCGTACTCTATGTGGCATCTTGATGAATGGTAATTTATAACCCACCATGTTGTTGTTTTCTATGTTTGATGTGGAAGCATGTCCATGTGCTAAAATGTTGTCCATGTTGATGAGAGGTGGTTCTTCCTCATTAGCCTCATTTGTGGGTGGAATAGTTTCATGTTCTATTATAATTATAGCACATAATTCCACCACTCTCGCAAGTACCCTATCTTTTTTTATAAAAAGGATTTCATCTAATAGGGCGGGGTCAAAGTCAAAATTTGAGCGTGTTGATCTTTCTTCATCACCACTATGATCTATCATCTCTTCTAATTCCTTTTCTATGGAAAATAGAGGTCCTAAATCATGACCAATAAAGGGATTCAACCCTTTTTATTCGATGTTTCCCATGCTTGTTTTTCAATGACTTGTCTTCTAGCTCCCAATCTTGTTTTGGGGGCCATGATGTGTGAGAACTTCACTAAGGTGTTTTGAATTTATTCAAAAGGTATTGTCCAAACCTAAGTGGAAGTTTACAAATGTCCAAGGATGTCAATGGTTCAAATAATGATGAATGTCAAAGAATCAATGTGTCAAAGTGATTTTCTTAAAAGAATAAGTCAAAAGTGATGAACAAAATACAATCACTCAATTCTCGTTTTCAGACCAATCAATAAAAATTTCATACTTCCTAAGTTTTTTCTCAAATGGTAGTTGGTGTTTTAAGATGGTTAACAAAATGTCACCACTTATGTCAAGTTCAAAGAAATGAACAAGGCATAAGTAATGACAAAAAGTTAATACGATCCCCCAAAAAAGTATACTAAAAGTGAGTTTGAATCCAATCAAGACCTATATCTCAAAAAGTGATAGTTATAATTGTGAGCAACACAACAATACCAATAAGATATGTTAACCAAAATTTTTAGAAAAGTAAGGTATTAATATCAAAATGATATTGATATAACATGCACAAATGGTAACACTCAACACTTTTCAAAATTGAGGTAATATTTGAAAACAAACTAATGCTAGTGTATACCAAGGAATTATTAGAGTATGTGTAGCATAACATTACAATCTAGACACTTAGGCCAAGTTTTTAAGAAATAAGACGTAAGTATAAAAAAATTACAAGACGATAAAAATAGGACAAATATTCAAAGGTGAATCAAGATGATGAATCACGCCTAATTACGATTGATGATATTGACTTGGGTATTAAGCTCAAAAAGGCTACCAATGATATGAAAACATCTCCATATACTTTATATGTTTAAAAAATCAACTACAAACATGGATGAGGATAAACAGACACAAAAGTTACGAATACAATCAATTAACAACACAAGCGTAGTCACTCTTCTCCTAATCAACAAAGTGTCAAAAGAAAGTGAATGAAGTAGATCAATTGGTGTTGAAGATAGTTTGGCATCACTTTGGCATAGTTTTTCCTCACCTTAGGGTGAGTGAAAAACTAAACAAAAGTAATGTGTTGCAATCTCCATGATGAATGATGCGCCATTTGAACTTTAATGGAATCTCCTCTTGTTCGAAAAACAAAACTTTGATTTCAAGAAATTTATCCCTTTGCGATGGATCTCAACTCAAATTGGTTTTGATATGGTCAAAGTTGGCTCCTGGACAAGATAGCTTCCTAGGTGGTTCACTCAACTAGGTGTCACAAGTTATCTAAATGTGAGCTTGGTTTGCCAAGGTTTCCCAAGGAGTATCCTAAATTTACTTTACCCCCTTCAAGCATAGTGGGAAATAAATGCATCCATCGTGTACTCTCACTAGGGTCACGATACAAATAAATTTGACGCTAAATATCACGTGTATCACTAGTCAAGTAGGTAGTGTGGAGCACTTCCCATTTCATCCACAAGGTTCCCTCTTGTGTGGACTAATTTGGGGTTCCTAGGACCACCCCCATTGTTGTAGCTTAAGGCTTATGCCAAAGGGGTTATGTCCTAGTTAAGTGGATGAGGCGTACCCTTATCCAAACCTATAAATACAATGTTTTGATTGTGGTGTGTTTTTTATCTTGTATACTTAATCTCGTTTGCTTGAACACCATTTGGCAACCTACATGGAAATTGTATTTGTAGTTTTATTTCGTCTTGAGAATTTGTTCTTCGACAAGCATTTAGGTCCTGCACGATGGATTTAGTAGTTTTCCATACACATAAAGAGGATGAACACCATTTCTTATTCTCAAGATCATCCTAGGATGCAAGAGAAGAGCATACACGACATAAAATCCAACTACGAAATCAAAATGGAAAATAATTGATTCAAATGCAAAATTGTTCATTTTAACCAAACTTGACATTCTTTTCAAAATTTTTCAAGGAAAAAGAGATATAGAAATCATTTCTAATTCCTAAGATCACCTAGAAGGTCTAGGGAAGAGCATACACGACTCCAATTTTATGATTAAACATTGAATTCTCATTTAACCTTGTAAACAAATCAAATCAAGTTAGTAAAAACATGTAAATAAACCCTACGAAATAAAAGTTAATCTTCAATAAAATTGCAAGGAGTCAATAAATCCTAAAAACATGTTTTTGTAATTTTTAAAGTGAAACACAAATCTTAAGTATGATGTGTATGCTCAAGTTTGGGTGTGTACATCTTCTTCAGGATGTGTACACCCTCTATGGAAAATGATAGTGAGATAATGGATACGTGGCCAAAGAGTTGTGTAGGCTAACATTTGGATGTATACAACCACAGATAGAAAGGTAAAAGAAACAACACTAGCAGAGATAGGTATGCTCGATTATAGGCATGTACGCCGGTGGTTTAAACATATAGGCTAGTAGAGAGTAAAGACTAGAAAACTCAGAAGACAAAAATTCATGTACGCCGGTAGTGAGATGTATACGCTAGACTTTGGACATGTACACCCATAGAGTAAAAACGGGTCAAACAGAAGCTCTACCAGATGGGTATGCCAGAGTATGAATGTGTACACTCAGTGGTTAGGTATATGTGCTAACAAACAGAGAAACAAAAAAAAACAAAGGGAAGGATATCATGTATCCGATGAGAATGATCTATACGCTAGACTTAAGAGGCATACACTAGCATTTGGATGTGTATGCCCATGTTTTGATGTGTATGTGCCTCTTTCATTTTTGATTATGCCTATACCTATAAGTGACAAAAAAACATGGAAAATGACGTAATCGATCTCAAAATCTCAATTTTTTTGATAGTTAGCTCAAAATTGATAAAAACCCATCTAAATTAGACCTATAATCAAGACTCAACACATGTAAAGTTAGGAAAAATCATGAGAAATTCAGCAATAATTCACACATGTGCATATCAAGGGTTAGTAAAAATTGAAATAAAAACAAAATTTAAACTACCATGCTAAGGGACTAAGAATCCGTCCCACCTGGGCATGCCAAATGTGTACAAGAATTAGTTAGCAATGTAAAGAGAATTAGAACTAACACCTAGTAGTCCTAAAACAAGGCTAAACTAAAATCTATGCACCATCATGCTTAGATCTTGAACAAGACTAATCTACTAACATATTTGCATTAGAACATGAATAAACATTCAAAATAACATGCTAATCCATTAATCTCTATCTCTATTGAATGCTAATAAAATGAAATGAAACTATTTAGATCCTTAGCAATCAAAAGGGTTGATTGTATGTCTAAATCCAAAGGTTTCAAGAATGGAGTCTTGTCAATCTATGGCTACAATACCATTTGACATATCTCTGTATGACTTCAAACTTGGATGGATGAATGCATGAAATGAAGATAACTAGCTCCTCTAATGGAAGAATGCTCTAAGATGATAAAATGGCTATAGATTAGGCTCTATGCTCATTCAGGTGTAATTATAATGGTAAGAGGAGGGTTCCTTATATAGCCCAATGGATAAAAAGGATCTCTACATCCCTTTACATGTGGGAAAATATCTAGGTTGAGTTAATTGAGGATGACTATGGTTGAAAAGGGGGTTGAGTTAATCTTAGGGGAGTTTAATTTGTCTTGTAGTGACTCATGGGGTTTTAAAGGATTTATTAATTAACCCAAGTGATTAATTAATAGGTGAGCAAGCTTTATAGAAGCTCTTTAGAAGAACAATTAGTACGATTTAGGGAATATAAAAGGTTTAGGCTAAATAAATGAAAATTTATTTCTCTAATAGAAGAGGAAACTTAATTAATTACGAATAATTAATTAAATTCAAGTACAAAGGGGTTTAATTAATGGAAGGTCATTAATTTTTATCTTTGTTAGATAAAAATGTCAATTAATTAGTGTAATGTAATTAATTAACGATGATAAAAGAGAAAGTGAGCTATATTGACAATATGTCGTCAATTTGCGAGAAGTAGTATAATTAGCGTAATTTAAGTATTTAAATTACTCGAGATGAATTATAGGTGTCTACAACATGGTTTTACATGTTGTAGGTAGCATGATGGTATAGTATGCTTCATAAAATTGAGTGTTAAAGATGTATGTGGTTTCTAACATGGTTGTTCTACTAAAATGGGGAAGTATATTATTTCATATTTATCTTTACTAATACATTTTTGAAATGAATGTATAGTTGTATTGTGGGATACCATGTTGATTGAAAGGATTAAGGATTTACTAGTGATATTACATTGTTTTGCAGTAGTATGTATATTTTAAAATATATGTAGTTACCATGGAAATTTAGGTCCTTATATATGTAGTGATTAACGTGAACATCACCATTGTAATTCATAAAGTAAGAACTAATTTTCATGTTGTGCATAAATGGTAATGGTATGGTTTTCATAAAATATTTTATTGATATTATTGTATGACTAGAAATATGCTTCCCAAATGAACTATACATAGCCAAGGAAAGGAAAAGTTGTTTGCATGATCGTAACATAATATCTTGATAATCACGAATAATGGAAATAAAGATATCATTGTCAATTTGTGAAGGAATAATAATTTTTGATCTAATGGGGTATGTGTAAAGATGATATTGTAATGTAATAAAGGAAATTACAAGCTTGAAACTAAAATTTATTATAACCATTGCTAGGTTATGTGGTTAACATATGACATTAATGATTGTAGGTAATGCATAATACAAAGAAAATATTTGTATAATTAAAGAAATTTAACCTTATCATTTAATTAGTGCATGTAGTGAAAAATAGTCATAGACATTTGTGTTTTGCACAACCGAAGAAAGTTTTCTTGTGTTACCCATATGAAGGATCATGTTTAATGGGATGTGTAAACTAAGATTCCTTGTAAATTAGAATATAAGAGGAAGTACCTAACCGAAAGAAACATAAGTAATTTAGTCATAAAAACATTTTTTACCTTGTTAAAAGATTCAAATAATTATCGTGATAATTATAAAAACTCTCTTCTCGCATATATTTTAGAAACTAAAAAAGTAGGCTTTTGTGTGTATTTAAGTGCATTTAGCATGACGACTAAGTAGTGTAGTTCTCAGTTAAAGTGAACTAAGAAATGATGAAAGGATGCAATTTCATGAGTATTATAGGAAAATACATAACAATGTAGAATGGTAATACTAATATAATGCTTTTGGTAACAAATGGAAATAAGGTGGGACCCTTTTTCCGTAATCTAAATGGTTGTCCATTTTGGATCTAAGTAAAACCCCAAGTGTGTGATGTCAAAGGAATTGATAGGTTGTACTTTTTATAGCTCAATAACTAATGTAATATTTCCAAGTCCCTTTATGTATTTCCCAAATCCAAGGAATCAAACAAGTTAAATCTTATAATGTTTCAACTTTATCATGAGATGATGTAACTATAAGAAACAAGTATGAGCACTTTTACGGTTCTAAGTAACGAGTAAGTCTTGTTTGTTAGTAACTATGGTGATAACTTCCTTGGAATTATCGTATGAATAGTTTTTCACCTCCAATGGTCAAATGAAACCATGTTCATATGTTAACATGTGAGCCTTGATTCCCCTTATTGTGTCATTGAATGACTTAAAGTAATGTGTGAAGGGATTCTTAAGCCAAGATTGGTTTTTACCATGAAAGGACCTCCTTTGGACTCCTATTGGTTTCATAAGTGATCTTCTTATCAACCATTATTCATGCGATAGGATTGAATGAGGGACTTATAACCTAGTTAGTATTATTTATTCATGGTAATTTTATGTTTGAGATAACATGTTTTACATTAGATGGGTTTTTGGTTGTTGTGACATGTGGAAACATTGTGTTGTTTCGTAGTCATACTCTTGTGTTGACCCAAACATATATTTCTTACCTAATTAAGAGAAGGATAAATTATTTTTTAACCTACTTAATGTATCTACAAAATTCCTTGGTAGAATGTGCACGAACCTCATGAAAGGTATTTCAATTCTTACTCTTCTCCTTCTATATAGTGGGATGCATGTGACCTACAACCCATAGAATAATGGTTGTTAGGAAACTTATTTTGGTTAAATATACTTAGTTTTGAACATATCTTTTCCGAACGATGACTTGTTTACGTTTTGGGTTATGTTGAAGTTGTACACACCTAGAATTAACCTTTTGTTAGGAATTGAAGTTGAATTGTATGTTTCAAAGTGTTAATGAGAACAGGGAAGTCAAATCTAACACATGATTAAACCCATGTATAAAATGGAACTCATATGCGTGTGGTATTTGATGTCTTGATGTTATTAACCATGCTTCTATAAATTAAATACTTATTAAGTTTAATAACATAATTCATATAAAAGTAAATTTTAAACCATGTGTAAATTATATCAATGCAACTATGAGTGTTGGTGTTATGTGGGCCTAATGTATATGTCTTGTGATTAGTGCGCATATAGTAAGTTTTTGTCATAAAATAACAACAATTTTTTTTTTATTGTTACATTTTGGGTTGTGAAATTATGGGGAGTTACATATGCCTTGATATGATTCTATTACATGTTATTGTTTGTATTATCTGAATTTACTTTTACATCTCCTATGTTTTTTTTTACTCTATACACATTTATTATTGTTTCTTTCTTACTGTGTGTTTTTTATTTATGTGTCATGTTCTCCACCATGGGAAACCCTCTTGTAATAACGAGATCCTAATGATGGCTGCCATGACAACGTTCCATGTTATCTAACATACATTAGTATATTTATTTGACACAAGTACACATCATTTCTTTTGATTGATGCACTAATTTTTTTATCAAACATGCCTCAAAATAGGTGGTATTCATAAGGATTTATTCTATATCTAAAGTTTGTATAAATAGATTATAGGACATAAATACAAGTTTTTACAAGCTACAAATCCTTATAAATAATTAAAAATAAAAAAATTGTTAGAATTCATAGTGGTTCAAAAGTTTACACAAGGGAAAATAACATAATATGGTTTATCCCTTTACAGGATGTTTCCATGATGGAGGAAAATTCTCAAAAACATCTAGTAGTTTCATATTAATACAAGCATTTACATACTTCTGGTACAAATTTAGACACAAAAGACACAATTCAAATCAGAATATAGAGGGAATAATTACTCCATTCCTTCTCTATTACATTGCTCAGGTATAGTTACAAACTCATGGTTCATGATAATGGACCTTATTCTACTTTGAGTTAATCAAAATTTGCATAATTAGAATTACTTATTAAACCCATAGTAGGAGCATGAGTCATTTTTTACTTTTTGACCTTGGTGTTATATTTACAAATTTGGGCCTTGATCCATCTACAATGGTATGGTATGTGGGTTTGGAAGATATCAAGGTGACTAAATATTTATAGGTTGTTCTTCCTTTTATAATTCTATTTGTGTGAAAATATATCAAGGTGGTTATAAAATTTATACACTACTCTTCCATCTTAATGGATTTTGCAAGACCTCTACTCTTTTGTGGTGGGTTATACATGCACAACTCCATCTCCTAATCTAGATTCTACTTCAACTACAATTGGGGATTGATCACCTCTAATCTTTCAACAACTCATCATAAGTCATAATATCCAAGTAGAACAAGAACAAGAGTTTCTCCTCTATGAAAGGAATATATATTCCTTCCATGAATTCTTTAATTTATTATGTACAAGTTAAATTTTTAAAATTTACAATATTTAATTACATTTGAGTTATAATTTAATATATCTTATATACATTTAATACACTATATGTTGCAGGTTTCACCATGGAATATGCCAACACCATCACAAAGGAAAATAATGATTGAGCAAATAAAAAGTGTGTGTACACACTAAGGTATGTTTTTCCTTTTACTATGTAATTTTTAATTCCACACTTAAAGGTAAGATTAATGTAGGCACTAAAATTTTGCAACTTATCCTTTGGAAAAAAAAAAGTTATGATTTTTTTCCCATGATGAGACAAATTTTCACATTCCGATCTCCATTAAAATATATTTCTATCTCTCTCATATTTGGCCTATCTCTATACTCTAGTGTTTCATTCATCAAAGAAATATTAATTATCCAAAGTAATAATCCATCTTTAGGAATGCATCCCGGATTTTGGACCTTTCTTCATTAATTTATTGTTTGATATTGTAGAACACAATTTGGATTCGTACTATAGTCCTAGCCAACCTATATGATCCCATACCTTTTCATCTATGACTATTTTTTCAATTCTAATATCTTATGTGATATATTTCATATCCCTTAGGTTATACATAATGTAAATGTTTAAACTATAGAATATTATATAAGCAAGTCAACCGCACTTTATAACTCACTTGACATTCTCATAAGCTCTTATTAAAAATATCAACACTAAAGAAATCGAGGCTCTCCTATATCTTCCAAAAGTAGTTACACATCATTTAGAGAAGCCACCATGAATATATGAAGATTTAATTCCCTTTTTCTCAAGGCATTGGTAAAACCTTAATTATATTATTAATATATATTTTATCATATTATTGTGGATATATTTCATTTTGGCATAATATACCTAACTTCTTTTGTGATAAGTGAAGTTTTTTAAAATAAGCATGAGACTAATTGATGAGATTATTATTACTAATTAGATGATTATCACATTTATATAATTATTTTTATTACACTCTAATTGAATGAGTTGGTCAAACTATATGCACAACGAGATGAATAAGGGAATTAAAAATAAACGAGATGAATAATGGGAATTAAAAATAAATTGTGGAATTTGATATGTCCTAGTTATTATAATGTTTCAAGAATCGTAAATTTTAGAAAGTTATTGTTTTTGAAATCATGATTGTTAGAACAAGATTTAGAAATATTTGTGGGATTAAACTAGTATGAATGTTATAAAAATAGAATGTATGAGTATACGTATGTATTTAAAATTAAATTTTTATATCATTTCAAGTAGGTATAATTTGTTTTTTGAATGTATAAATGGAGAATCATGATATTTTTGATATGGATAAGTGTTATTTTTCCTTTGCATTCTTAAGAGGACATGTTCTTTGATGGAAATCATGCTTGGAATGTACTAAGATCTCTGATCGAATCCATGACTTTTCATTTTTCACTACTGGAAGGTGATTTACAATCTAGTTTAAAAGTGTAAACTTGTCTTTTATCCGACTCATCCTTGGATCAATTTTAGTGATCCAAGGAATGTTTTAAAACTACTCTATTGAATGAATGGTAAAATCGACATTCCATGAGTTAAGCTACACATTGGATTGAACTTTGTTGTTGTAAGTTCTTTGACTTTTGTGTGAATGCACTTCCATTCAGTAGGTTGTTTGACTTGGGTCCTTGAAGATCGACCATGATAGGTCATTGCTGATGAAGATGGGAATGCAGCTTATTCACAACACAAGAGAAAGATATCCGGGATCCTATTGAGGACTAACCCACGGATCCTAAGCTAGGTAAAATATATATGTATTCTTTCTAAGCTATGATACTGGATAGAATTCTGGTTCTAACCTAAAACTCCTTATTCTATTTGGATTGGTTGAATTGTTGATCTGTAACCTAACCTAGTATTCTAAACTATGGTACTTTGAATTGTTTACCTATGTTGAGATTAGCTAACTTAATTGCTAAGGCCATGGTGGGGGGGGTTAGATATTAGTGTTACATCCTAAGGTATAAATTTAAATCCTACCTAAGATCTAACCTAAGCAATCTAACCTATCCTAAACTAATGGATATGAATTGGGACTTAAGGGGGTCGCATGCATAGTGGCGATGGTTCCTAAGGCATTTATGATGATGTTGATAAGGTTTTTAAATGCATATGGACTGCCAACTTTGGTAGGGGTTAGTTGGTTTGGTAGAGGCTTAGGTGGCAGCATCTCTAAAAATGGAAATACATGTTATTTTTGATTTGAAGATCGCCAGAATTAGTAGGTGGTGGCAAGGAAGAATAGGTGGGAGATATGGAGTAAATGAAATTAATTGTTTTTGTTTGTTGAGCCCAAACCACCTAGGTAGGCATGCCAACAGATTTTTGTTGGGTTGTTTCATTTTGCATGCTCTCCGATTTTCTTTCTTCATGCGCTGGTTTTTGAACCAGCAGTTTAAACTACACTGCATGGCTATTTTGGAGGTTTCAAATCTATTTTCATTTCATGGAATGTATAAAAAGCATTGTGGAAGAAGTATCTGGTTGTTTGATCTTTCATGGAGAAGAGGAGAAGAAACAAGTTTGGCTAGAGGTCTTCTTTGATTTTACAATGACACTATCAGGCATGATAGGCCCTAACTATTAAAATATTTTGCTTTCCTCTAAGTGTTTTCATTAAAACAACTTTTCTCTGATGAGTTTGTGCATTTCATGCTTATCTAGTTAATTGTTTGATGGGTTTTGTAAAACTTACATTCTTGGGTTTTGAATCTATGTTATACATGATTCTGTTGGAAGCTTATTTTTGCATTTCTTTTTCTCAAAGGAACTATGCATACGTGAACAAAACTGGTAACTCTGTTTAGCTTCTTTAGTGGTTGGAAATAGTTGTTGGTTTTGACTTCTTTAGTGGCCTAAAATTGTTACTGAGATCTGCATGTATTTGTTGAGTTTAGTGTTTGCAAACTTGTTGTGTTTTATGAACCCGAGCTGGTAAGCAACTCTAGTTCTTATGGATACTTACAAACTGGTTCGAACTATTTGATTGGAAACTTGTTTCAGTGGATGGAACCGTTGTAGATATTTTTAGCTCTATGGTGTTAGCATTTTATTTCATAGTTAAATGGACTGTGAATAAATCCGTATATGGCTTGTTGTTTTTGTATCTCACCTTGGAAGCTTTGACTGTTATAAAATTTGCATGCACTGGAAAAACTGTATATGACTTGGTTTTTGTATTCCATCTTACAAACACTGTGACTGTTGTTGAACCCGTATCGAACTTGGAACTTGGGTTTGTTAGCTTGGATAAAGTGTACTATTGTTTGAAGCCACTTAAGGCATGGTGCTTGTGAACTATTTCCTTATGACTATTTAACTATTATTGTAGGTTTGTTATGAACTCAACTTCATGTTTGTAGTTGTTTGGTCCGAGCTCTATCAAGCATCTTACTTTCCGTTTGAAGTTGGAAAATGGGTTTGATTCGATGTTAACTGGGAAGGGAAGCTATTTTTTCTTAATGAATGTTTATATGTATGTTGCGCTTTCTTCTTACTTGATCTAGTATTATGGTGTTGGTGTATTATGAAATCGTGTTTGTGATATTGAGATGCATCACTGTACAATCAATTTGTTACTTGGTGTTTTTAATTGAAATGGTAACCTGAACGATGTGTTGGTTCAGATATTATAGTCTTTTGATTATTTTATAAACTATTGAGGGAACATGTTGTTACCCGAACTTGGTTACAAGTATTTGAATGTCTTGATCCTTGATGTCATTTATAATTTGCATTGTGCTTGGAATTGTATTTGAGTCATGGATGTATGTATTATTTTTTAATGTTGATTTTGTCTTTTGTTGGAAACCCAATCTGTAGTTCTTGTAGTGGATGTGTTTGCATACCGTTGAGATGGTTCTACTTTTTGAACTATTGGGAAGTCTTGAGTGTTAGCAACTACTCAGATTCTTACCTCTTGTTGGGTCCAATAAATGAATGTTATGTCTTGGAAGATTGATTATGATTCAAAATTGATTGCGGGTTGTGTTTGAACTTCACTGTTTTATTATCAAGTTTTAAAAGAGAAAGTTAATGGTAAGGATTGATGGAACTTCACTATTTGATAGTAAAGGGTTCTAGGAAAGAGAAATGTTAACCTGCTTCCTTCTTATCTTTAGGTTGTTCTGGTCCAATAAAAGATTGTTAAGTCTTTAATAGATACACTGAGAAACCTACTATCCTTGGACTATGTATGAACTTCATTATTACAATGTTTCAATGGATTGTAGAATTCAGGCATTTTAATGTGAAGATTTGGAAGGGAAAGTAGCATTTAGTTTTCTTTTTCCTTTAAGTTGATCTTGTTCTCTTTCCTTGGAACTATTGCATGAGCTTAAACTGTATGCATGAGAGGAGGTAAAACTATGTAAATAAGTTGTAAAGAAATGATTATAAATTGGGATCATATTCTGATAGGTCTCCTTTTCTAATGCAATTGGGTTAAGTTCATTGGTTGGAACCTCCTGATTTTTATTCTTATTGAAAAAGGAAATTAGTGTTTATTAGTCTTTTCATACTAGTCATTTGACTGAAAAGAAGTAGATAGAGATTGAAGATAGGTTGGAAAAAAGAATTTACAAACTGGTTGTTGACTGTTAATCCATCATTCCTTCTTGGATTTTCTTTCATTTGGATCTATTTTGAAGAATATTTTAAAATGTTGAATTTTAACATAGAGGACCTTTAAAGGAATAGTTTAAATCATGATATAACCTGTTTCAGCCTTGCTGATGATATGTACTTTGGAAAATGGAATGCTTTTCTTCTTCTTCTTTACTTGAAAGTTAGATGAAACATCCAAGAGGGAATATGTTGTAAACACTCTTGTATCTTATAGTAAAGATATGTGTTGTATTATATTTGGTAGGATTGGAACAATGATATGTTATGTTTTGTTGTTTGGTAAAGATAATTGATGGGATCAATTATACTTTAATTTATAAGATAGGTATTATAGATTATATTTTTTCTTCTTTTTGTTAAACTTGTTTAATATTGCTCTTCTTTTATTGATATTACTTATGCTTAGGGAGTATGAATTACTTGTTGTTCATTAAAGCAAGGTTGTTTTTATTGGAACAATTAGTGGAATGCACTTTGTTTTAAGGCTTAGTGCTTATCATGCTCAGTTCATTGAACTGACCCGTGCTAGCAATTTTTGTAGATGGACTTGTAAGTGATAAAAGAAGGCAAAAACTTATATGATGCATTGGCTGATCTAAGTTGATTCTTGTGAAGAATTCTTGATATGTTCTTAAGTTGTATTGAAAAAGAAAAGTTATTCTCTTTTGAATGAAGGTTGTTGTCATGCAGTATGTTTGAAATGCATAAGTTGTAAATGTATAAGTTTTGAAAAGGAAATGTAGAATGAGAATTTACTTGCATGGATTATGTAAATTATCTTGTACTTTTGCAAAAGAAATGGAATCCTATTCTGTTGATGTTCTTCATGTTATTTATATGTTTCAATGAGTGTTCTTGGATAAGTAGGAAAAAGGGATTAGAGTAATTCCCTATTTGTGATGCAACTATATAAGTTGTAGAATTTCAATGATCCTATTAAAACATCTCATACTATTAAAGTAACGTGTAATGAACTTACAATGGAAACTATGAAATTTGTAAAGGACATAAAGGGTGTGTAAACCCTAAGAACTTAACTACAAAGAGGAAGACTCTTCCTCTCTGAAAAAGTAAACAAGAAGGAAGATATGATATATACTCATTAGACTTCATTTAATAAAGTCTACTAAGTTACAACCTTAGTGGTTGTTACACTTTCTTGAATAGTTAAGTTACATATAATGGAACTTAAGAGGTTGTTATCATTTCTTCATGGTAGTTGCTTGATAAGCCAAAGTTAATGAACATCGAAAGCAATCTTAAGTTAAGGAAGTTCTGCAAGGGTTAATGGAACCTGATTTGGAAAAGAACTTAGGGAGAGTTGGATTAGAGTCTGGGTAGGGTTGCTGAAATCTGCCTTTAAGAAACCAAATTAATTAAACTTTAATAATCTCCTAGGGGTATGTATATCTCGATGAGGTTGTTTTGTAGGATGCTGACACACACCGATTGTAGGGTTGTACCTTTGAGAAGATTAGGATCTTCTCGAGGATACAACACTGTAGTTGACATGTGGCAACACCCTTTTGCATTGATCATCTAGATCTACACACTTTTGGACTTGAACTTAGTTTCTCTCCAGGACTGGGAAGTAGTGTAGTTATGATATGAAGTAGCCCTCTAGGACTTAGGGTACCATGGCACATGGGGTTGACTTAGGTTGACCTAGTATGCCAATCTATCCTAAGTCCTTGTGAGCTCCTTCCTATCATAACCTACGATGTTAACCAGAACTAGGGTTAAACCTTGGGCAAGAGGACTGATGGAAGTCAGTAAAGGACATTCTAGATAACAACAAGAGTGGGGTGAAGGATGTATTTGGATGGATTGATGAGTATGCCATCAAGGAATAAGTAATACAAATAGTATGTTAAAATCTTTGGCCAAAGTATCGCAAGTTATTGATTGTGTTGTCCTATGTCACCTAGTCTAAGGATCGAGATGCAGATGAATATTGGTAACAACTATTCAATTAGGTTCCTTAGACATATCACTCAATACCCAAAATAGGGTAAGAGAACCAAGTATATACGTAGTATATAGAAAAGTATTCAATACTTAGTGTTAAACATGAATAGATCGGTAGTTTACCGAGTCATGAAATGAATAGATCGGTAGGTTACCAAGTCATTACAAGCTGCATATGGTTATCTATTATAAGAATGGTTGTTTTGGAATGTGTGTTCTAAATTATGTATTTAGAACAAGGAACATTACAAAAAAAAATTCCCTTGTTTCTAAAGTCTTAAAATAGGAATGTTACATCTTGGTATCAAAGCTGAAGGTTATAGCTCTTGGACCTATTGTGTCCATAATCTGATAAAAACTTGAATTTTATTGTAACAAAAATGGTTAGGACAAGAGGAAATGTTGTGAACAATGCTCCACCTGAGGAAGGAGCAAGCAACAACCCAAAACTTGATGAGATCCTTGCTTCCCTGTTGGACACAAGAGATCATTTGACTGTGCTCGAGCAACAAGTGATGGGTAATGAGGAGGAAGAAGAAGCTGGTAATAACAATCAACCACCTCCTAAGGACAACCCCAATATGGGTGTTGATAATAACAATGTTAATGTGCCTGACCAACTAGAAAACAAAAAGGCTAGGTTGGCTGCTAAACTCACTAATGATATAAAAAGGATAAGTCCACCTAAGTTTGATGGCACCACATTAGGTGATGGAGCTGAGAATTGGCTCAATGAGATGGAGAAGTACTTTGCAATAAGGAACTTCTTAAGAGACCAAAGCTATTTGGGGAGCATATCAGCTTTCCCATGAAGCATCTTCATGGTGGGACAGCCATAAGGCTGAGCTAAACATTGATGAAACTAACATCACTTGGGATCAATTTAAAGGTTATTTTAGGCAACGATGGCTGCCACAACTTTATTATGATAAGAAAATGACTGAATTTTAGAACTTAGCTCAAGGGAAGTTAACTATAACTGAGTATTGGGAATGGTTTATGAAACTACTCAAGTATGTACCTCAGTATCAAACTGATGAGAAGTTCAGGATACAAAAATTCATCATGGGGTTGAATCCCATTATTGGGGGAGAGGTAGATGTTCATAGCCCAACCACTATGGAAGGGGTTGTTGAAAAATCCATAAGGCAGGAACAAAATTAAAGGCTATTTCTACTCACAAGGAAGAGGTATGGAAGAAAGTTCCAAACTCTTCTTCAGCTTCTCTTGCACCTAAGAAAGGACCATGGAAAAAGTTTGGTAATAAAAGTAAGTTTCCAACTGATATTAATAAGAAAACAACAATGAATAAGACTGTTGGTAATACACGGAACAATTTTGCCAGGAATAATAATAAGCGGGCAAAAACCCTATGGAGGTCAAAATGATAACTATAAGGTTGGAAATAATTTTGAGCCCAAAAAGGGACCGTAGGAGGCTGACTATAACTGTGGAAAAGATCATTATGTGAATCAATGTCCTTTGAAGAAGGATGATCGTAATCAAGCAAAACACAAGATACATGTTACAGTAGCTGACAAGCAAGCTGAAAAGCAAGTTACACCTATGAAGTTCTGGTAAGTTATTCGACATACCTGTAACTATTCTTTTGATACGGGAGCTACTAAATGTTTTATTTCTAGTAAAATTGCTTCAAAACTTAAAAGAAAAGCTAGAAAAATGGATAAATCATGGACTGTACATTATGGTAATAATTCTGTTCATACAGTTAGTATGTGTCTTTTCGGAGTAGTCCTTGACTTACCTAGCTTTTCCATAGAGGTTGATCTCTATGTAGCACCTTTGGGATCTTATGATATAGTCATAGGTGTAAATTGGTTAGCAAGAGCATAAAGCAAAGGTAGACTATTTTGAAAAACATATTAGTTGTTTAGATGATCTGTAAAAAAACAATAGAGATTCAAGGTGTAAAACGAGAAATTTCTATTAGGAAATTGTTCACTATGTAACTTAAAAAGGCCAAAAATAAGGGTTATACCTTATATGCAGTAAAAATTTCTAAATCTGTGGAAGAAAAAATGATTTCATGGAATGTTATCCGTTGTTATAGAACTTTGGTGATGTGTTTCTAAAGAATTACCGGGATTACCACCCAAAAGGGAGTTTGACTTCACAATTGAAATCAAACCAGTATTGAACCTATTTCTAAAGCACCTTATCAAATGACTACCACAGAGTTAGTAGAGCTTAAGGCTCAGTTACAAGAAATTTTGTCTAAGGGTTTGATTAGACCAAGTGTTTCACCTTGGGGAGCACCAGTGATCTTTGTAAAGAAGAAGGATGGAACACTCAAGTTGTGCATTGATTACAAGATGTTAAACAAAGTGACAATCAAGAATAGATACCCACTTCCTAGAATTGATGATCTATTTGATCAGATGCATGGAGCATTGGTATATTCTAAGATAGACCTTTGGTCTGGATATCATCAATTACAAATTAAGGAAGAGGACATTCATAAAATGCTTTTAGGACAAGGTATGGACATTATGAATTCATGGTTTTACCCTTTGGATTAACGAATGCACCTGCAGATTTTATGAACTTAATGAATAATATCTTTCAAGAATACTTGGACAATTTTGTGCTTGTATTCTTGGATGACATTCTCATATATTCTAAAAGTGTGGAGGAGCATCATGAACACTTGAAAATAGTTTTGGAAATTTTGAGAAAGAGATGGTTATATGGTAAGTTGTCCAAATGTTCTTTCTATGACACTCGAAGTTCACTATTTGGGTCATGTTATAAGTAAAGATGGGATTGTTGTAGATCCTTCTAAAATTGTAGCTATAATCAAGTGGCCTACACCAAAGAATGTACATGAAGTTAGAAGCTTCATGGGCCTTACAGGTTATTATAGAAAATTTGTTAAGGATTTTTCTAAGGTGGCTGCACCAATAACTTCATTGCAGAAAAAGGATAAGAAATTTGTTTGGGATGATAAATGTGAATCTGCTTTTAAAATTTGAAAATTCAGTTGACTTCAACACCTATTTTAGTTGTACCTGATCCTAATGGAGACTTCACGGTTGTAATGGATGCATCTGGGGAAGGTCTTGGAGGTATTTTGTTACAAAATGATCATGTCATAGCTTATGAAAGTAGAAAACTTAAGTTACATGAGTTGAATTATGCTCCACATGATTTAGAGCTTGTTGCCATAGTTCATGCACTTCAAGTTTGGAGGCATTATCTACTTGGTAAACCATTTGAGTTGAAAACTGATCATCTTGGACTGAAGTACATTTTCACTCAGCCAAATCTGAATGCAAGACAATGAAGGTGGTTAGAGTTTTTGTCTCAAGTATGATTTTGACATAAGTTACATTAAAGGAAAAGAGAATAGAGTGGCTGATGCTCTAAGTCATAGGAAGCACATTTATGCTCTTATAACACTAAGAACTTAGTTTAAGGATGAAGTAAAAAGTGTTATGGAATCTGACTCTTACTTTCAGCAAGTAAAAATAGCATCTTGCTGCAGATCCGAAGGATGAAAAGTATAAAGGTTTTCACTTTGATAATGAGGGAATCTTACGATATGAAAATAGAGTATACATACCCTTACCTAATGATTTGAGAAAGAAATTGTTGATAGAGTTTCACAATTCACCTTTTTCTAGACACCCTGGCATTACAAAAATGCTTGCTGATATAAAACAACAATATTTCTGGAAAGGAATGAAAAAGGATGTTATAGATTTTGTGACTCATTGTCTAGAATGTCAATGAGTAAAAGTGGAACATATGCATCCAAATTGGTTTATTGTATCCTCATAGCATACCGCAAGTATAAATGGCAAGTAATAAGCATGGATTTTGTACAAGGATTGCCTATGTCAAGAAATAAACATGATGTTATTTTGGTAGTAGTTGACAAACTAACAAAAGTAGCTCATTTTATTGTTGGAAATCTAAAGGATGATTCTCCTATTTTGGCTAAAAGATTTGTACACAAAATTTTCAGATTACATGGAGTACCTGAATTAATCATATCTGATAGAGACCCTAGAATGACGTCAAGGTTTTGGAAAATGCTTAACACAACTCTTGGCACTAAATTGAATTTCAGTTTTGTATATCATCCAGAAATGGATGGACAAACTGAAAGAGTAAATCAGGTTTTGGAGGATATGTTATGATGTATTGTATGGATCAGCAAGTATAAGTGGGAGGAGTACCTTCCATTAGTTGAATTTGCATACAATAATACATATCATGCTTCTCTTAAGATGGCACCTTTGAGGTGCTTTACGGAAGGAAATGCAAAACCCCTATTAGTTGGGATAACATTGAGGATAGAGAGGTAATTGGACCTGAAATCCTTATGGAAATGGAACAACAAGTTAAAATGATTCGTGAACGCTTGAAAGAAGCAATAGATAGGCAAAAGAGTTATGTTGACTTAAAGTGGGTTGACAGGAAATTTGAACTTGGAGAAAAGGTTTTTCTTCGGGTTAAACTAAAAAAGAGTTCCATAACTTTTGGCAAGGCTACCAAGTTATCACCACGTTATGTGGGACCTTTTGAAATAGTTGAAGTAATCAACCCTGTAGCTTATCATTTAGCACTACCACCTGCTTTGTCATGAATGCATGATGTTTTCCATATTTCTTTGCTTAAGAAATACGTTTCAGATTTATCACATGTGTTAAATTAGAATTCCTTGCAGGTCCAAGACCCAAGAATAATCATGGTTAAGCCCATTCGAGTGCTGGAAACTCACTAGTTGCATTTAAGAAATAGAGAAATAAGTCAATGTAAGGTCCAATGGGACCAAGTTTAACAAGGAGAGTGCAACTTGGGAAAATCTAGAGGATATGAAAACTACTTTTCCATATCTATTTGAATAGAATTGAATCTATTGACTGATAAATTTTTATGAATTTATCCTTTATGACATTAAGTAAGCTAGTTTTGGGTAGATATTTACTTGATTTGAATAAAAAGTTATTTAATACTGATTTCTGGAACTATAAGGTTTTGAAATATTTGACTTAGGATAAGAGAAGTGAATGAATTGACTATCCTTGATGTAAATTGTTAAAGGATGTAATCATCGGGATGATGATTCTTTTAGAGGGAAGCATGTAACACCCTTGACTATTGTTATTTTCCTCCTTTGCATTCAAGTGTTGATATGTGATTTTCCTTATAAGGATATGTTCTTTTGATTATTGGAAATCATGCTTGATATGGATAAGTATTTTCTACTCTTAAGATCCTTTGATTGAACTGGAATGACTTCTCTGAATCCATTTTTCACTTCTGGAAGGTGATTTACAATCTAGTTTAAAAGTGTAAACTTGTCTTTTATCCGACTCATCCTTGGATCAATTTCAGTGATCCAAGGAATGTTTTAAAACTGCTCTGTTGAATGAATGGTAAAATTGACATTCCATGAGTTAAGCTACACGTTGGACTGAACTTTGTTGTTGCAAGTTCTTTGACTTCTGTGTGAACACACTTCCATTCAGTAGGTTGTTTGGCTTGGGTCCTTGAAGATCGACCATGACAAGTCATTACTGATAAAGATGGGAATGCAGTTGTTCACAACACAAGAGAAAGATATCCAGGATCCTATTGAGGACTAACCCACAGATCCTAAGCTAGGTAAAATATATATGTATTTTATCTAAGCTATGATACTTGATAGAATTCTAGTTTCTAACCTAAAACTCCTTTATTGGAGATGGTTGAATTGTTGATCTATAACCTAACCTAGTATTTTAAACTATGGTAATTTGAATTGTTTACCTATGTTGAGATTAGCTAACTTAATTGCTAAGGCCATGGTGGGGGGGTTAGATATTAGTGTTACATCCTAAGGTATAAATTTAAATCCTACCTAAGATCTAACCTAAGCAATCTAACCTATCCTAAACTAATGGATATGAATTGGGACTTAAGGGGGTTGCATGCATAGTGGTGATGGTTCCTAAGGCATTTATGATGATGTTGATAAGGTTTTTAAATGCATATACGGACTACCAGCTTTGGTAGGGGTTAGTTGGTTTGGCAGAGGCTTAGGTGGCAACATCTCTAAAAATGGAAATACATGTTATTTTTGATTTGAAGATCACCAGAATTAGTAGGTGGTGGCAAGGAAGAATAGGTGAGGGAGATATGGAGTAAATGAAATTAATTGTTTTTGTTTGTTGAGCCCAAACCTACCTAGGTAGGCATGCCAATGGATTTTTGTTGGGTTGTTTCATTTTGCATGCTCTCGATTTTCTCTCTTCATGCACTCTGGTTTTTCGAACCAGCAGTTTAAACTGCACTGCATGGCTATTTTGGAGGTTTCAAATCTATTTTCATTTTTGGAATGTATAAAAGCATTGTGGAAGAAGTATCTGGTTGTTTGATCTTTTGATGGAGAAGAGGAGAAGAAATGAGTTCGGCTAGAGGTCTTCTTCGATTTTACAATGACACTATCAGGCATGATAGGCCCTAACTATTAAAATATTTTTGCTTTCCTCTAAGTGTTTTCATTAAAACAACTTTTCTCTGATGATTTTGTGCATTTCATGCTTATCTGGTTAATTGTTTGATGGGTTTTGTAAAACTTGCATTCTGGGTTTTTGAATGTGTTATACATGATTCTGTTGGAAGCTTATTTTTGCATTGCCTTTTTCTCAAAGGAACTATGCATACGTGAACAAAACTTGGTAACTCTATTTAGCTTCTTCAGTGGTTGGAAATAGTTGTTGGTTTTGACTTCTTTAGCGGCCTAAAATTGTTACTGAGATCTTCCTGTATTTGTTGAGTTTAGTGTTTGCAAACTTGTTGTGTTTTATGAACCCGAGCTAGGTAAGAAACTCTAGTTCTTATGGATACTTACAAACTGGTTCAAACTATTTGATTGGAAACTTGTTTCGGTGGATGGAACCGTTATAGAGATTTTTAGCTCTATGGTGTTAGTGTTTTATTTCATAGTTGAATGGACTATGAATAAATCCGTATATGGCTTGTTGTTTTTGTATCTCACCTTGTGGAAGCTTTGACTATTATAAAATTTACATGCACTAGAAAAACCGTATATGACTTGGTTTTTGTATTCCATCTTACGAACATTGTGACTATTGTTGAAACCATATCGAACTTGGAACTTGGGTTTGTTAGCTTGGATAAAGTGTACTATTGTTGAAGCCGCTTAAGGCATGGTGCTTGTGAACTATTTCCTTATGACTATTTAACTATTATTGTAGGTTCATTATGAACTCAACTTCATGTTTGTAGTCATTTGGTCTGAGCTCTTTCAAGCATCTTACTTTCCATTTGAAGTTGGGAAAATGGGTTTGATTCGATGTTAACTAGGAAGGGAAGCTCTTTTCTTACTCTGAACTGTATGTATGCAGTTTCATTGTACTCAGCCTAGTATTACGGTGCTGGTGTATTATGAAATCGTGTTTGTGATATTGAGATGCATCACTATACAATCAATTTGTTACTTGGTGTTTTTTTTTGAAATGGTAACCTAAACGATGTGTTGGTTCAGATATTATAGTCTTTGATTATTTTATAAACTATTGAGGGAACATGTTGTTACCTAAACTTGGTTACAAGTATTTGAATGGTCTTGATCCTTTGATGGCATTTATGCTTTGCATTGTGCTCGAATTGTATTTGAGTCTTGGATGTACGTATTATTTTTAATTTTGATCTTGTCTTTTGTTGGAAACCCAATCTGTAGTTCTTGTAGGGATGCGTTTGCATACCGTTGAGATGGTTCTACTTTTCCTAAACTATTGGGAAGTCTTGAGTGTTAGAAACTACTCAGATTCTTACCTCTTGTTGGGTCCAATAAATGAATGTTATGTCTTGGAAGATTGATTACGATTCAAAATTGATTGCGGGTTGTGTTTGAACTTCACTATTTTATTATCAAGTTTTAAAAGAGAAAGTTAATGGTAAGGATTGATGGAACTTCATTGTTTGATAGTAAAGGGTTCTAGGAAAGAGAAATGTTAACATGCTTCCTTCTTATCTTTAGGCTGTTTTGGTCCAATAAAATATTGTTAAGTCTTTAACAGATACACTGAGAAACCTACTGTCCTTGGACTGTGTATGAACTTCATTATTACAATGTTTCAATGGAAATAATTCAAGCATTTTAATGTGAAGATTTGGAAGGGAAAGTAGCATTTAGTTTTTATTTTTCCTTTAAGTTGATCTTGTTCTCTTTCCTTGGAACTATTGAATGAGCTTAAACTTTATGCATGAGAGGATGTAAAACTGTGTAAATAAGTTATAAAGAAATGATTATAAATTGGGATCATATTCTGATAGGTCTCCTTTTTCTAATGCAGTTGGGTTAAGTTCATTGGTTGGAACCTCCTGATTTTTATTCTTATTGAAAAAGGAAATCAATGTTTATTAGTCTTTTCATACTAGTCATTTGACTAAAAAGAAGTAGATAGAGATTGAAGATAGGTTGGTAGAAAGAATTTGCAAACTGGTTGTTGACTATTAATCCATCATTCCTTCTTGGATTTTCTTTCATTTGGATCTATTTTGAAGAATATTTTAAAATGTTGAATTTTAACGTAGAGGACCTTTAAAGGAACAATTTAAATCATGATATAAACATGTTTTCATCCTTTCTGAGGATATGTACTTTGGAAAATGGAATGCTTTCTCTTCTTCTTTACTTGAAAGTTAGATGAAACATCCAAGAGGGAATATGTTGTAAACACTCTCTGTATCTTATAGTAAAGATATGTGTTGTATTATATTTGGTAGGATTGGGAACAATGATATGTTATGTTTTTTTGTTTGGTAAAGATAATTGATGGGATCAATTATACTTTAATTTATAAGACATGTATTATAGATTATATTCTGTTCTTCTTTTGTTAAACCTGTTTAATATTGCTCTTCTTTTTATTGATATTACTTATGCTTAGGGAGTATGAATTACTTGTTGTTCATTAAAGCAGGTTGTTTTTATTGGAACAATTAGTGGAATGCACTTCGTTTTAAGGCTTAGTGCTTATCATGCTCAGTTCATTGAACTGACCCGTGCTAGTAATTTTTGCAGATGGACTTCGTAAGTGATAAAAGAAGGCAAAAACTTATATGATGCATTGGCTGATCTAAGTTGATTCTTGTGAAGAATTCTGATCTGTTCTTAAGTTGTATTGAAAAAGAAAAGTTATTCTCTTTTGAATGAAGGTTGTTGTCATGCAGTATGTCTGAAATGCATAAGTTGTAAATGTATAAGTTTTGAAAAGGAAATGTAGAATGAGAATTTACTTGCATGGATTATGTAAATTATCTTGTACTTTTTACAAAAGAAATGGAATCTTATTATGTTGATGTTCTTCATGTTATTTATATGTTTCAATGAGTGTTCTTGGATAAGTAGGAAAAAGGGATTTAGAGTAATTCCCTATTTGTGATGCAACTATATAAGTTGCAGAATTTCAATGATCCTATTAAAACGTCTCATACTATTAAAGTAACGTGTAATGAACTTACAATGGAAACTATGAAATTTGTAAAGGACATAAAGGGTGTGTAAACCCTAAGAACTTAACTACGAAGAGGAAGACTCTTCCTCTCTTATGAAAAAGTAAACAAGAAGGAAGATATGATATATACTCATTAGACTTCATTTAATAAAGTCTACTAAGTTACAACCTCAGTGGTTGTTACACTTTCTTGAATAGTTAAGTCACATATAATGGAACTTAAGAGGTTGTTGTCCTTTCTTCATGGTAGTTGCTTGATAAGCCAAAGTTAATGAACATCGAAAGCAATCTTAAGTTAAGGAAGTTTCTGCAAGGGTTAATGGAACCTGATTTGGAAAAGAACTTAGGGAGAGTTGGATTAGAGTCTTGGGGTGGTTGCTGAAATCTACTTTAAGAAACCAAATTAATTAACTTTAATAATCTCCTAGGGGTATGTATATCTTGACGAGGTTGTTCTGTAGGATGCTGACACACACCAACTATAGGGTTGTACCTTCAAGAAGATTAGGATCTTCTCGAGGATACAACACTATAGTTGACATGTGGCAACACCCTTCTGCATTGATCATCTAGATCTACACACTTTGGACTTGAACTTAGTTTCTCTCCAGGACTGGGAAGTAGCGTAGTTATGATATGAAGTAGCCCTCTAGGACTCAGGGTACCATGGCACATAGGGTTGACTTAGGTTGACCCAATATGCCAATCTATCCTAAGTCCTTGTGAGCTCCTTCCTATCATAACCTACGATGTTAACCAAAACTAGGGTTAAACCTTGGGCAAGAGGACTGACGGAAGTCAGTAAAGGACATTCTAGATAACAATAGAGTGGGGTGAAGGATGTATTTTGGATTGATGAGTATGTCATCAAGGAATAAGTAATATGAACAATATGTTAAAATCTTTGGCCAAAGTATCGCAAGCTACTAATTACATTGTCCTATGTCACCTAGTCTAAGGATCGAGATGCAGATGAATATTGGTAACAACTATTCAGTTAGGTTCCTTAGACAGATCACTCAATACCCAGAACAAGGTAAGAGAACCAAGTATACGTAGTATACAAAAAATTATTCAATACTTAGTGTTAAACATGAATAGATCGGTAGTTTATTGAGTCATGAAATGAATAGATCGGTAGGTTACTGAGTCATTACAGCTGCATATGGTTATCTGTTATAAGAATGGTTGGAATGTGTGTTCTAAATTACATATTTAGAACAGGAACATTACAAAAAAAGAGAAAAATATAAAGTTTTAAAATAGGAATGTTATAGATGGGAAGATAATTCACATTTAGTGACATGGGTCACCTAAGGATGAGATTAGACATTAGGATATTTTATAGGGACAATTTTGTAAATTTAATTGTCTTTCTAAGTTTTGTTGAGTTTCCCCATTTACATGAGAACCTTAATTTTATTTTCTTAATTTAATTAATCTTGGTTATGTGGGTGTTTTTAATATTTAGCAGTATGATTTTGATTACCATTTTGTTGGCATGTAAAATGTCTCCGCATTTTACTTGACAACCCTTTGGAATTTTTTTCACTTTTTGGTCAAATGGGTTAAATTTTTCAAATTTCCTCTTTTAAAAGATCAACTTATCTTTGAAGGTTTTGGGAGCCTTAGGTTATTTGAAGCCTAAATTATAGTCAAAGGAAAGGTATAATTTTTTTATTCATGATAGTATGTTTTAGGAAGTATTTTTTGAGATTTGGAATGGTTTATGAATGCTTTCCTTCTAGATTATTTTGAGAAAAGGTGTGTGATCATTCAAGAAGGATCAAATTTCGAGAAAGGTTTCGTGATCCCAAGGTGGTGTCAGAACGTCTATCATAGTCATTAGAAATATTATATGGTATACTACATGATGGAATATGCAAGATAAAATTATGAGAACATAAAAAAGTGGAAACTTTTCCAATAATGAGGCACAAGGGTCTCTCTCCAAGAGGGAACTTTCACTTTGAAGGTTCTAGGAACCTTAGGTGGAGTCAAAAGTCTAAAAAGGATCACGTTGAATAAAATTGAACCCCCTTCATGAACCAAGTGTTATTTTGGTTCGTACTCATCTCAAACTCATATGTCGGCTCAACTCATTGGTGCACATTCTTAGAAAAATTAGTAAGGTGACTCAAAACTCATAAAAACTCATTTTAAAAGTTTCTAAATAATTCCATTAAATTTTTTTGGCCTATTTTTAGTCAAACTAATAAATTATACAACTCGAAAGGTTATTTTTTTATGTCAAACCAAAATGTGCACTCCATGTTCTAGTTCTCCATTGACATGTTAATGTCAGCAATTTAAGTGTACTTGGTGCACTTTAGGAGCTTAGAGGCCTTTTAGAGGTGCAAAATATTTTGTAGATTGAAATTTGAAAGCCCACCAACTAAAACGTGCCCTCCTATTGGTTGTTGGGAAAATTTAAAAAGTAATGATGGATTAGAAGAGAAAAACAAGTTTGAGTGTGTTGTGGGCCCCACCCACTCATCCTTAGCACACTTTTAGAGATCCCTTACACTTGTCACACTTTGGTGTGTCAGTTTAACTACCAAAGTGAACCCAAGCATGATTTTGGAACCTTTTGGTGGAGGAGAATGCAAAGTGATGCATTTTTCACTTTGCACCAACATAACTTAAATCCCTCCTCCATTCAAGTTTTTGTTTTCAAACCTAGTTTTCTGTCCAAAAACACACCAAATTGAAATTAAAACAAAATCATGGAGAACACCATGAAAAATTATTTTTTCCTCTATGTAATCCATTAAAACCATCTTGGATTTCCTAGCTTGATCAAACAACTTTTACTCATTATCGGTTATCCCGTAGTAAAAGATATCAAAATTTGGCCAAAGTGCTCCATTTGAAATTGCATTTAAAATGATCTACCACTGGGGGATATCATGACATGATTTATTTTTATTCAAGGATTAATTTTACAACCAAAGAAATACATTTTTCCCGAATAACTAAAAATTGTGTTGTATTTTCCCGATGACTAAACAAACTAAATTTATTGAAATTCAAAATAATTTTTCTTCTTAAAATAAATTTCAATTGATATATCTCTGACATCATTATGTGAAGTATTATTGGAGATACTAAGGACTTATTTTTATCTCATTATTATTCCCTCTTAAATATATATTCTTTTCCATGGTGACTCGATAAGCCAAATTGCTTATAATTTGGAGAAAATGTTCCTTTTAAAATCACCTTTCATTTGAGCCATTTATTACATGATGAGGTGGATTATTTTTTGAGATATGGAGGAATGAGTTTTCACTTATTATTATTCTTTCTTCATGGGGTTTTCCATTTTTCCCATTGATATGAATAAGATAATTTTCTAAAAATTGGAACATCTCTTCCTTTTTGCACCATATTTCAAACAAATCCATTCTCGAGTGATTTGGATGATTCATTCACCCATAATGAGTTCATCCATGTCAAAACTAAAATCATCATTGAAATCCATTAAATACACCTTAATAATAAGGATTTTGTTTTCTAACTTGATTCAATGTGCACATGAGGATTATTGAGGATGAAACATAAAATTGAATCATTTGAAGGATTTAATGACAAGAACCATGGTATTGGTGTATCATTGATCTCATCACCATTATCCATTCAAGAGACATGATAGGGAGTGCTCATATTCTTTAGGAATACATTTTCCATTCAGTCATTATTTTGTTTCATCTCACAAAGAGGATGTGTTTCCATTCGAAGATTGTTATGTCACCATTGAGAATTGTTAGTAATCTATGGCACCATAAAATATAAGAGAGTTCATAGTTATTGATTATAGGGCATGCGTGGTGTGAGTGCACTCTTCATGATGATATCAATATGAGTGTTTTATCATGTGAGAGGAAAGAGATATTTTTTTGACAAAGACTTGATTTGTCTAACCCTTCGTTGCTCATAGAGATGAAGAGTTAAAAGAGAGATTTCAAGACATGAAAAAATAATATCATTTTGGATAATGTGGAGCATAATTTCTAAGAAATTCCCTAATCAAAGTAAAAGATAAGTAATATCCTATTCATTTGTAAATTTCATCTTCGCAATGAAGGAAGAGTTGAACACCCCTGATCATATTTTTTGATCAAACCTTCTCTCTCTTCTTTTATCTCTGTAACATTCTATTTATCCACCGAGAAATAAATTTTGTAAAAGTGACTTAATTCACTTAATTTTATTTTTTTCATCGAGATTGCAATTTAATTTGAAAAGTCACATGGGAATGTGGGCAATCACTAGATTTGTATATAAATTGAAATTTTCTCTCCATTCTAGAGGATCAATTTTTGCCCTCTAAAGCAAACTATATTCTTCTATTTCCTACTAAGAAATTTTCCTCTATTCTCATCTTATCACTCAACCGAGAACATGCTTGACATTTTTAGGAAGTTAAAGGACTTTGTTCCTTATTGTTGGAATGAATATATATTTATGAGGCTTTATATTTATCTTGTATTATTTGTTTCACTATCTTTCCATAATTTTGTGTTGTGTTTTCCTATTTCCTCCAATCAAAAATGGAATCACTCTAGATTGTAGCTAGTGAAATATGGGTTCAACTCACTAATGCAGTTCCTCCTCCTCTTTCTTCTCCACCCACTCACTTATATTTATCCTCTCTCTTTGATATCGTGGTAGTATAAAAAAGGGTGTTTCTACACATTCCTTGGTCTATAAAGAACTAGAGATTTAGTTTAGTGTACAATTTTTCTAGATTTCAATAAATGAGAGACACCCCACCTTAAAGAAAAATAACATTGTCCCGCAAGCATTGAAAATCCCCATTTTATCTTTGATAAAATATTTTCCAATAGTTTTCGGTGCCCACCGCAGCACATATTTTTTTGTCCTACACCCTATATTGATCCAAAAAATTCTAAAAATCATATATTCCAAAATCCTAAAAAGTAAAAATTACAAAAAACTAAAAAAATAAAAAAATTGATGCCTATACCTAAGGATATCCTATCCCTTGGCCAATATGTGAACCATTTTTTCCACTTAAGTGATTCATATTTTTTTAGCAAACTAAGAGATAAAAAAACACTAGAAGTGACCAAACAGGTGGCATTATAGTATTTCATAATCTTATATTTGAGTTACAAGAACAAGATGATTTCATATTTGTTCCCATATAGATTCCAAGACAATCTCCTAAAGATGCATTTGAGAATCCACCTCCTAGTTTGGTTGTACTTACACTCTCTCCACAATCATCCGACACTCTTCCTCTAGAGATGGTTGCACCATTAGCTTGGGGACAAAAATTGGTCCATTGGCTTTGACTCCCCCACTTCATGAATTATCCAGAGGGTCAAGACATAACTATCCCAAGTTCTATGGAGATGAAAAGTAACATACATGTGAACATATTGTGTTATTTATCACATCATTTGGTGTTCTTAGAGTATAACATGAATATGTTGTTTTTGGATAATTGTAGAGTCATTACAAGACGTTGTTGCAGAATGGATCTAATATTTATCATCTTGTTCAATCATTAATTAGGAAAATATGAAATCTATATTTAAATCAAGGTTCAAGATGATAGAAGATGCTCATGCCCTTCTCACTTAATTGGATCAATTGAATAAGGAACCATAAGATCTCATGAGATAATTTATGGCCAAATTCAATAAGTTGATTAATAATATCCCTACTAATGCTCATCTTATTACAAATAATCAAAAAATGTTCTTCATAAATTCTTAGTTTACAAAAGTTGGGTTCATATCATGAAGAACTCAATCAAATAAATTGGATGATGCTTAAGAAATTTCTATTGAATTGGAATATGACCTTATCATGTAAGAAAATATCAAGAACCATTCAACAAAAAATAGAAATACTAGTTTGAAGGCATTGATTCATTACTATGTAAGATGGTCAATGATATAACTATAATGAAGAACAAAATTTCTCAACATGTTCCATATAAAAATACAACCAGAATCATATTGTTAGGTCACCCTAAAAGCTTTCCTGGAAGCTCTACCTATTAATGCAACATATGAAACTACAAAAGATGAAGAAGATGAAATTTTTGAATAAAAACCTAAAATATATTAAGTTATATATACAAATATTGGGAACTTTAAATATGCATCTGCTGATTATTTCAAGGAGTCCATGGCTAATATGAAAAACTACTCCTATGTAGTGTTCAATCGCTCACAATCATATAAATAGGACTCTCCTTTGCTACCCAAGAAAAGAACTTGAATCCTCAATTGGTGACTCTATATAAAACAAAAACAAAAAGAGGATCACCCATTCCCACTTCCATGGTTTTAGCTAAGAAGAATCTCGAGACCACATCTCTTTCTTTGAGTAAGTCTCTCTCCTCTCTCATGGTCAATTTTTTTTTTTTACTTCTTTTGTTCTCAAGAATGTAACTCGTACCTCTGTAAAGGATTCCATTATTCTTAAATTATCAACCGCTTCATCCTTTGACATCATTAACTATGTTAATAAGTCCAAATTCCAAATTTTTGAGTATGAGGATATGCGAGCTCAGCCCAAGAAATTTGATAAACTTATCCAATTTATCAAAGGAATTTGTTCAAATTCTAGTTCTATCAATTCAACTACTAAAAATACACTTCATGATCTATTAACAATCCCTCCTAGAATATTATTTCTTTTACATCCTCCACATCGAATAAATTAGAACCATTTTATATCTCTTTATTGATAAATGGATGTAAAATAAGTAATTATATCATGAATCTAGTGCATCCGACAATGTCTTACCCACCAAACTTTTCAAGGCCCTTGGTATCACTCTCACCCATGTTTTTGGTTGTTGTTACTCTATGGAGACAAAATAAGTACCTCTCTTTAGTCAAGTCAAATATGCTTAAGTAACATTGGTGGACTTTCCTGACAAGAAGGTCTAGATACACATACTTATAAACAACATTCCAGCTTCATATTGGATGTTTTTAAGATGGATTTTTTGTTTAGATGTTAGTAGATATATACATATGGATTGGTCACACACCACCATTCTAATAAAAGGTAAAATGAAGAATATTATTCCTATAAGAAGTAGGATATATAATATTCAAAGAGAGGATGACCCAAGGGTAGACATTATATACCAAGTTTCAAGATATGGAAACTATTTCATAACTTTAGAGGAAGATGTTGAGCTTCCCATATTGATGAAGGAGTACCAAAGTGTGATTGTTCCAGTTGAAAAGCAACATGAAGATTTTATGGACCCAAAAGTTGATATTTCGAACTTTCCATTCAATATGGATATAGGTTCTCTACTTAATGATGATGAGGATCATGGATATTTTGACTTACCTCAAGGAAGCTCTGAGATGATAAGAAATGTAGACCATGAGGAAAAAGTTTTATCCAAAAAGTTTTATCAATGTGGGCCCCATGTTTTCAATCATCTTCATAGGACCCAACATGAGGACATACCCAATTGATATGATTGTGAATATGAAGCTTTATCTTTTCCATTTGGAGAAGAATACCTTATTAATAATGAAAAGATATATGGAAAGTTTCTTGAGTCTCTCAAAGATGATTCCACTCAATAAGAAGACATATCTATCATAGTTACATCCATAAAATGTCACAAGGAGAGTGACAAATTCTTTATTTAATCCCCATTATTTTTCATTCTCCTTTTAAGAAGATGAAACACCATGTGAGTTAGACCATAGTGGGAAACATATTGAGAATGAACTAGTGTGTGAAGGATAGCCATCTTGATCAACCGGGAAATATAGAGCAATAAGAATCCTATGATGGTGTTGAAAGTATCAAAAGTTATAACAAGAAACATTTCATGGAAACAATGGTTGTATAGATCATGACAAGAAAGGATAAAATGTCCATCAAAGAGAACAAGACTAGTTGTGAACATGGAAATCTTGGTATGATTAAAAATAAATCTTTTAGTAGTGGTAAAGTGAAATATAGGAAATTAGAAGTATGGATTAATATGAAAATGGATTAGTATCTACAATTGAAATTTTAGAATAGTAAAGACAATGAGATGTCTAAGTAGATTGTCACTTGCAAGAGGAATCGTACAAAGTTTCTCAAAATTAAATTCATACCTTTCTATTTCCTAGGTGTATGGAGATATCTTGTAGAAGAAAAATTTCCAAAGCAAGTTGAAAAAGTGGTATTACTTCATTGAACCAATCAATAGATTTCATATCATCATAATTTGGTGTTACATGTACATGGGTAAAATCCAAAGAAGAATGAGTAATACAATGAAAGTGGATGTCCCCCACCTATACATAGGTGAGATAGGATTATTTTGTTTTTCTCTCATTTTTTCTCTTTGCGTTTCCCTTATTGTGTTTTTGTTGTCATGTATGTGGTGTTCAATAAATATTCCACATGAAGGTGTTTCCATTTGAATTTATTTTACCCAATGAATTAAACATTAGTCTGCTAAAAGTTGTGAGATTATAATTTTTATTCTCACCGTTTCACTTGATTTCTTAGTTTTTTTAGAAGTATTTAACGAAACAGATAAGGTAAATATGGTAAGAGGAATACCTGGTATGAGATGTTTGAAGGTCGTATGTGCACGTATCTGAATCCTAGATCGAAGTGATTATGAGACCTTCCTTTTGGCTAGGAGGAACTACCTGTATAAGAATCAAAACATGACCACCAAAGAGAGTTAAATGATATATGCAGTGGACTTCCTAGCATGTGCTAGATCCTGGAAGTGTGATACTTCCTAGATGGCCGTCAGTCCACTGTTTAAAACAATTCAATGCTGAAATCAAGTAAATATTGTCCTACTGTAGTTTAATATGATTTAGGTATCTCATACAAATGCAATAGGCTAGATCTAATCTAAAAGGATAGGCTAGAAGGAGATCTATAGGTCAAGTAGGTTGGTTATAGGTGAATATGAGTTAATAGGCTAGGTTAGATACAGATCTGAAGGTCAAATAGGTGTTCAGGTAGGTGTAGGCCGAGAACAATGAGGTCATGTTGAATGTGAGTCACAAACATGTTGTTGTTTTGGCAGAGATCAGGGAAAATAGAGACCAACCACGTTCTATAAAAATGATGACGGTCTTATCGTAACTGGTGACGGTTAGAGAGAACCGATGACGGTCGGAGTCGAACCGGTAAAATCACACAGCCCGAGTTTTGGGAGTTTTGGGGCAAAAGTGGAGTTGGTGGAAGGTAGGGATTGATCACAGAGGGGGTGTAAATATGTTACGAAGGTCTGAGATTACTGAAGAGGTCAGATAGATAATTGGGCAAGGTATTAAGACGATTGGGTATAGAAGGTGGCTGAAACTGGAGAGAGGGAATGGACGAAGGGTGAAGGATTAAGTTCCTTTACCAAAAAATTATTGCAGATGTTGATAAGCAGATGAAATAGGTTGGAGGAGGATACTTACTCTTCTGTGAGGTACAGTCTAAAGAATGATGAAGAGGTTACTGTGTTGGAGAATGCTGGGTAGAAAGTTTCACTATTGTGCCAGTGTATTTGGTTGCCTTTGTTGATCTCCAATCAGTCTTCGTTCTGCTGCTGCATCTGTAGAGATTGAATTCATGATAAGAAGTTTCAAATCAATGATGAAAAACAAAAATCAACCACCAACCCCTATTACAAAGTTGTAAATGGGTCTAAATAGGCCATTTGGTCCATCCCAATATAACCGGCATTGGTTTAGGGTAAACCGACATTGGTTTGGGTGAGATGTCTCAGTTTGTTCAAAAGTTGCCTAGGAAGTTGTTCCACCATTTGATAAGGGTCTCTTCCTTTCCTCGGGGTAAAAACTGACCTTAGGAGGCTTTTTAATGTGAGGTGAGGGGATGGGTGTAATGTTAGGTTTTATTTAGGACATTGGTTTAGGGTTTAGGTTAATGGGTCAAATGATGGGGGTGGTTAGGTGAAGTGTATTTAATAAAGGCAATTTTATTAAATAGGTGTGTGAGGGTAGTGAATTAATTTAATGTGAATAATTAAATTAATGTGTGTGTGGATGAAAGGTCATTAACTTAATTAAAATAATTAAATTAATATATATGGAGGTAAATGACATTAATTTAATCAAGTAATTAAATTAAAATGTGTGTGGTGTAGGAGGTAGGTGATAAGGTGATTACGACATGATTTTGGTGTCTACATTTGCCCCTTCTTGTTGCGTAGCTTGTATTGGTAAGTGATGCAAACAAAAATAGAGTGTGGTTGTCCCAAGTGGGAATGAGGGTGATCTTCCTCAAACTAAGAATTGATGAGGTGATTGGGGAAAATCGGTGAGTGGTTTGATAAAAGTGGATATAAAGTAGAATGATGAAAAATGAGGAATGGAGTAAAGGGAAAATCGAGCATATAGTGAAATGGGTAAATAGGCCAAGGTCAAAGGTAGTGGTAGTTAAACGCATGCATATGTATAAACTATGACACAATACCAGGTTGAAGAGATTTCAAACTCTACATCATCTAAGGTCGATAGGTTTATCTAAACAAGGTTGAAGTGATTTCGGTATCAAGGTATAGGATAAGGTGAAGAAGCACAATGTAGGTTAGGTGTAGGAACGTTTAGGTTTGTTCCAAAGACACCCGGTAGGGTTAGGATAAACGGGACACGACAATAGGCAAGGTAAGGTCATTAGCTCAATCAACATAGGTAAAGATGTTTGCAAGGTATAGCAAACACATGAGGTCAAAGGTCACAAAGAGGTTCTTGGGTCTAGGTAAATAGGTCACAACATGGGTAAGGCCAAGGTAGAGGTCATAGGTATAGGCCGAGAGGCCAGAGCCGTAGATATAGGTAGAGAGGTGAGAGCCTCAAGTACAGAGTATAGGAGGAGGAGCCCAAGCTGTAGATATTAGTAGATGGTGTGATGAGACCACCATGGACAGTCTCGAGTGAGCAGACATAGTCTCGCACATATAGTGCTGAGAGTGTAGGTGGTCGGCGAGCCCAAAGGAGAGAGCAGAGGACATCTATCAGTGCACGGGGTCAGCATCAGATGTCAGGCCGTCTAGTGGTAGATTGAGAGTAGTGAGCCGCCGCTCTAGGTTAGAGGGGACTGTCAACACTACAAATGAGGTAGATATGTTATAGCAGATGTGAGATAGTATATCACCTATTTTTGTATTTTTGGATTTTGGATGTATACTGCCTGCGAATGATACATTTTTGTATTGGATAGTGGCTTATGAAATGATGATGATTATTTTGGAGATACACATTTATGTGATATGGGTGTACATTGTATTGATACACACATGTATATATGAGGAGATAGATGATATTCAGGTGATGTTGTTGTGATGTGTATGAGTTTTACTTTATTATGATATGGATGGAAAATAGATGAGTTAGGCATGATAGAGTCAGGTTATAGGCATGGATCGAGTCAGGTCGATTTAGGCATGGATTGAGTCAAAGTTGGTTTAGGCATGGATTGAGTCAAAGTTAGTTTAGACATGGATCGAGTCAGTCAGTTTAGGCATGGATTGAGTCAGGTTAGTTTAGGCATGGTGGAGTTAGGTTGGTTTAGGCATTGATGTTCATTTCAGTATTTTGATAACAAATGGCAATATAAATGCATGAGATGGTGTAAAATGTGGAAAATGTTGGTTATGTATGAAAATGTGAAATAATATAAGTGGTAAAAGTCATGTGGTATATGGTATAGATGTCAAGGTTTTTGATATGAATAGGAAATTAGGTAAAGGGGGGGGAAATGGTTAGGGTAAAGAGTGGCCGAGCTAACCTTCCATGGCCCCATGCCCTGGAAGTGCTGCCTACATAGTCTCGGTGAAAAGGGACCTTAGACCGATGTAGTTCTCCCATAAGCGAGGGAAGAATATGAGAAGATAGAAGAATAGGTAGTGAGGTTGATAGTTAGGTTGGATTCGAGGTCATAGGTATGATTAGGTCAAGGTCGATTAGGTTGGGTGGAGGATAGGTAGATAGGTAAAGGTGATTTTAGGTTGATAGGTAGTGTTGATTCCAGGCCACGGGTATGATTAGGTCAAGGTCGATTAGGTTAGGTGAAATATAGGTAGATAGGTAGGGGTGATTTTAGGTCGATAGGTAGTGTTGATTCCAGGCCATGGGTATGATTAGGTCAAGGTGATTAGGTTAGGTGGAATATAGGTATATAGGTATGGGTGATTTTAGGCTGATTGAGGTGTGAGAAGAATACCCCAAAAGGCAATTGTCGAGGGTCTAGTCCTATATAGGAAGATCAAAAGGTAATGAAGAGGAGAAAAGATAGGAGGGAACAAGGAAGCCACCCGATTGACAAGGATCAAAACGTATGAAACACATCTACAGATAGGCTAGTGAACGTAAGACCCTAAAGACATTACATGATTAATTACTCTAAAGGTAAAGAATAGTCACGTAATCACCAAATGTTGTGGGTTTAGAAGAGGCCCCTTGAGGTAGAATGATGTGAAAAGACAATGGGTAAGGAGGTGATGGTAATTGGGTCATAAAATGGGAAGTAAAATACCTTGGGTAACAGAGCCAAGATCACAATAGGAAAGTCCATGACGAAAAAGGTTACTTTTCATTTTCTTTTCTTTTTTGACTTTTTAGATAGACTGACTAATTTGGGAAGTCTATATGGGATGAATATATGGCTCCTTGAGGTCTTCGCGAAGCTAATCGATGTGGGAAGATTTTGAATTTTGATTTTTGAGAAAATAGTCTTCTTTTTGGAAAGACTATGTAGAGAGTTGTGAGCTTTTTATAGCTATCCTTCAAGGGAGTAGTCTACTTATAGTGACAATTGAAGGTGGAAGATGTCCTTTTGAGGGATTCATATTTTATATTGGAAGTTTGACTCAAGGAGTCGATCCCTAGATCGGAAGATGTCCTTTTGAGGGATTCATTTTATTTTTATTTATTTTGGCTTTTAAGTCATGGACAAGACTATAAGGAATCATTTGGTTCTTGTTGAGAAGGCAAGGGTGAACGACCATGATATCTCATCTAAAATAATATGAAAAGTATCCATGAGAATCATGCCATGTGCAGAGCCATGGTGCACATATTTAAGAAAAGGCAAAAGGGTGACGGGTAATCACATGATCCTTGTTTAGTCATTGGAGATGAGGTGTGGAAAAGGTAAATGGTGCTCAAGGGATGAGCATGAACTAGATAAATAGTGATGTAGGACTAGAGGTCAATAGTAGAATGGTCGAAGATGCAAGGCATTGAGGGGCTCAGGTTCGGGCTTACCATCAAGTGAAGACAAGTGATAAGCACCTAATCCATAGTCATGGGTCACGATGTATGGTCCAAGCCAATTAGGAGTGAATTTTCCCATTTGATTTTTTTTGCTTTGGTTACATGTTGATTTTCCTTGAGGACGAGATCACCAACCTTGAAGGTGCATTCATGGACATGTTTTTCATAGGCACGCTTGATGCGTTTTTGGTAGACTTGGAGATGGTTGAGGGCATGAAGACGACATTTGTCTAATAACTCAAGTTGTGCTAAACGGTCTTAGTGAAAGTCATCATCAGTAAGCATATCTTGAAGAGAGATATGGAGAGACGAGATCTAGACTTCAAGAGGAAAAATAGCCTCAGTACCGTAGACTAGAGAAAATGGGGTAGCAGCAGTGGAAGTATGAATACTAGTACGGTATGCCCAAAGAGCAAAAGGAATGTGCGTATGCCAATCCTTCCTAGTATCATTAACCACTTTCATGAGAATCTTATTTAGGGTTTTGTTGGTGGATTCAGCTTGGCCATTGGTTTGGGGGTAATATGGTGAGGAGAAGCTAAGCTAGATCGAAGGCATCACAAAGTTTTTGTAGAGTTTTGTTTTTGAATTGTTTTCCATTATCAGTGATAAGGTGATGTGGAACACCGAAGTGACAAATAATGTGATGATTGATGAACTCACATATTTTCTCAGCTTTAGTGGAGATGAGGGGTATGAATTCAACCCATTTGGTGTAATATTTGGTAGCGGTGATGATCCATTGGTGTCTTATAGGTGAATCTGAGCTAACAAAGCTAGGTTAGATACAAATTTGAAGGTCAAATAGGTGTTCAGGTAGGTATAGGCCGGGAACAATGAGGTCAGGTTGAATGTGAGTCAAAAATAGGTTGTTGTCTTGGTAGAGATTAGGGAAAATAGAGACCAACCATAGTTCTATAAAATTGATGATGGTCTAATCATAACCGTGTGATTAGAGAGAACTCGATGACGATCGGAGTTAGGAACTGGTAAAATCACACAGTTTGAGTTTTGGGAGTTTTGGGGCAAAATTGGAGTTCGTGGAAGGTAGGGATAGATCACAGAGGGGGTGTAAATATGTTGTGAAGGTCCGTGATTACTGAGGAGGTCAGATAGATAATTGGGCAAGGTATTAATATGATTGGGTATAGAAGGTGGCTGAAGCTAGAGAGTGGGAATGGACGAAGGGTGAAGGATTAAGTTCCTTTACCCAAAAATTATGCAGATGTTGATAAGTAGATGAAATAGGTTGGAGGAGGATACTTACTCTTCTGTGAGGTATGGGTTTGAAGAATGATGAAGAGGTTTTTGTGTTGGAGAATACTGGGTAGAAAGTTTCACTTTTGTGCCAGTGTATTTGGTTGCTTTTGTTGATCTCCAATCGCCTTCATTCATTCTGCTCACAGATCTGTAGAGATCGAATTCACGATAAGAAGTTTCAAATCAATGATGAAAACCAAAAATCAACCACCAATCCCTATTACAAAGTTGTAAATGGGTCTAAATAGGCCATTTGGTCCATCCTGGTATAACCGACATTGGTTTGGGTGAGATGTCTCGGTTTGTTCAAAAGTTGCCTAGGAAGTTGTCCCACCATTTGATAAGGGTCTCTTCCTTTACTGGGCAAAAAATGACCTTAGGAGGATTTTTAATGTGAGGTGAGGGGATGGGTGTAATGTTAGGTTTTATTTAGGAAATTGGTTTAGGGTTTAGGTTAATGGGTCAAATGATGGGGGTGGTTAGGTGAAGTGTATTTAATAAAGGTAATTTTATTAAATAAGTGTGTGAGGGTAGTGAATTAATTTAATGTGAATAATTAAATTAATGTGTGTGTGGATGAAAGGTCATTAACTTAATTAAAATAATTAAATTAATATATATGGAGGTAAATGGCATTAATTTAATTAAAGTAATTAAATTAAAATGTGTGGGGTGCAGGAGGTAGGTGATAAGGTGATTACGACATGATTTTGGTGTCTACACTCGCCTCATTTTTGTTTCATCATAACCAAGTCAAGCCCCTAGTATGAGTTAGATGTTGGAATGTAAAATGTCTCCACATTTTGCTTGACAACCCTACAAAAATTTTAGTCACTTTTTGGTCAAGTGGGTTAAAATTGTCAAATTCTCTCTTTTTAAAGATACACGTGTGTGGAAGGTTTTAGGAGCCTCAGATTATTTCATAAGCCCAAATTATTGTCAAAGGAGAGGTCTTGGATTTTTCTTCATGAAATCATGGTTCAGAAGGATTATGTGATATTTTTAATGTTTTTAGGAATGCTCCCATCCTAGATTATTTTGAGAAAAAGGTGTGTGTGATCATTTGAGAAGGGTCAACTTCTAGGAAAGGTTTTAGGAGCCCCAAGTGGTGTCGAAACCTAAATCATAGTCATTGGGAAGGTTATATGGTTTACTACATGATGGAATATGCAAGATAAAGTTATGGGAACATAAAAAAGTGGAAACCTTTCCAAAACCGAGGCTTAGGGGTATTTCTAGAAGAGGGAACTTACAAAGTAAAGGTTATGGGAACCTTAGTTGGATTAAAGATCCTAAAAATGATCAAGTTGAAAAATATTTAACCACCCTCATTATCTAAGTTCTATTTTGGTTCGTACTCATCGAAAAATTCTACAACAACTCAGCTCATTGATACACCTTTCTAGAAAAAAGTTTAAATTTGACTAAATAATAATTAAAAACTCATTTTCAAAGTTTATAAATTCTTTCACTAGATTTTTGGACTCTTTTGAGCCAAATTCATATATTATATGCCCCATAAGGGTTAATTTTTGGTCTCATACCAAAGAGTGCACTCTATGTTTTAATTCTTCATTGACATGTTGATGTCAAAAACTTAAGTTTAATTGGCACACTTGGAAGTTTGGTGGCCTTTTGGGTGTGCAAAATAATTTTTCAAATTTAAATTTTAAATCCGAAAAACAAAAATCCTCTCTCCTCCTATTAGTTGGTAAAAGTAAAAAAGTAATGACAGATTAGAAGAGAAAAATAAGTTTAAGTGTGTTTTGGGCCCCAACCACTCATACTTGGTGCATTTTTGGAGCTCCCTTACACTTAAAATAATTTGGTGTGTCATTTAAACCATCAAAGTGTGCCCAATCATGATCGAACATACTTTTGTGGAAGAAAATGTAAAGTGGAACATTTTTCACTTTGCACCAACATAACCCAAATCCCTCCTCTATTCAAGTTATTTTTCAAGCCTATTTTTCCCTCCAAAAACACCTCAAAATGAAATTATAAAAATTTCATGGAGAAATCCATGAAAATTTCATTTTTTCCTCCATATAATCCATTAAAACTAGCTTGTATGCCCTAGCCTTCTCAAACAACTTTTGCTCATTGTCTATTATCCCACAAAGAGAAAAATCTTGAAATTTTTCCAAAGTGATCCATTTGAAAATGAATTTAAAATGATCTATAACTTGGGGCTATCATGGCATGGTTTATTTTTTATTCAAGGAAGAATTTTTCAGCCAAAGAACTCCATTTTTTCCTACAAGTTACATGAAATTTGTTTTCCATTTTCCTGATGACTCAAAGCAAGCCAAATTTCCTAAACTTTAGAACAAGTGTTATTCTAAAAATAATATTTCATTTGAGATATCTATTGCATGATTATGTGGATTATTTTTGGAGATATGGATGACTAAATTTTCTCTCAATCGTCCTCTCTCTTCAAATTTATATGTTTTTCCTATTGACTTGATGAGCCAAATTTCTTGAAATTCGGAGCAAGTGTTCCTCTTAAAACTACCTTTCATTTGATCCATTTCTTGCATGATGAGGTGGAGAATTTTTTGAGATATGGAGGTCTGATTTTTTTCCTCAGTATTCTGCCCACGTCATGGGGTTTTACATTTTTCTATTGATTTAGATGAGAGAATTGTATAAAAATTGGAGCATCTCTATTTTTTTGTACCATATTTCATACAGATCCATTCTTAAGTGATTTGGATGAGTCTTTCATCCATAAAAATGCATCCATATTGTAACAAAAATTAGCATTGAAGACCATTAAAGACACTGGATAAGAAGGAAAACTCATTTGCTAACTTGAGTCAATGTGCACAGGAGGATTCTTGAGCATGAAACATGTATTGAATCATTCGAAGGATTTCATGATGGGAACCATGGTTTTGAAATATTCACGATCTCCTCACCATTCTCCATTCAAGATACTTGATAGAGAGTTCTCATATTCTTCAAGAAGACATTTTCCATTCATCAATTTCTTTGTGTCATCTCACAAAGATGAAGTGTTTCCATTCATAGGATTGCTATGTCACCATTGAGAATTCACAAGAATATCTAATAACATCAAATCCAGGAGAGATCATGGTTACCAAGTATAGGGTATGCATGGTGTGAATGTATTATTCATGATGATATTAAGATGATTTTTCTCATGTGAAGACAAGAGATCGTGTTCATGACAAAGTTTTTGTTTGTGAAACCTACCATTTCTCACAGAGATGAAGAGTTGAAAGAGATATTTCAAGACATGATAAAATGTAATCATTCTAGATAAGATGTGGAACATCATTTGTAATGCATGCTCGATAAGAGAATTAGATAAGGAATAACTGATTTAATAGAAAATTTCATCTCCATAATGAAGGAAGAACACAACTTCATCTTAGATCATCTTCTCCTAATCACACATTTGAGAGGAATGATAACCAGATCGTTCCAAGCCAAGAACACAGATGCTAATCAAACACCATGATCAATAAAATGAAAGCAATTTGCCAGAATAACTTTACATAAAACATTTGCAAAAAAATGAGCAGCAATATCATATATTATTATGGAACTCAATGGAATACATTGAGAATGGGCCTTGCTTAAATAGGAAAGGAATAACAATCTAAGAACTAGTCAAGGTCATAGATCAAGCCATAAATCAAGGAAATAACTAGCCATTAAAGAACTAGTCAAGACAATAGATTTAGGAGAGAACTAGAAATCAAAGATCTAGTCAATACCATAGATCAAGGAAAGAACTATACCTAACAACTAGATAATATTTCCTAATATCTAAATAAGATAAAAGAAATATCCACACACATAAGTGGGTGAGGATAAATACAATAAAGGTAAATAAAGTACCTAGGTGAACATGAGCTAAGGTAAATACCTACTCTAACAAAAATTTGTAATGCATGCTCGATAAGAGAATTAGATAAGGAATAACCTATTTAGTAGTAAATTTCATCTCCATAATGAAGGAAGAACAAAACTTCATCTTGGATCATCTTCTCCCGATCACACATTCTCTCTCTTATTTTTAATCTTTGATTTAACATAATTAAATATTAATCGAGTAATAAGATCAAACAAATATAATAGTAACTAGCATTATCTATCATGAAAGAGATAAGAAAGTGTAAAAATAGTGATATAAGTGTGACTTAGCTTGTATTTAAAGACCTGGGATGATTATGGGCTGGAAATTGAGTGGAATAGGTTGGAAATAGATTGGTTATACTCCATCTAGAAAAATAAAATCTAAAACTCCTTCAGATAGAACCACCTAGAGAAGGAAAAGACTTCCCAAGAGCTAGTGTCCTGGAAAATGCTCTGTTTCTAGTCTTATTAGGTCTAATCTTGTATCCCTTTCGTTATTTGTTACATCCAATTTTTTACAGGATTCTTGTATCACACATGAACCTGCAAAATGAACCCTATCTATCTACAAAAGGCTCAAGAAAACATTAAATGAAATAAATAATGCATATGTTTGAGTCAGACTAACCTTGGTGGTCACCCCAATGTGATTGTCATCAAACATTACACTACATTTAAAACTCTATGTAGTTCTAGTGTGTGTATGTGTGTTTGTGATTGAATCATGTCCCTTGAAGCTAGGTTTCTCCTTGTGCTAGTTGTAAGAAGATCTTGAGATACAACTAATATTCCCCCAAGATGAATATGTGAGATGGAATTTAGAAATAGGTCCTCCTATATAGTGAATAATACAAGCCAAATACATTCCTTCAATGTTTTTTTTTTTGAAATAGTAGATAGGAAATAATAGCCCAAATTTCACATCCCCTCATAATAGTGAGTAGGTTGTGTGTGTGTGTGTGTGTGTGTGTGTGTGTGTGTGTGTGTGTGTGTGTGTGTGTGTGTGTGTGTGTGTGTGTGTGTGTGTGTGTATGACTTCCTTGTTTGAATGTTGACACATAGTGAGATAAAAGGCTGGCCCATACTATGAAATAAGGATTAGAAAATATCAAAATTCAAGTACCAAATGATAATTTAGAAAATTAAACAGAGTGGAAAAAATCATCCGAAGGGACACTAAAGACCAGACGCTATGTTCTTGTTGGGTCAGATCGTCCCCAAAGAAAAAAAAAGACTAAGAATGGGGACAAGGATTATTGTGGCTCAACCAAAAGATGTAAATCCAATCAATATAAGAAAATGTCATAGTAAAAACTAATCAAAACCAATAGAAGGACTAGGTAAATGTGTCACCAATGTCACTAGAGGTATGATGTAATAGTAATAGGTGCATAATTTTTGTCTACATTTTCTCACCCTTTGTTCTATTTGGATGAAATTCTATAGTATAAAGGATATAAGAAGATCATACCTTTGGAGGGATGAAGGAGTGGTAGATGATGTTCATCGATAGTAAGAATTAAAGCATGGTGAACCATGGATAACCATTTTGATCCATGTGGAGTGAGTGCGCGTCGAGAAGAATTCATTGGATAGAAATGTACTATGGAGATATAAGAGAATTTTAAGCTTGGATATTGATAAAGGGATCATGAGTGATTAATTACCAAACCAAAGGCGAAAAATATATAGATTTGAGTGTCCTATCACTAGAGAAAGAGTGTTGGGAGAACAATCAACTTTTCTCTCCACCATGACACTTCCTCAAAATAGGTTCCACCGCTGCAGATGGAAATGAACCAATTGTTACTTGCTTACTAGTCATAGAAAACCCTCGTAAAGTGGAAAAGGATAGGAAATTATGTCTCATTACCCCCACTTCACAATGTAAGGGTATAAACTAGGCCAAATGGAAAAATTCTTGAACTTGATTGGCTCACAAGTTAGGTCATCTAGGAGGGATATTGATACTTGTTGGAATGGAATTTGGAAACAACCTATATCGATGAAACATAGTATTTGATCGAATGTTATTGATTTAAATTAGATTTAGAGAATTTCATTGTCCCTAGATTAGCTCATTTAAGGGTGAAATTGCGAGAATTCAAGAAATTATGAAATTCTAAACTCTGAGATAATTTTGTACTTGGAATAGATTGAACTTTGTAATTTCGAGTAATAAATTTTGTAGGATTTGAATATTGCTTCTTGATAAATTTAATAATAGATTGGCAAATTGCTTAGTGTACTTGTGTGTATTGCATTCAAATTTTTATTTAATTATTATACAATGGTTAATATTATAACCCCAAATATTTTTCGCTTTCAGAGAAGGGTGAGACGTGAGTTAGAAGACCATGATCTAGAATAAAAGTAGATAGAGTGTTTTGGAGAAGAGTTAGGAATGCATAGAATATAATAGGTAGTATTAGGTAAAATATAAGTGTAGAATGTAAAAATGAATAAGAAGCATGGTAGTAAATGTTCAATGTTGTAGATGTCTAAGGTATAATTCTAGGGCTGTCTGATGGCACCGAAAATGGACAAATGAAGCTCAAGATAGGGAGGAAACAATGTCGGTGAATTAGTTGTCATAAGAGGAAATATAGTACATAAAGTAATTATATTGGCAATAGGAATTAATATAAATAGTAAGATTAGAAAATTCAATAGGAGTCTCATTTGTAAATTGAATCACTGTGATTTGAGATCTCAGATTACGAAAATGTCATGTGCATGAGAGGTGATCTTGAAAAAGTTTGAAAGGGTCATAGAGGTGATATCAAAGAAAATGGAAGATCAACTAGTAAGTATTGTGTTTTTGAAGTAGACTAGGTAGTATTATAGTGATTTTTAGTTGCTTCTATATTTTTGAGTTTCTAGTAATTTAGGAATTTCTATGAAAGACAAAGCCTATTTGGAGGATTTTTTCCTTTGGATGGTATCATCTAGTTTTGGGAGATATCATCTAAGTATTGGGCGTTAGTGTCCACACTTACGGGAATTTATATCCAAAGGTTTGGTATAATATTTTGACCATATTTTGGCATGACGAAGACATTGACTTGGGGATTTTGTGCTTGTTTTTATTATACAGAGAGAGATATATATTCATGCGAGTTTCGTGCAAGAAGATTATTTTCTACTTTGTTAGCATTAGGTTTAAAGGAAGATGAGTGAGACGTATTAGAATGTGTTGGGATATGACACATCACTAGATTGGGGGAGGTGCCCCATAATATGTATTTGATTATTGAACTCTACAAGAGATGGTGTGCAGATACATGTACCTTTTAGTTACCTACTAGGGAGATGATAGTAACAATGGATGATGTATACATGATACAATTAATATTATTAGTGGGAGAGTGGGTTCATGTTATGACCTTTGGTAATACATGATGACAACAGAGAGTTGCGAGGAAGTATTTTATAGGGTCTCGGACACAAGAAGAGTCGTTAATTACCATGGATGACATGGTGAGATTAGGTGTTCTATGGTTGTGGAATTTTATTATAGTTATATTGGTTTCTTGTGTGGTTGTTGGTGGAGGGGTGTCCATATCATATAGGATGCACGAGATTTGTATGAGTATAGAGAAAAATGGGACACAATATTCTTAGAGACAATGCATGTTGGCTCATTTGTATATAAATTTTTTACATATTAACACAAGAGTATTATGGTAGAGGTATTGACACTATTACACTTTTGCATATATGGGTGTATGCACACATCGTAGTAGTGGGGCCATTGGGTGGTCAAATAGTGGATTTGGCATGACTAGAGAATTTTGTATCTAGATGGGCTAGACCGAGGGGTCGTGGATTTAATACCATGACATATACTTATAATTTGGATAGGATGGGACATGGTGTAGTGATTTAGAGACCATATAAGGACTATGGTGGCTAGGGTAAGGATTGTGTTAAGCTATGATCCATCTAGTGTAATATGTGATTAAAGGATAGGTTTATAGGAGTGGCTAAGATATTTAAGTATAATTGTGTGTCCGAGTAGTTTAGGATATCTCGAGATGTGCCTCCAAAGACTTAATTATGTAATAGATCTATTAGTGTAGCGAGGAGAGTAAGGGTGAGGCCAGTCCCAAAAATACCAATTACGCTCACCTGGGGGTGGATGAGGCTGATATGGATATAGTATTGATTCATGTAGGTAATGTGTGTTGTACCCAATCCTATACTCGGTGGTGGGTGGAGCACTTGTTAGTGCTCATTTTGATCTCACCCTTCTATCCTGAGTGTGACTTCAAAATTTTCCATGAATTTAAAAAAATTTAAAAACACGTATGCTTGAAGAATGAAATCCTTTTGAATATAAGAAAATCTCCTGTTTAAGTCATGAATCCCATGTAAATCTTATTTTTTGGTAAAGGAATGTGATAATCATGTTGTCCTCGAGTGATCCATTTGAAAAAAACCATTGACTTATCATATTAAATAATGAAAATCCCATTTTATATCGTCTTGTGATCTTTAGTGCATATTGCATATTTTACTCCGACATCCAAAAGCACATGGTATAGCTCAATTAGCTACACTAAAGTGGGATTTTATTTGAAAAATTACATAATTCACATAGTAATTGTAGATTGCAAAACAAGCTCCGAAGCCCAATGAATATTTAGGTCAAATAATGCAAAAGGAAAATTTGATCTCACCCCGAAAGGAATATGTGTCAAAATGGGATTGGAGTGGGGAATCGGGTTAATAATACAATTTTGCATTAATAAGCCAATGGAGTGCAAAATGTAAAGAAACCTCGAGGCCCGCTAGGGACATGTATCGTGGTCTCAGCAAAAGTTAAGAGGTAGGGTTTTGGGTCAAATCTACAAACTTGCAATCATTTGGTAATGCAAAAATGCAAAAATACTTCATGATCCCGCAAATACTTAGATCAAGTCATGTTGACTATCCACTTTCAAATGAAAGAAGCATATTAAACGACCAAGATATGGTGCATTTATGGCTACCACCATTAATGTATTTTACATGAATTAAGGCATAATTTATAGAAGTTTTCAAACATTTCAAATTGTTCCTATGCATGTGAAGATATGGATTCCCTAGCCACGATTATTTATGAAGTAAAGAAATAAAATTTGACTGTGAGGTGGTGACATTGAGACAGATAACTCAAAGTTACAGAAAAAAGGGATGATTTCATAAATTTTTCATAAGAAATGGGTAAGCCTTGCATTAAATTTGTGTTCTTATTACTTGATTTATGATTTGCAAAGAATTAAGATGGAAAATTAAAGAATATAGAATGAATTCCATGACATTGGGGTTTCATGTTACCTCCGGTGATTACCAAAGTAATTTGGACAAAATTACAAACACTAATTTTCTAAATGCCTATTTGGATAATTTTTAAGTGAAGGCTCCATAATCCTAACAAGAGTGAATTTATGGCAGCCATTGAGGATAGCCACATTTCCCTAGCCACTACTTTTCCTCCCTCTATGCATTTTCCTAAGCTAGTAAGACTCTATGCTGAAAATTATGATCCGGAAAAAAGGAAGTCTTGGATGGAAGTGGTGAAGGAGTGTTGACCTTAACACCCAAAGCATTTAAATTGATGTTAGGGCTACCAAACATTGCGAGACCAATAACCATAAGTATAAAATCAACCCTTAATGATTATGAGGCTAAAAAGAAAGACTATGCTAGAATCATGAATACTAAATGGTTGTTGATAGATAGAAAGGCTACCACAAGAATTCCTAAGAAGTTGGTCAGATCACAATTCATGGAGGAAGTGGAAGACATAATTGTGTTATTGAGTATAATGGTTGGCATGGACGAGGATTATGAATTCAAAGAATGGATGTGTCCATACATATGGGTTATCTTGGAGAATAAAGGAAGTATTTTCTGGGAAACACTCATAGCTACATCAATCCACACACAACTCTTTGAATTAGTTGCAAAAATTAACATGGGTGTCATTACTGATCTTGAGTTCTATATGATGTCATACTTCATCTACAATATTGTAGGACATAAGCTTTTCCTTGGCCTCCCACAAAAGGTACGCTTCAAATATAGTAAAGTATATTAGGTTTATCCCCAGATATGTTTGAACAACTGGAAAGGAAATGTAAGGTAAGTAAATTATGTATTTTTTACATTGGTAATATGTATTTTCAAACCTGATTGGGAGCACTATAGAATATCTGAAGAGGATAGAAATGCAATACTAGATTATGGTTGTTTCTTTATTTAGAAAAGGTTTTTCACTTATATTAGAGCTAGTGGATTTGATGGGCAGCCATGTAAATTGCCTAGATATGTAGATGACAAGTGGGCCCTATGTGAGCTTTCAAGGAAATTAACACCAATGCAAAAATTAATTGTAGGAAAGCATAAGACCAATATTAAATTTCCTATCAGGATTGGGAGGTATTCTGCCCCTCCATTGCAAAATCTAGATTGCTAGAAGAAGATATGGAAAGATTTGAAATGGAAAAATTTGAACCAAGGTCCCAATATGACATCAGATGGGTTGTTAGCTTAGCTGGGGAGTTCATATGAACATGAACCTCATTTTGAAGATTATTGGATGAACTATAGAGATGAAGAAGAGGTCAGAATTAGGGATTTCTCAAGGATGAATCTTAGGCAGATTATTGACTTCAAGATTGTTGTAGTACCTCAAGGAGTAGATGATGATCAACAAGATAGTGAGTCAATATTATATTGACCATAAGATTGAGGCACAACTAATTTCTCTCATAGTCTGGGATGAGGAAGAATCAAACAATCCATATGAAAGAATAGCCAATGTGATGAGATAGACCTTGACTTGGTTGCAAGGGAAAGGTATGGATTTGTCCATAAAAATACAAAGGTATTAAATGAGTTTAGATATTTGGGAATTTTGAAGGAAGATATTCCCCCTTTAAAGGAAGGAGCTAATAAGATTGATCCATTAGGAGGAAGAGCTCCTCAATTTACCAACAAGATACGCACCTCATGTATTATTGATGAGTGGACTGCTACTATGAGTGGGATTGGAACTTCTATGTCTCGCTAAAAAAGATAGAAGAAATGCTCTTGAAATCCATGTAGAATGCTCCTATCACTCCGGAAGTGCCTATACAAGCTAAGGGGATAGGTATAACCAAAATGAGAACTCCCATAATAATATTGCTAGGGTCATCTAGTACAGAGAAAAATATGAGAGGATTCTTGAAAAATCTTGACCCAAAACTCAAAGTGCAAAGTGCTAAAGAGAGAGAGGCACCTGACCTCAAATGTTTTGAAAGAGTTGCAAAGAAGGCCAAGGTGATACCACCACTGGTAAGGGATATTGGTAGTCCAATAAAGGAAGGTAGATCAAAGAAAAACATAAGTAAAGAGCTTGAAGTTATTGATCCAAACCCACTCAATGAGGATCAAAAGAAGTTGGTTTCACATTTGTATAATAAGCGAAGGCATGAACAAATCAAAGAGAAACTTAGGTTGATCGAACTGTACAACAAGAGGTTGTATTTGCAGTTTTAATTCCAAAGGGTACAATGAAAAAATTGTTTCAAGAACAAATAACTCATAGTATTCCCATGTCTAATCAGCCTATGATAGAAAAGGGGCTAGAGGAATCTAGTGCAATGCAATTCAAGGGTCAAGATTTACCTCAATACAATCAATCACATGAACAAGTGAGAATCCCAATTGAGGTAATGGACACAATATACTTGGGGAGATTCCCTTACTTGAACCTTTTGATGTAACAATTGAAAAATATATGGTAAAAGGTGAGAATGTTTCTCAGGTAGATGAACAAATGAAGGAATATCCCAACCATCAACTGATGAAAGAGAGGTTCAAGTGCAAAAGGTCCATACTGAAATTTCAACAATTACATGAGTAGATGAATCAATGATTCAAGGACTTACAAGTGGAGCATCTGCAGAGAACATTGTCTTTACTAAGAGTCACTCTTAGAAGGAAGAAAATATTATAAAGGGTGATGAGTGAATTCTGGATACAAATCCTATTAAGGAAGTTATGGTGGAGACCACAGAAGAAGCCACTAAAATAGTGGAGAATGGTGATAAAAAAATGTGCAAATTGATGACAAGGGTCAAAAATCAATTGATGGGTCCTAGTTTATAGAACAACAAGAGGAAGAATTGTTGAAGCAACAGTTCCTCAATGTGCCAACTCAGGAGGATATCTTTACTAAACACCAACCAATAAAGGAGGTAGATAGTACCAAGAAAGAGGAATTATTCAAGGAGGTATTTCCAATTAAGGAAACTATAAAAATGACTGTTACTCCAGTAGAAGGTAAAGATAAGGAAAAAGAACTTACTAATAGTATGACTCAAGGAATAACTAGCCAACCCCAAATTCAAGGGTAGGAAAAGGAGAAATTGGAAATAGTAACAATGCATGATGAATCTAAAGAGCCAACCTTAGAAGTGAATAAGATGCAAGAAGAAGTACAATTATTGTAAGATCCTCAAGAAGCATCTAAACAGTTGGTTGTTCTCTCTGAAAATCCTCAACTTGCATCACAAGGAAAAAGTGGGAAACACTCTCACAACTGGTTGGTTGGGAGGACTGATTTTAGATGTGGAAAAATAAGTTTCTCTTGGTTGCTCAAACATGCACCTACATCTTGGATCTCGGAAAGGGCTAAGGTGTTTGAGACCACAATGGAACCATCCCCAAGTTGTGGGACCTTGCGAGCTTGGGACAGATCTCTGGAGAAGGCTGGTTCCTCTATCTATTTCTGCTACTACTGCTACTCCTAGTGCTGGAAGGGAGAACTAAGCTAATGATGCTAAGGGACCAAAGATAGAAGGACAACATGAAAGGAAAATATACTAAACGGTGACAAAGACTAGAAAAGAGGGATGAACACTATACTGCCTCCTTACGAGTGATAATGAAGGGAAATGTGTGAAAGGAGACTAGACATGAGTAGAACAGTGAAACACATATTCATCAGATCATTCTCATGGAACACAACTAAATATGGAGCTGCAAGGGACCCAAAATAGCATAACCAACACAAAACACAAAAAAATGCAAGAATAAGAAATGCAAGCACGTTAGGACAAAGAATAGTCACAATACGATGCTTCTATTACTTCCAAAATGTAAAAAGTTGTTACAATGATGAAGGAGGCCGATATCCACACGAAAGAGCCAAACATAGAGATCTCTGACTAAAAATACAAAAAAATGAAGTCCTTAGCAAAATGTGTAAGGATCCAGAGTGTCTAACACAAAAAATGAGCCTTGCTCTTACATTTATAGATGAATCCATGGAGGAAGAAGGGAAGAAGGAGGGAAACCTAAACTTGAAACACAACCACCAACAAGAAGCATTCAATTCCTACAAATTGGCCCAAACGATTTGTGAGATACACTCCCCCATGCCTATTTAATGTGTTGAAGGAAAGGAGGGTGGATTTCAAATCAGGTGGTTGGAGAAATCAGATCTGCTCATCAATGTTTAGAAAGACGTTTTCCAATTTCTTACCTACCTAGATCCGCCAAAATTTGAATTTTGAATTTCTATCACTGGAGATGATGTCAAGCAACTCTTTGACAATTCTAGGTGTATACTGATCTAAGATCCGTAGTAGAAGATACGGCTATCAAATACTTATCATTTCTGCCATGTGTCACTCACCGATGTTTTGCAAGGATTTGGTGCCCCTGTTGGCACACTTTGACCGGTTGCACGTGACACAATCGGGCACGTCAAAAGATGACCTAGCATAGAAGGGTGTGTGGGAAGGGTGCACAAAGCAAATAGAGGAGGGTACAGAGAGGGTGCGCGTGATGCACGTGGGGAAAATGAGAAAAATTGGTGAGCAGAGAACACATGGTAAAGGTGTAATTATTACAAAGTAATAGGTGTAGTGCATGAGGGGAATTGGACCTTGTTGATAGAAGCAAGTGTGTGGCACGTGGGAAGGGAAGAGACTGATAAGGAAGAAGGTGAATGCACAAAAGGTGTGCACAAGGGAGAAGTGGAAGGAGAGAACAGAAAAGGGCACACAGGGAAACTATGACCAAGGGAATGTGCCAAGTGATTTTAAGTGCACACAATATTGCAATGAATAACTTAGAGCCAGAATGTGTATGCAAGTTACCCAAATTTCTAGGTGAGATATTTGGATAATAGTTTTGGTGACTTTTGGGGCCATCTTCCTGCTAGAATAAGAAGATCAGTGGCATGAAGCATCCATTGGGCATGGATTTTATTATGTAATCATGAAACTACCCCTATAATCATCTGAGAATCATTTCTACACTCTGTTCTGAATCTCACAACTGTTGAGAGAAGATTTTCACTCTAGAATAAACAAAAGAGCACGTGTAGGGAGCACACAAGAAGAAAGAACTATGTACAAACAAACAATGTGCACATGGCGCACTTGGAGAAATTTAAACTACTCTAATATATACATCATGATGTAGCAAACTTAATGGAAAGGTTTGAGATAGATCCCGTTTACTAGGATTTACAATGTGCCTCCATCAAGATGAGTTAACTCGAAAGAGTTAGCTTCTTTGCAGGAACTGATGATGTATGGGCCACTCCAAAGTGCATCAAACTTTGAATGGCACCCTGGTTTAGCTCTGTTAGCATCCCATTTTATAACCAAGTCTCCAATTTCAAAATATTAATGTGTAGCCTTTCACAAACCATTTCTTTGTTAACTTTGCTGATGCTATTCTAGCTTGATCATGGAAAATTTTCTAAGTTATTCAAGGTTACCCGGCTCTTCCATTCTAATTTTTTTGGTCCTCGCCTTCCAATTCTAGCTTCCTAGAAAGCATCAATGAATTTAGTTCTAGTGTCAAAGGAAGGGAAGCCTCCTTGCCATAGACAAGCTTGTAAGGAAAAGTTCCTATTGCCTTTTTGACTGTGATTATGTCTCGCCCAAAGCACACATGAGACTTTTTTATGCCACTGTCTTTGGTTGATGTTCATTATGTGCTTCATGGTTTTGATCGGAGTTCTTATTTGTTGATTCTCGCTAGACTGTTTCCACGAGGGTAATAGTTGGAAGAAGTCTTTAGGTAGATTCCTAGACTTAGAGCCAAATTAGTGATTTTAGTACCAAAGAAGGCCTTTGCATTATCAAAGATAATGGTTTGAGGAACGCCAAACCTTATGACTATACCTTCAATAAATTCAAGGATTACTTCCTCGATTGATTCCTTGAGTGCGATAGCCTCTGTCCATCTAGTGAAGTAATATGTAGCTATCAACACCCATTTATGTCTAGCACTTGAATGTGGATTGATAATTCCTATGAAGTCAAGACCCCATTACACAAAAGGTTGATCTGCTTGGATTGGTCAGAGGGGAAGTATTGCCAATCTTTTCTTCCCTGCAAAGAAAGCAGATTCCTTACATTTTGTGACCCACCTATGTGCATCTGCAAAAAGGGTAGGCCAAAAGATACCTTTTATTATGATCTTAATTGCTGTAGTTTTGGTAGAGAAGCTTCCACTAGAGAATCCATCATGAAATTATGCTAACACTTTTTCATCTGCACACCATTAATACATCTTAACAAAGATGCAATCAAGATTCCTTTTGAATAGAAGTCCATCAACTAACACATAAGGGCCAGATTGTAACCTCGATATCTTCTCTTTTCTTTATTTAAACCAGGAGGGTATGAACACTCGAAAGGAATGTGATAATGTCCTTCATCCAAAGTCATGTGTGCTAGGGTCTATATTCTATTTAAGTTCTACACGCGGAAGATAGTCATCCGAGAAAAATGAAGCTTCAAGTTCACTCGCGCATCCTCAAGAATCTGCTTATAGACTGCCTTTACCTCTTACCAATTTTGTTGCCTTGATAGTCACATCATATTCCATAATTTTGGTCACCCATCATGCTCTTTTCTCACTGATTTCTACTCCCATGATGAAGTATTTGACCAAAGAGTGGGAGACTAATACCTTGACATGATTGGTGGCGAGCATGCTCTTGAATTTCTTGAGTGTGCGCATGATGGTGAAGACCTTATTCTCCATATGACTATATTTTAATTCATAATCCTTCAATGTCTAGCCAAAGAAATCCACCAGCTGTTCTAGCCCTTGTTCATTTTCTTGTGTTAGGAAAACAACCAAACTTTCATTAGCACCATAAGCACAAAGGATGAAATCCTTTGACTAATCTAGATTGATGAGTGTTAGTGCACAAGAAATATCTTTCTTGATCTTATTGAAGATTTATCTTCCTTTTGATTTCCATATGAAGGCTATGTCCTCTTCAGCATCAAGGTGATGGGCCAAACCAGTCTTGTAAAGTTAGGGATAAAACACCTAACAAAATTGATCTTTCCAAGGAAAGACCAGAGGACATTTTTGTGCATCGGTAGGGAAAGAGCTAGGATGACTGAAATGCACTCAGGATCAATCACGATGCCATCATTTGAAACCACATGGCCCAATATCTTTCCTTACACTATCGTAAACTTGTACTTCTTTGGGTTAAGAGATACCCCAAAATATCTACATCTCTCAAAGACTTTTCTAGGTGTGCCATGTGATCTCGCGATCTTCTTTGAGAAGACAATTATATCATAAAGGTAAACCAAGATGAACTCATTAATGTAACCTTTGAAGGTAACATCCATAGAACATTGAAATGTGGCACCCTTATTTGATAGACCAAAGGGCAATTTATGATATGTATATGTTCCCCATTTGGTCGTAAATGTTGTTTTGAATTGATCCCCTTCCTTGACTAGGATCCGGGTTGAAACCGGAGTATATCTCTAGCATGGAGAATCTCTGCATGCTAGCCACGATCTGTAGAATCTTCTCCATTAAAGGTAAAGGATAATGATATTTTAGAGATGCCTTATTCAAATATATAAAATAACCAAAAATCTAATTTCACCATACTTCTTGCATACCAAAACCAAATTTGTTACCCGGGTAGAGTATTTGATAGGAAAAATTATTTTTTCCTCAATGAGTTTTGATAATTCCTTTCTCATGAGGGGCTCTATCTTTGGATTGGGCCGCATTGCTTCTTTCGGATGGGTTTGATACTAGGATCAAGGTAAATGGAGTGTTGAGAAACACTCAGATCAAAACCTTTGAGGTATTTATACTCCTATGAGAATATATCACCGTATTTTTGATACGAGAGAGATGAAGGCTTGTCTTTCATCATGCACATAATTCCTCCACTGAGGCGAAACTCTTTTCGCATGCAATAGTGATAGAGGAGCAGTATTTTTTTATGGCACACATGTATATTTATTCACCCTTGAACTCATCATTAGGGCTAAACATTTTTTCTAAGGTGAAAATCCTTTTAGGAAACTTATTTGTCTTCAGTTGTATCACTTGGTCACCATAGGTGTTATGCAAGTCAGCTTGCATACTTGATGAAAATTCAGATTCATTCTATATAAACTAGATGATCTGTGTGTCACTGTCAAAAACTTGCCAGCTAGTGTTATTTTATAGGATGGATGGTATGATCACCATCTTAATGTGTTGAGTGTTTCCTTTAACAAAGTATTCAGTGGGAGAAAATTATGAACCGAGTACGGCCATCTGGTTAGCTTCCTTGTTCATTCTGCATGGAACCACCTACAGATTAAGAGCATCAAAGCTCTCAAGGAGGTCCCAAACTCTATATTTATAAGCTTTGAGAAGATTATTCTTTGTCTGACACTTGTTGGTGACCTATTGAATGATAAATTTGGTTTCCCCAAAGATCTACAGTGCTTTAATTTTCTTTTTCTTAGCAATGAGCAAGCCATGCACCAACGCTTCATACTCTACCACATTGTTAGAACATGCAAACTATAGCTTGTGCATGAAGAATAATTTCTCATCCTTAGGGGAAATGAGAACCACTCCTACTCCCATGCCATTTCTTCTTCTAGATCCATCAAAGTACAACTTCTGCTGCACTGACATTACACTTTGTCTTTCTTGAGCGCGTGTGGAAGCATAATGTCTTCTTCTAGAATGCAATAAGTACCAAGCCCAGTTTCATAGGCTTCCATTTCTTCAACATAGGGATAAAATTTGTGGTGTCTTTCTACCCATTCATCAAGCACTAGGTCTGGAATAGAGGGTGGAAGAGACTGCTCTTTAGGAACTGAAGCTTGTTCTTCTTGGATCAAATAGTTGGCTTGGAGAGAGGATGGGACATATGACTCTACATGATAAGAAAATATAGGCTCAACTTGTATAGTAAATTGGGTACCATACCTTGTCTTGAGTAACATATGAGACCAATCAGAAGACAAGTAACCACCCACTTTAGCAGTAAATTATCTTGATAGACATAGGGAAAACAAAGGAGGCAGGGTCAATGACTCGATACATCTTGAGTAATTGTTAAGTTTGGACATGTATGAAGGGTTAACTCAAGATCCTTGATGACTCCTAAGGTGGAGAAAATTGAGCCTTCAATTTGTAGGACTCCTTTAGACAAAGGGATATATTTCAAACCCAAGATATCGGCTATTTTCTTAGGCATACAAGAAATACTAGCGCTGAGTCAATCATGCAATTATGCACTTGGTGTTTGCCTATAATCAAGGAAATATAAAAGAGTAGGTTTTTAAAAAAATTAATTACTTTTTTCTCCTCTTCTTGGCATATTTTGACAGAAGCGCGTGGCTTCTACATAGTTGGATCAGTGCACGGGAGTTGCACTAGAGCTTCATGCAATAGATCCCGTTGATATGGAATGGTCAGGGCATCCTACATTATGAAATTTATGTTTGTTCTCTTCATATGGTTGACAATGCTAAATGGAAGGCCCCCTATCTTGTACATTTGGGGAACAAAATCCCTTCTTGATTATTTAGGCACGAAAGCCTGAATTATAGCTAGAGAAGATACATGATCTACCACAGGAGGGGTGTGTGCTACTTCAGAAAGAGATTTACATGGGGCCTCTGCTATGTGGATTTGAGTTCCTTTATTATAAGAGGTATTGTATACTTCTTTCTTCTGAGACTTTTCTTGTGTTGTTGGAATTGTGACCTATGTGCCTGATTCCAACATTCTTTTCTTGTATCTTGTGTTATCCACAATTTGGGTGCAGTCTGTTTGTATCTTCTGTAGCTTGATTGATTACATAGAAGTCCTCCATGCCAAAGAACATCAAATTTTTATTTGGAGGAGCTTCTGGTATTTCTAGGTTATCTACTTCAGGGGCACTTGTTGAAGGTTCGCAAGCTAAAGCATTTTGGATCATGAAGGCTTGGGTGTGTGTAACATTTGTACAATGATATTGACTATGAGGCATGTTGCATGGGAAGCACAATTTAGATTCTTGTGCCAAAATATTCTGAACTGGAACAAGCACCCAACTCACACTGGGTGTTGGAAGAGAAAGCATAGGAGGAACAACTTACAAGGGTAGATGTGCATTAGGCTTCCATCTATCATTATGCTAGTTGGGCGCGTATCTTCAATTTCCATATTAATTCCACCAAGGCTAATTTCTTTGGCTATGCGCCTGATTGGAATTGCCTCTATAGGCTTGCATCTATTGCTTTTCTAATGATATGACCTTGTTTGATAAATTTGTAATCAAGGCCTTCAATTATTCATCTCCTTACTGTTGTCTTTAGAGAGTAGGATGTTGAGGTAACCGGTTGCATGATTTTCTCGGGAACAAGAATAGGGGCCATATAAGGCTAGGGTGCTTGTGACATTTATAGGAACAAGGGCATAGGAGGTATGAGAGATAACTTTCCCACTTGAATAAGACTATTTTCTACCCTTACTGTAATGCTTAAAGAAGCTAGTAAAGTCCTACCTCCTATAGATTGGATCATAACTGAAATATCACTGTTGAGCGCCTTTAGATAATACAGGAAAGCATGTTGGGCTGTAGGTCTTACCACAAGAGGGATTATGTCCCAAGTCTTTTGAAATCTGATGTTGAAATCAATCATCTACTCATTGGGTACCCTCTTTGTTGTTGTCAATTTCTCCACCAGAGATAGGTGATTTGACTTATCTTTAAAGTAATTACAAAGAGTTGTTCCCATCTCATCCCAGGTGGTGATAGATCCAAGTCTTAAACCTCGGTACCATTGAAGAGCTTTACCTTTGAAAGAGGCTGCAAGTAGCTTGACTGCTACATCATCATGTGTGATCAGATAGAGTGAACACATGTTTGCTATATCCTAGATATGCTCCTAAGGGGTGACTTGATTCTCACTAGTAAAGTAAGGAATACTCTTGAGCACACCATTTGGCATATCATGATCCATAGCCAAGAGTAAGGGACTCCCTCCAGAAAAGTTTGTAAAGTTTCTTAATGGAGGAGGTTGCTGATGTGCCATTACAGGGTGCACAAGTTCTCTATTTTGAGGAGAAGTTGAGTGGGTGTGGCACGTTGGAGATAAAGATGCGCACATGGAATTTCTAGAGTGAAATATTCTTGGGGATAGCTTGAGGTATTCAAAAAATATTTAGCTCTTTTGCACTTCTTCTTGTGTGCACTCTTCTCATGAAAGGTGCTCAGGACTGCTGAAACATATATCTTAAAATATTGGGAGTCACTAGATGTGTTGAAATGAGCCTCCAAAGGCTAAAACACCAAGTCTACACACTAGAACTTAGAGATATGAAATTTTATCTTTCAATGTTAGTCCCACTGGGCATGCCAAAAACTATTGGTTTCTCAAACACGCACCCATGTCTCAGATCTCAGAAAGGGCTGAGGTGTTTGAGATCATAATGGAACCGTCCCCAAGTTGTGGGACCTTGCAAGATTGGGATGGATCTTCGAAGAAGACTGGTTCCTATAACTAAGCTAATGATGCCAAGGGACCAAGGATAAAAGGACAACATGAAAGGAAACTACACTAAAAGGTGATAACACTAGAAAAGAGGGATGAACACTATCTTTTTGAGTGAGAATGAAGGGAAATGCATGAAAGGAGGCTAGGCACGAGTAGCACAACAAAACACGTATTCACCGAATTGTTCTCATGGAACACAACTAAATATGGAGCTGCAAGGGACCTAAAATAGCACAACCAACACACAACACAAAAGAAAAGGCAAGAAGAAGGAATGTAAGCATGTTAGGATAGAGAATAGTCACAAAATGATGCTTCTATTACTTCCAGAAATGCACAGAGCTATTACAATGATGAAGGAGGCCGATATCCACATGTAAGAGCCAAACATAGAGGTCTGCAACTCAAAATACAGAAAATATGAAGTCCTTAGCAAAATGCGTAAGGATCAGTGTCCACCATAACAAATGAGCCTTGCTCTTACATTTATAGATGAATCCATAGAGGAAGAAGGGAATAAGGGCAGGAAAACCTAAATTTGAAACACAACCACCAATAAGAAGCATTCAATGCCTGGAAATCTACCTAGAGATCTATGAGATATGCTTCCCCATGCCTTGTTTAATGTGTTGAAGGAAAGGAGGGCAGATTATGCCAAATTGGGTGGTTGGAGCAATCAGATATGCTCATCAATGTTCATAAAAAGGTTTTCCAATTTCTTACCTACCAAATCCACCAAAATTTGAAATTTGAATTTCTAGCACTGTAGCTGATGTTAGCAGCTCTCTGAAAAGTCTAGGTGTGCACCGATCTGAGATCTATAGTAGAAGATATGATTTGTTAGAATATGTCAAAGTCATTGGTGCATGAAATAGCCAACTTGTGTGAATACTTATCATTTCTGCCACGTGTCACTCACTGATTTGTTATAAGGATTCGGTGCCCTATTTATGCACTTTGACTGATTGCGTGCAACACACTCAGGCATGTCAAAAGATGACCTAGCATAGGAGGGCACTGGGAAGGGCACGTGGAGAAAATAGAGGAGGGTATAGAGTGAGTGCACGTGATGGGCGTTGGGAAAATGAGGCAAATTGGTGAGTAGAGAACACATGGTTAAGGCACAACTATTATAAAGTAATTGGCATAGCGTGCGAGGGAGTTGGACCTTCTTGATAGAAACAAGTGTGGGGCACACATGAAGGGAAGATATTGATTGGGAAGATGTGTGAAAGGTGGGTGCAAGAGGAGAAGTGGAAGGAGAGAACGAAGAAGGGTGCGCAGGGAAATTGTGACCAAGGGAATGTGCCATGTGATTTTAAGTACACATAATATTGTAATGAATAACTTAGAGCCAGAATGTGTATGCAAGTTACCCAAATTGCTAGGTTAGATATTTGGATAACGATTACTCTGGAAGAGGTTATAGATATCACAAGTATATATTTTCCAAAGCCCAAAAAACCCTTAAAAAGGGAAAAAATCCTTACTAAGACCCATGTAGACCGACAAGGGTTCAAAATCTAGAAATTGTAACCCCTCACCAAGGTAAATCAAAAGATGAAATTACAATGTCCAACACATTCATTTTGGGAAACCTACTAGAGAAACATTAAAACAAGATGTCACACTAGTTGTTGAGGGTTTGTTGCACAAAGTTGATGATGATAGGGTGTCTAAAAGGATATTAAAGGAACAAGTTAGAACATTATCCTCATACATAAAAAATGGGTACAACCTGTAGATGAATGGCAAGAAGCTATTAGCGAGATAATACCTCATATTCTAGAAGAGGTGGCAGGGCAGTAGTACTTGATGTTATGGATAAATGGAAAGAGGAGTTTATTGAAAGAGGAAATAAGATTATTGAAGAGGTAGTAGAATGTTATAAATAACTGACAAATTTGTTTAATGATGTCAGTGATCAACTTAAAAAATGTGGAGATGAGTTGTACTTCTGGGAAGGAATTATTCCTAAAATGGAAGCACTAGTTCAATTAGATGATCAATTAGTGGAAGATGAACAGATTTTTCCCCCTGAAGAAAGGGGAATATAACATACTTATGAATGAGCTATCAAGTTAAGGCTGAAAGGGAAAATATAGTAGAGCACATAGATAGACTTGATGAGTGGTTAGGAAAACTTGTGATAGTGAACAAATTGACGTATGGTGATTAGGGAATTGAGAATTTGGTACAATCTTTAGATCATAATGTCAATGGAAAACCTGATATAGTGAATGCAATGTTTAGTTATGATACTATCCAGAAGTTTGTTGGTTTGAAGAAACACATGACCAATTTATCAAAGAAAATAAGAAAAGGTAATGTTGCAAGGCCAAAATTTGAAGGAGTACTCAAAGAGAAAACATTGATATTCATGTTCCAGGTCAGAATTGATGAAGATGACCTTATCCCAATATTTCAGAGGTTTGATGCATATAATGAAAGATTATCAGAAACACAATAGAACAATGTTAAGGAAATTGAATCGCGGTGATATACCATGATCAAGTAAGTTTATGCTTCTCTTTTCTATAAAAATATATATATTTTATTTATTTTAGTTGATACTTTCATAGTGAAAGTTGAATAGTATTTTTAAATTGTGATTTTCAAATATGTATGAAATGTGGAACAATGTAGTAGGATTTGATTTTGTTTTAATAGAATTCTATATCTATTATTAACATGAAATTCATTGTAACATCTTGAATATTTTGCATTTGAAAATGAAAGCAAAATGGGGTTCTATAGGGCCCCAGCCCATGGAAAAAGTCTACATACATTCTTGACATCATACCAAAAAGGGACCAAGGAAAAGATACTTAGTCTTCTACTATTAAGAAATACTCCCTAAAAGAAGGAACTTTCTTTAAAAACCTATTTTTCCTAGGTACAAATTCCTCTATTCCAATTTCCATTTGCACAAATAAAATGTCCCTTGCCAAACCACGAGACATTGCCAGATCCATGATATCCTAAACATTTGTCCTAGGACCATCCAATAGGATGATTAGCTCCACTTTCTTCTCGTAGGAAGAAACCCACCCTTGGAGATCCAAACCACCCTTGGAAAGTGACTTTTCCCTGATGCTTTGAAGGTAGAGGGAGGAATATGAATGTTCACTATAGATGGGAGTGCAATCACAGTAGTTTTTAGAGCAGATTGAGCAGGAGGTTTGAAGCTAGAATCACCCATGTATTTCTTCATAAAGAGTGAGGATGCCCCTGGATATTGTGAATACATAGATTATGTTGTTTTCTTATCCAACATAGAGACACCTTATTCTAGCTCAGTCACTATGCAAAAAGAGTAAGCAAAATTTCTATAGAAAACCATTCACTAAGCACATAAGATTATGAAGGAATCTACTTCATAGTGAACTCCTCATTGCAAATGAAAGGGAAGATGTTATCAATTACACCTTTCACATATGGCCTATTCTTGAACTATAATTGCTTCAGCACCTTGGGAGCCTTATGATGTTCCCACCTAAAAAGATGAAAATACATCATTTGGAAGGTAGAAAAAATGAGACTAATTTTGATGAGCCTTTGAATCAAAGAGCCACTCAAACAATTTGAGCTGTCAATGACCCATTGTAGTCTTTCGGGTCTACAATTTTGAATAACATCCTCACAAATTCTTCATCTGGGCTTGATAAATAAAAAATTGAGTTCAAATCCTTAGAGGAGATTTCCTTCAAACTAGATGCTAATGTCACTCCCACCATATTGCAGACAGAGAAATCCACCAAGATTTTTCACACTCAAAAGAAGGGATGTAAATTTGTAGGAGAAGTGATGGAAATTTATAGTAAAGATAAAGTTGGTGAGTTAAGTTGAGCACAATCATGATGAGTTGATCGTCGAGATTGTCCATGATACCCACACGAAGGAGACACATGTAAAAAGACTAATATCATACAAAAAGGAGAAAGTTAGCTTGATATGATACAACACATGTGAAAACACTCAGCTCAGAAAGATATGGCGATGATTGTGTGTGTTTCATGGAAGATTCCCAAAATATGGGAATGATTAAACATTAAATTAGGTTGTTTGGGGTAAATAAAAATTATTTGAAAAAGGGTTTCTCAACTTACCCAAAGTAGAAACAACCAAATTGGTGATGTCAAATAAATGACATAAGCATCCCATTCATCATAAGAGAATGAAACATACACCTGACAACATTTGTAAAGATTCCTCCACATGGCACAAAGGGAATAAGATATTTTCAAAATGATAGAATCAAATATTGTTCCCTAGGAATATTCCTTGAAAGGATTCAAAGTTTTGGGGAAAAATCAAGCAAATAAATGACCAAATATTGTATAGATATGAGAGGCATGTTCTCATATTAAAAGGGGGAAGTTAATTTTTATAGATTATTAGAGAAAATAAAGAAAAACTAATTGTACTTTTCTTAAAGAACCTGAATCAAACTAAGAGACCTATGAGTTATTTTATTTTGTCCAAACCTTCTCATGCCAAGATGATTACAAGTGTACAATCATTGGAAAGAATTGAGGCCATAGGATTTATGGCCCCTTGTTGAGAAATTTGAATTTCTTGAAATTAACTATGTGTTTTCTCCTGAGCAATGTTGTCTTTGTTCCTAAGGTAAAATACTTTGAATCAACTACTTGCCTTCCCTGTTACAATATTATGTTGATAGTTTCTTTGAATTACACTAGATCTTGTCTTAATTAGTGGAATTTTGGAAACTGTAATTGCATTGTAGATAGAGATTTCTTTCTATGGTGTGATAAACAATTTTAAATTCATATTGCCTCTATTTGGTTGAGAAGATCTTAGTAAGATTTTGAGTGTTTATTGAGCGTAGTTTTTTTATTAAGGGAAAATAGTTTTGAAGGGACTATACCCTGTATACAAAAGGGCTCAAAAGCCAGATAGTGAAGATGAGAGAAATAGCCCAGAGAAGGGCAAAATAGTCAACCAAGAAGGGCTCATCACCAAATATTACAATATAAGCAAAAAAGGATCTAAATGTACAAAGATCCAAAAGAAAGAAGGGAAGATAAAAAAGAAACCAAAAGAGAAAAAACATATAAATCTCTGCCAAAAAATAGCTCCAAAACCGCCAGATGACAGCCACATCGCAGCCAAAAAACAACATCACAACAACCCATTACTTGATGGCTCTATCAATCTTGGTCTTGATAGCCTGCAGCGACATGAAGAAGGCAATAATAGTGGCCTGAGAGGAGTCTTGCATATCTGCTTGGGCAATTACAATATCCCTTTTCTATTTAGGACCCCAAATGTCCTCATTAACCTCACTTAAACTACAGACACTATGGACATGTTGTTCAATGAAATTATAAATGCTTTTGAGGGCAGACAATATGCAGTCATTGCAGCTTTTAGCATTCCCCAATCTGCCATCTAAGGACTGTAGCTTCTTGAAGACTTCAGCAATAACCCCCTCTTCCTCCTCACTTTGAAGGATTCTTTTACCCTTAGTTCTTTCCATGTTTTTTATAGCCCCTTTGAGCTCTTGTATCTCCTTTTCTAGTCTGTCCACCCTGTCCAGCAATTCCTCCTCCTTGGGCTCCTCCACCGGCTTGCTAATATGCGGGAGGTTTTAGCAAGTTCCAAGTCTTTGTGGCTCACGAGTACCCGTTGGGAGGTAGGGATTTTAGCTTGAGATCTTGCTTTTCTTGCTGAAACAGTCTCTTCATTCTTTCTTTTAAGCGGGGAGAGGAAGTAGTGTAGGGAGTGATGGAGGAGGGAGGTGGGGTAGGATTCACGGGAGGGCAGCTGGAGCAGTGGCGGTGGATCAAGAGGATAAGTCCCTGGTGTAAAGGGACAGCCCTAGAGTGGCTCTGAACTTCCCTTATAGATTTCTCCAGAGAGTTAATCAAATAGTGAGGAAAGCTGATAATGTTATTTCTATGAAAGTGATTTAGAAATATCAGATGCTTTTGAGGTATAGTCACAAATCTTCCTTCAAGGGTAACATACCTAACCACCATTTTGGCCAACTCAGCAAAAGGTTCAGGAATCGACGCCACCTTGATGCCAACGGCCACAAACTCAAGATTTTCCCCCTCTTCCAGAAATTTCTTGGTCTCCACCTCCCTGTCCACCTTCTTATTGAAGAATTTGGTGCCTTCCAGGCTGAGGCCCATGATCTGAGTGATGAGCTCTTCCGTGATTTCCATCTCCATGTTACTATACTTGACAATCCTATTCTTCCAACCCTAGGTGAATTTGATAGAAATGTCTTGGTCGAAGCCTTGGATCCTTTCAATGAAATTAGATAGGCCCCTGATTTGCAGGTAATCCCAAAGCTCCATGTTCTCTTTCCACTTAGGATTGTGGGTCGGTTCAGTTTTGCAAGGTGGACCCCCCATGTTTCCTCTGCTTCTTTTCTGATTCTCAACGGTAAAAAAGCTACCAATGTGCGGGACAGGCCAAGCTTTGATTTTGATATTTGAATCTTTCCTTACCGTGAAAGCTGATTTAATGATTATGCTACACTTGTTATTATTGCCCCGCTCCTCAGCTTTCCTCCTATGCCAAGAAATGATGACAGTCCATCCCGTAAAAATTGCATCAATCATCCATATCTTTTGTGATGTCATCATCATGTACTTGAGGATCTGCACATTAGCATCCAAATTACAGCCGTTAGTAATGATTTTCACTGCCATGTAGATCAATGATAATGGCTTTATTGACATGAGCGGGCAGAACGTCCCCCCTAAACCAAGTTTGAAAGGAATTATTAACACCGAAGTTAGCCAAGCTGTCAGCTACCCTATTACCTTCCCGATAGGTGTGGGTGATTTGGAAATTTTCAAAGATTTTGCATATATCAATAGCTTCCTCAATATAATCCCTGATAGACCAGCTGGGGTGTTGCTTTTTATTCAAAAGATTGATAATATTTAGAGAATCACCTTCAATTATAATATTTGGAATATTACAATCCTGGCAAGTTTTATACCCCAAAGAGCCGCCATGGCTTGAATAATGATTAGTCTACCTGCCCATTCTCCCAGAAAAAGTAGCAACAAAATAGCCTCTTTGATCCCTGATGATTCCCCCTCCTCCAGAGTCACCCAGATTTCCTTTTGAGGCCCCATCAAAATTTAACTTGTGCCAATCAGTGGGAGGTTTAATCCATCTGATTGTGGTTCTGTCAGTACCATTGTTATTTCTATTGACAGTGGCAATATTCCATTCAGTCAGGATGCTTGCTTCATTCTCTGGGTAAAGACCATTTTTAGGGGGTTTAAATCTAGCAATATTATCTTGCACAACAATGATAATTTCCTTATATACTTTGTTACAAGCCTGTCTTTTGTTTCTGAAAATACTATCATTACGAGCCTTCCAGATTCTCCACATAGTGTGGGGTAGAACAAGTTGCCACAGTATTTTCACCATGCAATGTTTAAATGGAGAGCCCCATTGCTCCCAAGCCTGAAGACAGGTAAGGGGAAAAATCCATCTCAGATTAAATTTATCAAAAACAAGCTGCCAAATTTTGGAGGCAATCTCACAATGGAGGAATAAATGTTTTATATCTTCAGCCTCTTTCTGACACATGCAACATCTATTTGGCATGATGAATCCCCTCTTGATGAGATTGTCATTAGTTAGGATCTTGCCATTAATAATTAGCCACCAAAAGAAGTTCACTCTAGGGGTTAACTCCAGCATCCACAGCTTGTGCCACTTAATTTCGCTTTCCATGGATACAAAGAAAGAATTATATCCTGATTTAACAGTGTATTCCCCATCGAAAGAATCTTTCCAGATGAGCTCATCCTTAAGGTTTTGATTACTTATATGGATTAGGGAAAGTTGATTATGGAGATATGCAATCTCAGCCTGTATACTATCATTCTCCACTTTTAGTTGTTTCCATTTTCTTTTGTTTCCATCCCTCTCAATGTACCCCTGGATTTTGTGTCCATACTTTGTAATTAAGTTGTCTTTAATATGATCAAAAGCAGAAATCCAGTTAGAATCCGTCCACTTATCAGTCCAGAAGTTTATGTTTTGTCCATCTCCAAGCTTCCAGCTACACCCCTGAGAGAGAATGTGTCTGCTGCATAGAAGGTTGTTCCAGAAAATAGAACCACTCGGAAGAGACTGATCATATATGAAGGAAATCTTGTTTTGGTTTGAAAGATATTTAATCTCAACCAGCTCTGTCCAAGGTCTGTACTCTTTTATAAGCCTCCATCCTAATTTTTCACTAAGGGCAGTACTCATATGTTTGATATCTTTTATGCCTAACCCCCCTAGCCTCTTAGGTTTACAAACCTGTTCCCAAGCCACAAGGTGATATCTGAATCTGTCCTCAGTACCGTGCCATAGAAAGTGTTTTTGAATCTTCTCAATACTGTTCATCACTGCAGTAGGCATGTTGAACATTGATAGTATGTAAATAGGCAAGTTTTGAAGCGTGCTTTTAACCAAAAGGCACTTACCTGCACTTGAAAGGACTGCTCCTTTCCAGCCAGCCAACTTTCTTTGAAATCTCTTAATAAGATCATTCCATACCTCCACAGAAATCTTGCAGTACTTAAAGGTAATCCTAAGTAAGTAGCTGGTAGAGAATTAATAGTGCATCCTAGAATATTAGCAATCTTTCTTTGCCTTTCCCTAGGAGTATTGAAGAAATAAATAGAGCTTTTGTCAAAATTAACTTTTTGTCCCGAGGCTTCCTCATAAAATCTGAGGACAGTTTTGATAGCCTTTGCCTCAATAATGGAAGCCATCAGGAGCAGCAAAGTGTCATCGGAAAACTGCTGATGAGAGGAGATCTGATTACCAGTAGTTGGAGGGAAGCCTTTTATCATGCCAATGTCAATAGCTTTGGAGATAGATCTGCTTAAACTGTCAGCCATAATAATGAATAAAAGAGGGGAGATTGGGTCGCCTTGCCGAATACCTCTATTGCTGGCAAAAAAGCCCACAGGTTCTCCATTAACAACCACAGAGAATCTAGAGGTAGAGATACAAGAGTGAATGATTTTTCTGAATTTGCTTTGAAACCCAAACTTGGATAAGACCTCTTCCATGAATCTCCAGGAGACTCTGTCGAAAGCTTTATGCATGTCCAGTTTGATGGCCATCCCCGCCTTTTTACTTTTATCCATAGAATGTATAGTTTCATGAACCATGATAATTCCATCTTGGATAATTCTTCCTTGGATGAACCCGCTCTGCTGTTGTGAAATGATCTCCATGAGAATAGGTTACATTCTAGTGGTGAGGATCTTTGTGAAAATTCTATAAATGACATTAACCAAACTGATAGGCCTGAAATCTTTGAAGTCTTTTGCATCCAACTTTTTTGGGGCAAGCACAATGTGTGTATTATTTAGTTCTTTAATGAGATTTCCCGTTCTGTAAAATTCATTAACAACTTTCAAGAGATCTTCAGAGCATATTTCCCAACATCTTTGGAAAAAGTTAGCGAGAAGCCATCTGGACCTGGAGCCTTATCCCCTTCTAAAGCAAAAACAACCTTTTTTAATTCCTCAATGGTGACAGTTTTTGAAAGACTTTTAAATCTCTCAGAAGGTATGAGATTATTAGGAATGTGTTATCCAATTTGCACGCCCCAGGGTAAAATTGATAACATGCATCAGAATACTCAAGTCGTGCAAATAGATTAATGTAGGGCAAAAATCATGTTTCTAGGGTCCCCTCAGATTTTTTCTAACTCCCTTGTCCAAGGAGAAAGGAGCAAGTTTTGAGAAAAGGTGAAAAAGTTACAAAAAACAAGCTTGGGCCAGAAAAAATCATGAAAATGGCTAAGTCCTAGTCCTTGCAACAATTGGGACATTTGGGACATCGGGGCGTGAATCGGCCGAAAGGCCGCTAGGCGGGCCGCAGAGCACTAGGACAGTTGGGATGCGCGGGGCACGGAAAGGTGAACCAGCTGAAGGTCAGAGGAAAATCGACTAACTGCTAAGTGTGTGATGCAGGACATCTAGGCCACGAGGACGTGAACCACCCGGATCGACCAAAAAGGAGAACTTTCACACTGGGACAGTTGGGACATAGGGACGCATGGGACGCGAGGAGCCGAGAAAGATGAGAGCCAATCAGATCACGCCACGTGTCATCGGTAGAAAAGGGACAAGGAAGCCCATTTCGGGCGGATCGGAGGAATTTGTCCCAAGCAATTTGGGGACATGTGGCCGCGAGGATGCGAGGGACGCAAAAATCCGGGCAGCCCGAGGACGAATCAGAAACGCCATGTGTCACGGGGAAAAATCCAAAAGTTCAAAGGGAGAGGTTTGAAGGGTCAGCCTGAGCCAATAAAAAGAGGATGCGTGTCCAATAGAGCAGGGAAGCACAGAGCTCGGGGAAACTTTGGAGAATTTGGCAAGAGTTTTGGCAAAAACTAAAAAGGTAAAGGATGACCCTGCGCCCCTATCCTCCAATCAGATCATGCCACGTGTCCCAAGTGGTGGGGGTGCGGGAAAAAGTGAAAAATGTTCCAAAATCATCAAAAGGTCAAAATTTTCAAGGAAAACCCACGGGTAAGGGAAGGAGAGAGAATTACGCATCCAATCAGTGCTTGACACATGTCATCCAGGTGGCAGAGCGCGGGAAAAGATTTCAAAACCCATTTTTGCCTATTTTGTGCCCTAAATCTTCAGATCGCCATATCTTTCGATCCAGAGCTCGGATTTGCACGTTCTTTATATCATTGGAAAGCTTATGAAATTATCTACATGATTCTAGGGTCAATCTTTAATTTTGATGTATTACTGGAGAGAGAAAGTTAAGAAACGGATCTGACGCGTGTTCATGGCCAGAAGTGACATTTCAGTGACCAAATTTAACGTAGAATGGGTCGTATTCTCCTGCAATTCGGTCAAAAATGATAGGGTATGGGTTTGTAAGGTCTCCCATGCTGTTTTAATGCATCTGTAGTCAAGGAGGAATGGGCTCTCATGTTTTTGTACGTTTCTGTCTCCTGGGCTCGACCCATGTAATGTAAAAGCCAGATTTGGCTCATTTTCTAAAAAAAAAATCTTTTGGCATAGCAATCTTCTTCTTTCACCTCCAGTAAGTGATTGTAGGCAAGAATCAGACCTCTTCAAAGACTGTAATAGTTTTTACCTCTCTGAGGTTGTAATGCAGTGTTTTGACATTGGAAATAATAATGCAAGCTTTGTGAATGGGTTTCAGTCCTTTGTTTGTATTATTTGCTTCATTTCAGATCCTAAATTATATCTTCTCATCCTGTGTATGTTTTATGCTGCAATCTTTGGTTTGTGTCTATTTGCATGACAAAAATATTCACCACTCCTTTAGTGCATCACCATCTTTAGTTAGTTTCAATCTTCACACTTCTATCCCTGTCTCCTTGCAATTTAGAGTAGGATTAGGATCTGAACCTTTGTAGTTGTGTAAGCATTAGATCTAAATCAGAGGAGTTTGAGGAACCAACCTTTAATCTGGAGATTCCTTTCTCATTTTAACAAGTCCCACACTTAGAGAGAGGTTTCCATGTTGTGCAATCACATTGGATGCTAGAGTGATCAACCTAGAAGCCTGATCTACATCCAGGGGTGCTGCGAGCCTGCAACAATAGGTTTGGCACGCCCGGTGGAACCTAGAAGTCTCATTTTTATTGCAACAAAGTTGATGTGCATCTGCTGCAATTTTCTTGCTTGAAAAGAGCTATTATTTGCATATCTGGTGACTCCAAGGGGAAGAATCAACTGGTTTCAGCAGTGCAGGCCTGAAAACTCATGAGAAGAGTCACCACAAGGTCAAGAGTTGGAGAAGAAGAAGTGCTGTTTGAATACCTGTAATTATCTCCAAGAAGAAGGAAAAGAGGAAGAAGGATTCAAAGGTCTCCATCTCCACCAAACAGAACTCTCTCAACTCCTCCACCTGGTAGGCCTTTCATTCAGTCAACAAGGGTTTTAAGACCAATTAGAATGGCACAAAACAACCCCTACGTCAACTTCACAGGCAGTAGCCCACTTGCCCTCAATGCACAACATCCAATTCCTATTGCAGCCTTGAAGAACATTCCCTACTTCACTGGAGAAAATTAGACTACTCTAGGTGATCATGTTAAAGATATTGCTAACCTTTGTGCAATCCATGAAATCAATGAGATGCAAGTGGCTACATCAAGTTCACTGGCATCTTCATTCAAGGGTAAAGTATTGCAATGGTTTAGGAGCCTTGGAGCTGGTTCTATTACAAACTAGAATCATCATCGTGTGTATAACACTTCACGAGCAATTTGGAGAAAAGGGAGACAACTTGTCTCTTTTGGAGCGGTGACGACCATCAAGAGAGCTCCCAATGAGCGGTGACCAATTTCAACTTCATATTTCAAAAGACTTGGGAGAGAATTCTAGTGGTAGTCAAGCCAACGGTAGAAGGTTCTTTTATCTATTATCTCAAAGCTTTAAATTCTAATATTTCTATGTTGATTCGGTCCATGGGAGGCATAACTATCCCTAAGGCTTATAGCATTGCCATTAGGGCTGAAAATTGTTTGATCCAAGCTAGCAAACTTGCCCCTAGACCTCCCATGCCACTATTTCTAAGTTTAGAAAGTCCAAACACAAATCAAACACCTAGTATGGCTCATTCTCGACTCTAGAAATCGAGTTCAAATGAAGCTTCCACTTCATCTCCAAGTACCTCAAATGAACTTCAAGAAGTCATGAAACAATTGCAAAACCTAGGCAATGAGCTGGTTACTCTCAAAAGGCAGCAGGCCCAAGGCTTTAGACCTTCTTATCAACCCCAAGTTCAGCCTAATAGGCAGCCTTACCAACCACAAAGGCCTCCTAATCCAGTTGCAAATATAAATCAAACAAGGCTTCCTTCCAATAGACCATTTCAGCCCTATAATCCAAATGCCATATCGCCTCTAAGGCATTGGTGCCAAAGCACAAAACAACGTTACTCGGGAGTATGATTGGTGTTTTCCATGCAATGAGCCTCATAACCAATCCATGTGCTTCAATGGTGCTTTGAATCAAGCACTAATGGTGACAAGCTGCTGGTGTGGAGGGTGAGGGCGATCAAGAAACATTCCAACAACAATCTTCCCCAAATGACACCACATTGGTAAATTGACAAGCGAGAGGATTTTTGTGGCATGAACTAGGAAGTTTCTCAAGGTGTTGCAGCCAACACAAGGTCAAAAAGGAGGAATTTGGGTGAAGAACAGCCATTAGCCCCAACCAATCCACAACCTTCTATGGTTCCACAAGTGGTTGGCAAGAAAAGTCCAATTTCAAATGCACAAGGGCAGCCAAGGACAACTCCTAGACCAACTCAAATACGGTTGTTGCTGTCCACATGCAAGGAGTGAATGTGCAAACCAAGGGACAACAAAGAGATCCTTCATCATTGTTCAGTATCATTAATCAGATGAAGAAGACAAACGTCAATATATCAATGTGGGAATCCCTATCCATCCCAGGCCAAAGAGATCTGCTGCAAGCTGCCATGAAGGACTAGCCAACTTCTAATCGGTAGGTTTAGATGTAAGACAAAGTGCTTACAAATTCTACCCACTGAGGGAAATCATGGAGGACAGCAAGGTAAAATGTTGAAGGTCCCTCCTTTCTATGTTTCATTGATCATTGGAAATCAGCTAGTGCACAATTGCATGATAGAATGCCGGGGCAAGTAGCTCAAGTAATGCCTGTAGATTTTAATTAAACAATAAATGAGGAAACTACCTTGGGCCCAGGAAATATAAAACTTCCTTTCGAAGGTGGTCAGTTCCCTTGCTAATATGAATTAACACAAAAGACTATAAGATATCAATTAAATTGCTTTGTTGAACTGGGTAGGGGAAAGGCTGGTTATTGGTTATAGTCAGTATAACCGATGGCGGTTACTGATAACCGATGGCGGTTACTGATGACCGATATCGGTAGAGTCTAGGATCTGAAGGTTAGTTGTTTTGGTGGGGTGTTTGTGTTTCTTGGTAGCTATGGTGTTTGTAAGGCTGGTTTATGGATGATATTAGGAAATGAGATGATGAGAGGTAAAAGAATGACAGTTAGATGCAATGGTACGTTGGGTAGTGGATTCAGAAACGGATTTAGGAGGACTGTGATTCAAAGAGCATAAGAAATGTTATAGAGGACATGCAAGATGTGACTTACTGGTTTTGACAAAGATGCAAGTTGATCTCCTTTGCTGCAAACTCTCTGGTTTCTTCACTCGTCTCTGCTCGGTCAAGTGAAGATCTGGACTCTGTTTTTCGCTCCCAATGATCTCTGTTGATTCAAAAATCATTCGACCTTGATTTTGGTTCGGGGAGCCCATTTACAGGGAGCCGATGGCGGTTACGTAACCGACGGCGGTCGAGTAGGAACCGGCATCGGTAAGGAAAAAGTAGGCTATTTTTAGTAAAATAGCCCACCTTCCCTACTTTTCTCCCGAGAGATCAGTTGCGGGCTTGGTCAAGTGGATAGAAGGTCGGTTTTGGGTGCGAGTAAGGAGGCATTAGTTATGGATGTGAGTCTAGACCAAGTCATAGGTCTTAATTAGGTTAGTTTAGGGTTAGGGCTAGGTCATGATGAGGTGGCAAAATGAGGTGGCAGGTAAGGTGATGTGGATTTATCAATTACAAGGTAATTAATAAATAATTGTGTAAGGTTTAGGTGATGAGGTTAAGTTGCGAGATGAGATGCGGGTCACAAGGGGTCGTAAGACACAAATTTGGTGTCTACATTAGCCCCTTATTGTCGTGTAGCTTGTTTTGTAAAGCTGCACGGACAATAATATGAAGTGGTTTCCCCTGTTAAGGGTATAGGTAATCCCCCTCAAATCTATCACAGATTGAGTGAACGGGAAATCAGGGATAGGGTTGATAAAGGGTAAATGGGGTAGAGGGGATGGTAAGATGGTGGGGAGGTCGAGGAAGCGAGACGCATGGTAAAATGCAATAAGTACGACTAGGGTACATGATTTTGAGCAAACCAAAGCGGTGCATAGGCAAAGGTCGATAGTTTATCCAAACAAGGGTGATATAATCACTGGTATCAAGGCATAGGAAGTAGCTCAGGGTATATAACAGGTAAGGTACAGGAACGTTTAGGCATGTCGTGAGTACCAAATGGTTGGTTTGGTTGAGATAAACGTCACGGTCTAGGTCTGGGCAAAGTTGGTCGACAGATCAAGTCAAGGACCCTAATCATGCTAAAACACGAACATGTGAGCTCGATTGAACAAAAAACTATAGGATAAGTGGATAAAAGTGTATGGTTGGTTAGGGCGAGGCCTTGGGTTGGGCCAAATGGGTAGGGCGAGGCCTTGGGTCGGGCCGGTTTGTTAGGGCGAGGCCTTGGGGGTCAAGCCTTGGGTGGGTAGTTTGGCGAGGCCTGGGTGGGTCGAAGGCCTTGGGTAGGTTTAGTTAGGCGAGGCCTGGGTCGGGGGTTTGTTAGGGCGAGGCCTTGGGTCGAGCCGGTTTGTTAGGCGAGGCCTTGGGTCGGGCCGGTTTGTTAGAGGCGAGGCCTTGGGCGGGAGGCGAGGCCTTGGGTTGGTAGGGTAGGGCGAGGCCTTGGGTTGGGCCGGGTTAGGCGAGGCCTTGGGTCGAGCAAATGGGTAGGGAGGCGAGGCCTTGGGTTGGGGGTTGGGCCTTGGGTTGGTAGGGGAAGGCGAGGCCTTAGGTCGGGCAGTAGGGTAGAGGCGAGGCCTTGGGTCGGGGGTTTGTTAGGGCGAGGCCTTGGGTAGGGCGAGGCCTTGGGTCGGGCCGGTAGGGTAGGGCGAGGCCTTGGGTCGGGCCGGTAGGGTAGGGCGAGGCCTTGGGTCGGGCCGGTAGGGTAGGGCGAGGCCTTGGGTCGGGCCGGTTTGGTAGGGCGAGGCCTTGGGTCGGCCAAATGGGTAGGGCGAGGCCTTGGGTCGGGCCGTGTAGGGTAAACAAATGGTGTTCAGCAAAGGTGGATATAGGTGATATTTGGTTAAAAAGGGGCAAATGGTAAATAAGGGCAAAAAATTGGGGGAAAGTTGGAAGAAAAAACCGATGTCGATTCTACGTGACCGATATCGGTTAAGGGACCGATACCGGTTCATTAGGGCAACATGAAACCGATATCGGTTAAGGGCGCAAAACCTATAAAAAGAAAAATACGGCTTATCATTGTCACTTTGTTATTTTGAAAACCAAATTGACTTGTCTGACGTGGAGAGTTGAGATTGGAAGTTTATTGAGTGAGGTGGAGCTATTTTGTTGGAGGAGTGAGTTGTTTGCGGGCCCGAGTGAGGAGGAGGCGATTGATTGATTGGCGGGACCCAGCGGATCAGAGTGGAGCTATGGCACGAGCGGGGAGGAGCGAGAGGGCTGGACCAGCTGGACCACCACCACCCATCCCACCACGACGACGTGTCGTCGTACGGGTAGGCTCGGAACTCTTTATTTTGTGCATTTGAATGGTATTAAGCGAAATTGGGGGTTTGGGTAGGAATTTACATTTTTTAGGAAATAATGAGTAAATTGACGTAATTTGAAAAATGAAGAGGATAGATGGGTAAAATAGGGCAAGTCAATTTGGGTGGGTAGGTTTTATGGTGTTTGGGTGGGTAGATAAGTATAAAAATGCAAAAATATGGGCGGGGGCGCGGGTTGGCTCCCAGCAATTACACCGACGATGTCGGTTGCTGGGCGGCATCGGTCATGTCGGTCGATCGTCGGTTTGGTTTGTATGGGTATGGGTTGGGTTGGGTTTTTGGACCCGGTGTCGGTCGTATGGGATGGGCCGGCGCGGTTTTGGTTTTTTGGGTGGGTATGGGTTGGGTTGGGTTGGGTGTTGGGTGTGGGTGGGGATGGTTGGGATGGGTTGGGTTGGGTTTGTTTGTGTTTTGGGTTGGGTGGGTTTGGTTTGGGTAGATTTTGGGCTTTGGGTCGGGTGGGGTTTGGGTGGGGTGGGTTTGGTTGGGGTGGGTTGGGTTGGGTTTGTTTTGTTTTTGGGGTGGTTGGGTTTTGGGTGAGTTTGGATTTGGGTAGATTTTGGGCTTTGGGTTGGGTAGGGGTTTGGGTGGGGTGGGTTTGGTTTTTAGGTGGAGTGGGTTTGGGTTTTAGGTGGGGTGAGTTTGGTTTGTAGGTGGGGTGAGTTTGGGTTTTGGGTGGGGTGGATTTGGGTAGATTTTGGGCTTTGGGTCGGGTAGGGGTTTGGGTGGGGTGGGTTTGGTTTTTAGGTGGAGTGGGTTTGGTTTTTAGGTGGGGTGAGTTTGGTTTGTAGGTGGGGTGAGTTTGGGTTTTGGGTGGGGTGGTAGAGAGTCGGGGTGTGGTCGGGGGGATAAAAGGGGGTTTAGAGGATAAAGTAGATGTTGTGATAAAAAGTAGGTCTAAGGATGTGGGTTGGTTTTGTAGGCAGCACGTCAGTAGTTGATGATGCGGGATAGGATGCCCCCATTGTTGGTGCGGATGAGACCACATGTGTCCGCAGCTCACTGGGTGATCATGCGCGAGGTGGGACTCGGTGGAGTCCAGAGGTACAGAGCGATAGAGAGAGATCACAGCCTGATGGTCGCCCTCATCGAGAGATGGGATCCGGTGACCAATGTGTTCCATCTCCCGACTGGGGAGATGACTATCACGTTGGAGGATGTGTATCGCATCCTTCGACTACCTATCGAGGGAGAGGCAGTCTTCCAGGTAGATTCAGAGACTGCCATGGACAGCATATTACAGGTTTTTGGAGATGCAGCCGCGCTACTTACCTATCACAGCGCGAGCATTGGGTATGGTGACATGTACCGTGCGCATCGACACGAGACACGGCTGGCTGTGCTGATGATGATTGGGATCACCTGCTTCGCCCTCCCGGACTCAGAGGGAGGCCGCTTTCCATGGGCGTTGATGGGGGTGTTGCTTGAGATGATTGAGGAGCATACTTGCTATGCGTGGGCACCAGTGTATCTGGTGCAGCTATACAGAGAGCTCTGGGGTTATCGCCGGATGAGGCGATTCGGTATCTGTTCGACATTTTTGCTGCATTGTTGGGCATATGAGCACATCATATGCATCAGGCCAGTAGGGTTACCCCAGCAGCCAGGGCCACAGGTCATATACAGATATGGCTTTCAGAGGTGGTTGGGGGTCGTGGGGCAGCCACGAGCAGTAGTTATTGCAGGGTGAGATGTGGCATATTATAGACATTTGTTAGAGGGCCTGACAGCAGTAGACATCATATGGAGACCTTACAGAGGCCATCACCTTTGCGCGAGGAGCCGCTTACAGTTACGTTGGATCAGTACACTTTCTGGATAGCAGGACGGAGGCCGGGAGAGTACGAGAGGATACCCCTAGAGAGGGTACGCAGGCAGATGGGGCTGCGACAGGACGAGCCACCTCCCTTCCCTCAGTACAGGAGGGATGATGTAGAGGCCCCACTGCCTGCACCACAGCCCTTGGATCCAGATTGGGTTGCAGAGAGGCCAGCAGATGATGGCGTAGATGATGCTGGGTGCACGGGAGCATACAGGGTTTGGTGGGCTGGTCAGAGAGCGGCGAGGGTAGCACAGCCCGCACAGCCAGACTTGGCAGCGGTGACGGCAGAGAGAGATCAGCTCGGGGCGAGTGCGGTTATTACGAGGGTAGCTTGCTGCTGCTGCGAGCACAGATATAGAAGTCTTACGAGGCTTAGAGCTTGAGCTCGAGCAGAGCACAGGCAGCACCACCCCATTAGAAGCACGGCCAGTGGCAGTGCAGTGAAGTGCAGTAAGCGGCGGCAGCAAATGCGAGCACCACCATGCGCCCACAGCACCACCAGCAGCACCAGCCAGGGAAGTGCTTGGTAGTAGGAGTCGAGAGACCAGCCCAGATGCAAGCGGTGGGCAGGGAGAGATACATGGAGGCGAGAGCAGAGGCCCGGTACTATCAGGATGTCCTTGATAGTACCGGAGCTGAGTATCAGCCATATGCGGCACACCGAGCGGAGACCTCGCATAGTCAGAGGTCGCAGGGAGGCGCAGCTACAGCCGGTGTGTCCGTTACAGGTAGGAGGCGAGAGGCACCGCAGGGACCAGCAGGGAGAGGTGCTGAGGGTGGTGGGGAGAGCTGAGGGATCCCCACATAGTTTTTGTATAGGGACATGGGCACCGGTCTGCGAACCGGTTGTGTTGATAGAGGCCTGCGTGCCGTCATTTATTCATGTATGGATTCATTTATTCATTATATACCGGCCTGCGAGTCGAGTACGGGTTGTATATTTGATACCGGCCTGCGAGCCGAGTATATTTTTGATATGAGGGACCGGCCTGCGAGCCGAGTCGAGATTTTGGATAGTTATTGCGGCCTGCGTGCCGGCTTAGTTGTATGATGAGATCACAGAGGCCCCGATGCAGGGCACATTGTATATTTGAAAATTTGTATATATATATAGAGATGATGTTTTGATCCACATGCAGTGTTCAAAAATGTGTTTAAGTATTTTGTCGATGGTTTGTGATATAGAATGTAGGATGAGTTTAGTTGACATGTTGATATATGGATGATGTTGATGTTTTTGTTTTTGCACGTATATATGGATGACATGTTATATGATGAAATGTTGCATGTTTTGGGCTGGTTTTATGACATTGTTATATATGTATCTGATGAGTTGGATCCAAATGATGTATAGATAGATAGTTTTTTGTTTTGTTTTGGTATCCTTAGTTGATGACTTGTTTGTTTTTGTAAAATAGATGATGTTATGGACATTGTAATGATATGTGTGGTGGATGGAGAAATATGGATAATGGTGTTGTTATGCAGGAAAAAGGGCGGGCGCGACAAAAAATTAGGTAGAAAATGAAGAAAAAGAACCATGTTGTAAAAAGATAGGTCTATAACCGATATCGGTTAGAGAACCGATGTCGGTAGCTGCTAGACCGATATCGGTCACATGACCGATACCGGTTATTTAGTATGAGCTTTTTCTAAAAATAGAAAAGCTAGGGTGGCAACTTAAGTTCTTATTTTTAGAGCCATGCAAGAGTTAAATACGTGAACGTGACGCTTTTTGATGACTGAGACAGGTATTTGCATGAGAGATTTGAGTGATAAGGAGAAAAGAGACAGGAAAGTGAATGCGATCTGAGATTCAGAAAGTAGAAAGGTGAATTTGAAAAGAGTGGTGATCATGGCAGAATGAGGAGAAGCATCCAGCAGGCAGGGACGAGAGGGAAGACAAGTGCCACCGCAAGCTGCTGCAACCCAAGAGGTAAACGTTTTGGTTGTGATTTGATTTTTGCATGTGTTATGAATAAGAGATTAAGTGGGTAGATATGAAAAAGAAAACATGATAGCAAGGGTTATAAGTGTTACGGGGTAGGTAATCAGGGGTTTCAGGTATGTTTGTAGGTATAGAAAGGAATAAACGCTCAAATTATTGTCGTAGGCAGTAGGTTTAGGCAGGCGGTATGAAGGTGACAGTGACCGATATCGGTTAGGAATAACCGGTATCGGTTACTAAACCGGTACCGGTTTACTATAAACGATACCGGTTGCTGTAGGAATTTCCAGAATGTGAAAAAAAAAAACCCGTGGGGATTTGATTTATTGAACAGTTATTGGTTTTTGTGACATATGCAGGCAGAGGCAGGGCTAAGGATGAATGATAGTGTACCAGCGTTGTTGTCACGAATCCGAGCGGATGTAACACCAGCTGAATGGATGTTGATAAATCGTTTGGGGTTAAGTGGGATCCGCTATTATTCACGAATTGCACGGAACCATGCTATGTTGCAGGCGTTGATTGAAAGATGGAATCCTGAGAAAAATACCTTCTATCTACCAACAGGGGAAATGACAGTAACATTGGAAGATGTGTTCCGTATTTTGAGACTCCCAATTACAGGAAAACCAGTATATCAGGCATTACCTAGCGCGGCACGGGGAGCGATAACAGCAGTATTTGGTCCATACGCACGAGATTTAACACAGCGAGGTTTGTCATTTACGTATGGGATAATGTATGCAGCACATCCTGAGGAGACAAGGTTAGCAGTCATATTAATGATAGCGGTAGGGTATTACGCGTTACCGAGGGCGGATGGGGGAAGATTTCCGAAGGCATTGATGTGTGTTATTTGGGAGATGATAGAAAGGAACGTGACTTTTGCATGGGCACCTGCATATTTGGCGGAGCTATACAGGGGTCTATGGGCGTGTAGGCGAAATCATAGGACGACGCTGGATTGTTCATACTTATTACACTGTTGGGCCTATGAGCACATTGTTTGTGTGCGACCAATAGGCCGACCCATCCAGTCAGGAGAGACCGGAGTACAGAGGTTAGGATTCAGACGATGGGTCCAGACAGAACAAGAGGCAAGATCTCAGGCCGTGACGGGTGACATTGAGTTTTACAGGTAGATATGGGAGAGGGTGACGATTGCGGATATCTGTTGGAGGCCTTACGGGAATTATATGGTAACAGAGAACATAGCTGAGGAGTTGAGGGGTGTAGAGCGATTGAGGTGGATCGCGGGGCACAGGCCAGGTGAATATGAGAGGATTCCTATAGATCACGTGTGGCGACAATTTGGATTCGTGCAGGACATACCACAGGCTTATAGACCATATATGAGGATCGACGCAGAGGCAGTATTCTCACCTCCCCAGCCAACACCTCCAGAAGGTCCTGAAGAAGTAGCAGCCGATCGCAGGGTAATGGACGCAGGAATGACAGAGGCCTATAGATTATGGTGGGTAGCAGAGCTGCAAGGTGTACGTGATCGTCCTGACATAGCGGTGATTACAGCAGAGAGAGATCGTTTGCAGCGTTTGGTTCAGCAGCTCCAAACGCAGGTGAATGAGACAAGGGGATTGTTAGTGGTTGCGGAGTCACGGGCGGAGAGACTAGAGGCGGGAGTCCTCCATGCGAGAGGGCGTATTCATATGTTACAGGAGAGGTTGGCAGATCAGTGGGCGGTACCAATAGCCGTGGTACCTTTGAGGAGAGAGGCTGGCGAGAGGGTCGCGATCACGATCCTCACCTAGTTCGGGATGAGGCGTAAGGGTCTAAATAAATGTTAGCAAGGTATAAGAATTAATAAGGATGCCGACCTGCGTGTCGATGATAGAGAAGATGTATTTGTTTAACATCTAAATAAAACTGAATATGTATGTTGATTTGAGTTACGATAATAATAAGAATGTTTTCGTTTTGACTTTCGGTGTTTTGAAAAAGGATAAAGAGGAATGTGATAGAAATACACAAAAATATTTATATTTACCACACATGATAGGTTATGGTAGGGGATGGTCGAGCTAACCTTGGGAGACCCCATGTCTCCGAAGTGCTGCCTACATAGCCCATTGCACAAAGCAAGGAGGGGCCTCAGACCGATGTAGTTCTCCCTTAGGATCAGGGAGAGGTGAATTCAGGCAATTTGGTATGGTTTAGGCAATTGGTTGGTTGGTAAGAATATTGATATTAATATTGGTAAGGTAAGGTTGTTGGTGTCGGTAATGAATTGGTGATGTTGTAAAAGGTATAAGGGAAGCGAAAGTTAGCCTACCCAAGTAGAAGGGAACCATGTCCTGATTAAGATCAACACACAATCCTAGATGCGAGGCAAAGCGGAAAGAGTGCTCCGTAGGTGAAAAGAGCTAAACAAACCACACAACATAGAACGAGCTTGAAGCCCTAGGTACCGTGCATAGACGAGAAGTCCATAGGTGAAAAGAGTTGTATGATCACAATATATCGGGTGTACGTTACGTCCCTTGAGTTGAAACAAATGGTGAGGTGAGGTGGATGATATAGGTGAGGTGAGAGAATTTATTACAAAGTGAGTGTTCGACAAAAGAGAACCTACCCTAAATAGACAAGTCCATGACTCAAAAGTTCTTGAATGAGGGCTTTTATTTTATTGAATATAGGTGATCGATGCGGGGAAGTCTCTGAGGATATTGATTGTTTTATTCTTGAGGTCTTCACGAAGGTGATCAATGCGAGAAGCTTCGATAAAGGCTGACTGTGTATAGTTGTCCTTCGAGGAGCGAGTCTATTTATAGTAGTAGATATGATTTTAATGCATAGTTGTCCTTTGGGGGAGCAGTCTATATATAATAGCAGCAATAGTTCGGCATATAGCTGTCCTTCGAGGGAGCAGTCTATATTTAATTTAGATGACTAGATATTCTTTTGGCGTGAAGCATCTAGTTTGGTAGGAAGTTTGACTCAAGAAAATCCCATAAGAATACGGCTTATTTTAATACTTTGAAGTCATGGACTAGACTAAAAAGGGGAAGGCATCGTTTAGGTGAGGTGAGAATCAAACTATGTGAGCTTGATTTTTATTATGAGGTGTAGGAAACGAAGTGCATGTGGTGGTATGTGAGCTCAAGGGACGAGCGGTAGGTAGATAAGAAGTGATATAACACTAAATTCAATAGTAGAATGGTCGAAGATGCAAGGCATTAAGGGGTTCAGGCTCAGGTTTACCATTAAGCGAAGCTAAACGATAAGTGCCTGATCCATAGGTGTGAGTGATTATATAAGGCCCAATCCAATTGGGAGAAAATTTTCCACGTTTGCTCTTTTCTAGTTTGGTGACATGTTGATTCTCTTTGAGGACAAGATCACCAACCTTAAAGGTACGCTCATGGAGTCGCTTATCATAAGCACGCTTGATGCGTTTTTGATAGATTTGAAGGTGATCAAGAGCTGTAAGATGACGTTCGTCAAGAAGCTCCAATTGGGCTAACCGCTCTTGGCGGAAATCATCGTTGGTGAGAATATCTGAAGGATATTTAGAGGAGGGTATTTGTATTTCGAGAGGTAAGACAGCCTCGGTACCATATACCAAAGAAAAAGGTGTGGCATTAGTAGAGGTACGGATGCTAGTACGATAAGCCCAAAGGGCAAAGGGGATGTGATCGTGCCAATTTCGTCCGGACTCATTGACAACTTTCATGAGGATTTTGGTTAGGGTTTTATTAGAGGATTCGGCTTGTCCATTTGCTTGTGGATAGTAGGGTGATGAGAAGCTGAGTTTGATACCAAAGTTGTCACAAAGGTCTTGCAACAACCTATTTTTGAAAGATTTTCCATTATCTGTAATCAGGCGATGAGGAACACCAAAATGACAGATAATGTGGTGGTTAATGAACTCTACAATTTTTTCTTTTTTAGTTGAAATGAGTGGAATAGCCTCCACCCATTTTGTGTAATATTCGGTTGCTGTGATAATCCATCGGTGACGTTGTGAAGAGGATGGGTGAATCTCACCAATAAGGTCTAAACCCCATTGTGAGAAGGGCCAAAGATCTCGAGCGACCTGGAGCGGGTGGCTAGGAGTATGTTGAAGGTTGGCATGTTGTTGACACATAACACAACGCTTAACATATTCGTAGTAGTCGTTATTGAGTAGGCCAATAATAACCTAGGCGAAGGATTCGTTTAGCCATGGCAAGGCCACTAAAATGTCCACCACAAATACCGTCATGGACTTGTTGGATGGTATGGGTGATCTCCACACCGGTGAGACATCGAAGGAGGATGCCATCAAAGCCACGTTTATAAAGGAGTCCCCCCATAACTACATAACGAGAAACGCGTTTAAGAAAAGCACGTTTACCAGTACTAGTAAGGTCAGAAGGGAGAACAGAGGTTGTAAGGTAGTCATGGAATTGGTGATACCAAGTATCCTGCGAGTTAGTAGACACAGTATTTATCGTACAAACAACCGGGGCTGAATAAGATGGGGCAAAGAGTTGTTGGACCAAGACAAAAATGTCAGAGTCAGTTGATGAGGCTGGAATTTGCGAGGCTAAGCAAGCCATAGTATCCACAAATTTGTTAGTAGAGCGTGGAATGGTTTGGATAGAATAGTGAGTAAATAAGGCTAGAAGCGAATCCACGTAGTGTTTGTATTTTTGAAGTTCCTCATTTTTGCATTGGTAGATGCCCATAACTTGATTGACTACCAATTGAGAGTCGCCAAAAATATTGATAGATTTGATACCTAAGTGCAGCGCAACCTGGAGACCCAGAACAAGGGCCTCGTATTCCGCTGTATTATTAGTGCAAGGGAAATCGAGTCGGAATGAAAGAGGCATAGGCTCGGCGTCAAGAGGAACGAGAACAACGCCAGCTCCTCCACCGCGTTGGCATTTGGATCCATCGAAGAAGAGAGTCATTGGATACGACTCCTCCTTGAGTGAAAGAGTGGCGATGAGTTCGTCGGGGAATGTAAAATTGGTAAATTGTTCTCCAGGTAAAGGGGCTTCCGCAAGTTGGTCTGCGATGGTTTGTCCTTTGATTGATTTCTGGTGGACGAACTCAAGGTCGAGGTCGGCGAGGAGCATGAGCCATCGGGCGATGCGTTGGTTTAGATGAGGTTTGGCATACATGTAATGGATGGGGTCCGTGTTGGTGATGACGAAAGTTTTGTGATTCAGAAGGTAGTGTCGGAGTTTGGTAGCCACGAATGATAGGGCTAGGCACAACTTTTCTACATGTGTATACCTAGTCTCATAGTCCACCAAAGTACGACTTATATAATAAATGGCTTGTTCTCGATTTTCAGAGTCACGATGTGCAAGCATGGCCCCTACTACGGCGTGGTCAGTGGTGGAAAGGTAAAGGTAGAAAGGGCGGTCGTCTTGAGGTGGGATAAGCACGGGTGGCTGCAAGAGATAAGTTTTGAGAGCTTCAAAGGCTTGGTGGCACTCTTCACTCCATTGAAATTCAATGTCCTTTTTAAGGAGGTGATGGAAAGGTTGACATCGATCCGAGAGTTGGGAGATGAAACGTCGGATAGATTGTAACTTACCTTGTAAGCTACGCAATTGTTTGAGATTAGTAGGTGGGGGCATTTCTATGATAGCTTTGACTTTAGATGGATCGACCTCGATGCCACGCAAAGAGACGATAAAACCAAGAAGCTTTCCCGAAAGGACACCAAAGACACATTTCTTTGGTTGAAGACGGACAGAATATTGTAACAGGCGATCAAAAATAATGGTTAAAACATCGAGATGTTCACTGCGATGTTTAGACTTGCCAAGAAGATCGTCGACGTAATCTTCAAGGATAGTGTGCATAATGTCATGAAAAATGTAGGTCATAGCCCGCTGATAGGTCGCACCAGCATTCTTAAGGCCAAATGGCATTACACGGTAACAGAAGGTTCCCCAAGGAGTTATGAAGGTAGTTTTGTGTTGATCGGCAGGGGCAACCAAAATTTGGTTGTATCCTGAAAAGCCATCCATGAGAGAAAGCATTTCATGTCCCACAGTGAGATCAACAAGTTGATCAATACTTGGGAGGGGGAAGTCATCCTTAGGGCAAGCGAGGTTAAGATCCCGAGAAATCCGTGCATATCCGAAGTCCCCCCGTCGCTTTAGTGACAGGTACGATGTTAGAAATCCATTGAGGATAGTCAATAGGCAAGATGAAGGAAATAGAAAGAAGTCGTTGAAGCTCTTCTTTGACCAAGAGGGCAATGCGTGGATGCATTTTTCTCAGTTTTTGTTTGACTGGTTTGGAATCGGGGTTTAGAGTGATGTTATGGACGGCAATGGTAGGATCAATTCCTGGCATGTCAGCGTAGGACCAAGCGAAAGCTTGGTTGCGAGCACGGAGGAAAGTAGTAAAGGTGACTTGTTCTGATGCGTTAAGGGATTGTCCGATCTTCACAATGTGAGGATCCTCCTCCGTGTGGATGTTGATTTCTATAGTAGATTCGTTCAGCATGGTTTGGGTTTCAGATGGTAAGGCTCGTTGAATATAAGAATCATCCGCGCCAAGGTAAGTGAGGATGGAGTCGTCATCCTGACACTCAACAACATTAATCAAAGGCGAATCCTCTTCGATCATGTCTGGATATAGAAGGGGAAGAGAAGATGGGTCCTCATTATCGCGTTGATAAGTGAGAGGACCTATGAAGATAGCATTTATGAAAAAAAAAAGTTAGGAGGGATAGATTCAGGGTCTATAGATTCTGTGGGTGATGATGGCAAAGTGGGTGATGATGGTTTGGTAGGGGTGACGTCGTCTTCTTCCAGAATACAGCTGACACGAGGTGTCTCCTGTGTAGGTGTTTCAGGAAAACCGAGACCACTGCGATCATTGTGTTTGCGGGTAGTCACGGGAATGAGTGTATGTCGGCCTTGTTCATAAAGACCAAAACCAAAGCCTTTCAAAGCACAGCGAGTCAAGAAGGTGAGGGGCGGCGACGATTTGTCAGTGTATTGAAAATCAGATTGGAAGGGAACCACACCAAGAGGAGGTTCAGGGGTAATGGAGGATGCGTCAACACCCCCATACGTTAGGTTGGTGCGGCAATGGGGTGGTCCGTAAGAGATTACCTCCCCCACGCGACGGTCGTAGGTGGGATGTGCATGTAATTGTCCGTACTCCTGCGGGGTAGGGAAAGAACTAACATTATATAGGCGGTACTCCCCCAGCGTAAGGCGTTGAAAAACATCTACTAAGGGGTCGGAGGTTGGGATGTTAGCTGCGGGAAGGGAAGTGGTTTTTGCGACGGTGGTTTCATCAGTTGAAGGCGTAGGCGCGGTTGAGGTGGATGGTTGAGGTACATTTGAAGAGGATGGTTGGGTTGAATGTATGGGTGTCTTGATTGGTATAAGCACATCGTTAGGGCGGTATAACATATTGCAGGTTTTAAAGGGGGGAGGATCAGCTTTTACGGTGTAGGACTTCCCCTCGTACTCAAATTTTATGCATCTATGTAATGTTGAGGGAACGCATCCCATGGCCGGATCCAAGGATGACCCAGCAATATATTATATTGGAACTCTCCCTCAAGGACATAGAAGAGTTCGGGTAAAGTACGTGGTCCTACCGAATGTTGAGGATCACGGTGCCTAAGGTAGAGGTAATAGCGTCATTGAATGACCGCAACATGATGGGGTTGGCACACATGTAGCTAGAAGGGATATTCATTTGTTGGAAGGCTTTTGAAGAGATGATGTTTAGGCTAGCACCCCCATCAATCATAACACGACGTACCGAATGTCCCGGATGTAAGCGGAGATGAAAAGGGCAGGGTCAGGGTCTTCTGTACCAAAGTCAACAATTTCATCTTCAGAGAAACTGACTGCAGCAGCTTGTGGTACAGAGACAGAAGTGGTTGGGGCAGCGGGTTGTTTGGTGAGAGAGGCAACGTGATTGGGTGTTAGAATGGAGGCAACGCAGGTAGGGTTTCATTAGGTAAGACCTCGATCCCTTGAAGAATTTCAACGAGAGCTTGTCGATGAGATTCAGAAGTCTGAATGAGATCATATAGTGTCATTTTGACGGGTGATTGGTGAAGCTGTTTGATCATGGCTCGATGGGCAACTCCATTAGAGACGGGGTAAGCGGGTCCACGAATAACCACTTTGGGTGGTGGTGCAATCGGGATGCTGGACGGAGAAGGAGAGGACGCAGGTGTGCTTACTTTCGCTTTCTCATTGTTTTTCTGCGCTCGAGTAGCAACACTAATCATATTAATCTCGTAGACCGGAGATGAAGAAGATGATTGGGATAAATCATGGTCTTCAAGAGGTGGGGTTGTAATAAATGAGATCTTGGTGAGGCGGGGACAGATGGTATAGGAGAGGGAATGGAAACTAAAGGTCTCCCCCTTCGTAAGTTGTCTTTCTTAACCTTTCTATCTGGGAGAGGTGATTGACGAAGGATGGTTTTTAAAGCTTTGCATCCCTCCACATCATGTCCTGGTGTGCGGTGATAAGCGCAGATCTTAGACTCATCATAACCTATAGGTCGAGGTTTAGACGGGTCATAAGGTCTAAGTGGGGGTAGGGAAATGGTCGCATTCTCTACTAACATAGCAAGGATTTTGGCGTAAGATCCTTTGAGTGGGTCAAAATCAGAAGAGGATGAGGGTATTGATTGCGCGGGTTTTGGTAATGTTTGGGCGTGGTTAGTTCGTATGGGTGGTGGTTTAACCGAGGGGTGTTGATACGTGTTTTTCACTAAACGTGGTTTCTTTGGCGCAGAAGCTATATTGGATGATGAGGCCACAGATGGTGTGGTATCAGAAAACAACCACGGGGAAATAGGAGTGACCGAAAACAAATCTTTTGATGATGGAATTTGTTTAGGGTTGATAGGTGGACAGGATACGCGGAGTGATAATGTTGATATACCCTTTGATCCCTGTATGGGTGCAGAAGGCGTAGATCGTTTTGAAGAAAACGCAGGAGGTATGATATATTGGTGCAAGGTGGAAGGATGAGGTCCCAATATGGAAGGTAGGTATGACGATGATGGTTTTGATTGTGATAGAGGCACGGGTTGAGTGTATCTCCTAAGTGGCGGGGCGGCTTTATTCTTGGACAAATCTAGTCGCTTAGGCGGGTGTGTTAGACTGGGTATGGGTAAGGTCCCAAGCGTAGGGGAAGATTTGGTTAGGTTGATAGAGGTGGATGGGATACTGAGTATAGATACGGGGGGTGAGAATGAGGACATAGGCATTTTGAGTTTCTGTAAACACTTCGGGTATATGGTAGATGTGTCGGGATCGGTCATCTGCATTTGAGTAGAATAAGGGGTACTCAAACGTTCCCATAGGATTTGTCTATCCTCTGGAGAATGACAGTCTTCAGGTTTGAATTGTAAATTTGGTACGGAAGAAAGGTGGGTTGTGATTCCAGTCCACTGTGGGTGTGATACAGTGAGTAGATGAGGCACTGTATCAATAGATGTTAAGAGGTCAACCGGTCGTTGAAAAGATTTAGGCGATGAAGAACTAATAGGTAAGAGGGCGTGTTCGAGAGGATCCGTCATGGTTAAGGAATTTGGTGATGTCGGTGCAAGAGATTTCTCGTCTAAGGATGTCAAAAGGAGTGGCGTACCTTCCTCTTGTGCAACAAGAGTGGTAGAAGGGGAAGTCTGGGAAATAGATAGATTAGATAACATCCGTTCGCAGTCTTGTAGGGATGTGGTATAAGCAGACTCATCGATGGGAAGAGGAGTCTGGGCAGTTAACTCCTTTATGGGTAAAGGAATGATTTCGCTTTGGCTTGATAGTGGTAAAGGAGGTTCGGGCTCCTGTGTTAGTGAAGAGGCTTGATTCAAAATTTTCTCGATAGAGGCTTTTGGCTGGGTATCGAAGACTGCATGGATCTCATGAACACTCTCTTCGGCTAAGATATCCTGGTTTGTGTTACTGTTGGAAGAGTGATTCGGGAATGGTTTGTTGAAGATTTTCAAATTTCGGTTGGTAGGGGCATTAGGATTATCGAGGGTTATATCCCCTGCGTCCACCATTTCCTGCACTATGTTTTTCAACATCTTGCAGTTTTCATGACTATGTCCTTTTACACGGTGAAAGTTACAGAAGTCATTTTCTTTGTACCAGGAAGGTATAGCGCGGGTGGAGTCAAACCCAGAGTGAGGTTTAACAGGAGGCAAGGTGATAGCTCCGGCTTTGAGCAATTTTTCCAAGATGACACCATAGGTTTCTCCCAAGGGAGTGTAATTGATGGGTTCGGCTTTGTACTTATAGGTGGTTTTTGGTGGAGTATTAGACGGTGTTTGAGATTTAACCATCACCGCGTGGACAGCTCCTTTTGATTTAGAAGAAGTGGACGCGTGAGGAGTGGTGGTATTTGGTTTATTGGTAGAATCAGGAGTTCGGAAATTGGGGTTTTTGTTGTGCAACCGCAATTTCTCTTCTTCTAAGGCTCGAATTTCTAGTTTCCGAGCCATGGTAAAGGCCTCATCAAATGTGCGGAAAGTTTGAATTTGAAGAGTAGGAGAAATGTGCTTAGCACATGCCCGTGTGAAAAGTTCGATAAGTTCAGCCTGAGGCAAGGCATATGTAAGTTGGTTGATAAGGCCACGCCATCGTCCAACGAAATCTGCGATAGATTCGTCTTCGAATTGTCGGATGGCATAAAGGTCGGTGATGGATACTTTCTTAGCAATGTTAATGGAGAAGTGATCCAAGAAAGATTGGGCTAGTTGGTTAAAAGAGAAGATTGAGTCTTTGGGTTAAAGCAACTTTGTACCACTCAAGGTAGGTCTGATAAGGACATGGGAAAGGTGCGTGAGTAACAAGGCATCATCATGGGCAATCAAATAACAAGCATGTCTAAATGATCGCAAGTGCTGTTGAGGATCCTCTTTACTATTAAAACGAGTAAATTTTGGTAACTCCCATTGAGGAGGATATGAATGAAGGGGAACAGAAGGGTGAATGGGCTCCCAACAAACTTGCTCGTATGTCAAGGCGCTACGACTTCCCGACACAGAAGCCTCCAGATTTTGCATTTTGTCCATCATTTGTTTGATGAAATCTGTGGTTGGATGAGATGATGGTGCGGTTGTGGCAAACGGAGGCAAATTGGGCCAAGGGCCTCCACTGGACAATGGTGGGGTTAAGTGTTGATAAGGTATGGAGGATGAATATGTTGAGGCGACAGAATAGGGATGTCCCATATAAGGTGTTGAGGTTACTGGATACGTGTATGGGAATGAAAAGGTAGGCGGAGCTTGAGAAGGAAAGCTCGTGTGGATAGGTGGCAGAGAGCAAGTCATGAATGGAGTAGTCTGCAAGAGAGATGAGGTAGGGGCAGTCGGTGGTAATGATATGTGGGGTCCAAGATTAGCCAAAGAAAAGCCAATCTGAGTCGTATGAACCTCTGAAGCTGTCGGATTGGGAGATGGGGCTAAAGGTGCCGGAAGCAAGGCGGTGTTATCAGGCGGAGTGGGGGCTAAATGAGCAGCTATACTAATAGGCATGCCAACAAAGAGCTGACCATCAGGCGTACGGTCAGGGGCATGAGACAAATAGTATTGTACAGTGCTAGGATTAGCATCCAGAAATTTGGCAAAGTCCTTGTCTCCTACAGGAATTTGGGGGATCTCACTGGTGTCTGTAGGATTCCCCACAGAATGTGAAGGGGGTGATTCAGGTAAAGAAACAGAGCAAGCATGTGAAACCATGGCGGCGGCTTGCTTTCGAGTGATAACAACCATGGACAGGTGTTCACAGTAGGGTTTCAATCTATCCGGAACAGAAACAACCTTAGAATGGTGAAATTGGTAGGTTGCTGGTTTGTCAGGAATTGGAAAAGAGAGTAACCGATATCGGTCTAGTAACCGATGTCGGTTACACTATAGCCGACGTCGGTCAGGTAACCGATGTCGGTGTAAGAAGTCTAGGCTAACAAGATATAAAAAGGCTGCTAATTTGATTTTTAACAACGTTTAGTATACGTGTCCAATTATTGATCATAGAAGACAGAGTATGAGAAAGAAAACAGAACTAAAAACAAGCAAGATGCACACACAAATCCAGAGATTAACCCTAGGGTTAATTTTAATTATCGTGGGCTTATGCCTTTAGACGTAGAATGATGTCAGAATCCTAAACAAGAGACTTAGGGGAAATGTCAAGTTGTTTTGGCTTATAAGGTTACCTCAATCGGGCGGAGGAATACCGCGGAAAAAGGGGGATGTTTGAGCTGTTGTGTTAATTGTGAAGTGATTCGGTATGTGTTGTGCAGTGAATGTAAGATTAATTTCCTATCAATACCGTGGATATCACCCCCACGTGTACGACCTGTTACTTAATCTATGTTCACTAGAATTGAAAAACAACAAGCAGGAATGCAATGCACGTGTTTTAAACCCAAATCGAAAATTATGTTCGATGAAGCAAGAGATGACTTTCACTAATGCGGAACTAGGAAAGCAAGACAAATTCTTTATGAAATATATAACAAAAGTAGCAACAGCAAGTATGCTTCCTAAAATGAAAATAAGCAAGAGAAACAGAAACCCAAGATGGGTCCCACCGGGCGTGCCAAAATGTTTCACTCGGAATGTTTCGTTCCTTTTAGAAACAGATAAGGGTTGGGGCTAGGAGGAATACCTGTAGAATGTCGAGATGATGTGCGCGTACCGTAGAGAAAGATCAGGCTGACTGCGAAGAACTCCTTTTTGTCTTGGAAGGACTACCTGCAAATAAGAACACAAGACCACAAGATTTTAATTAGACAATAAATGAGGAAACTGCCTTGGGCCCAGGAAATATAAAACTTCCTTTCGAAGGTGGTCAGTTCCCTTGCTAATATGAATTAACACAAAAGACTATAAGATATCAATTAAATTGCTTTGTTGAACTGGGTAGGGGAAAGGCTGGTTATTGGTTATAGTCAGTATAACCGATGGCGGTTACTGATAACCGATGGCGGTTACTGATGACCGATATCGGTAGAGTCTAGGATACGAAGGTTAGTTTTTTGGTGGGGTGTTTGTGTTTCTTGGTAGCTATGGTGTTTGTAAGGCTGGTTTATGGATGATATTAGGAAATGAGATGATGAGAGGTAAAAGAATGACAGTTAGATGCAATGGTACGTTGGGTAGTGGATTCAGAAACGGATTTAGGAGGATTTGTGATTCAAAGAGCATAAGAAATGTTATAGAGGACATGCAAGATGTGACTTCTTGGTTTTGACAAAGATGCAAGTTGATCTCTTTTTTGCTGCAAACTCTCTGGTTTCTTCACTGTCTCTCTGCTTTCGGTCAAGTGAAGATCTCGGACTCTATTTTCGCTCCCAATGACCTCTGTTGATTCAAAAATCATTCGACCTTGATTTTGGTTGGGAGCCCATTTACTGGGGAGCCGATGGCGGTTACGTAACCGGCAGTGGTCGAGTAGAACCGGCATCGGTAAGGAAAAAGTAGGCTATTTTTAGTAAAATAGCCCACCTTCCCTGCTTTTCTCCCGAGAGATCAAGTTGCGGGCTTGGTCAAGTGGATAGAAGGTCGGTTTGGGTGCGAGTAAGGAGGCATTAGTTATGGATGTGAGTCTAGACCAAGTCATAGGTCTTAATTAGGTTAGTTTAGGGTTAGGGCTAGGTCATGATGAGGTGGCAAAATGAGGTGGCAGGTAAGGTGATGTGGATTTATCAATTACAAGGTAATTAATAAATAATTGTGTAAGGTTTAGGTGATGAGGTTAAGTTGCGAGATGAGATGCGGGTCACAAGGGTCGTAAGACACGTATGGAACCAAAGCCACAATCAGGTCTGAACCTATTGCAAACTTTCACATTGAGCCTTACACTCCAAGTCAGATTAATGCCAATTGCTCAACATTTGATCAAGAAGATCACCCAAGCACTAATGAAGCTGACACTAAGGTTGTAAGCATCCCAGATCTAACTCTTGATGAATGGGCAAACAAGGTACATGCATTTGATCCTTATCAAGAAGTGGAAGAATCGAGCTAGGGTCTATTACATACACGAAGAAAATCAGCCTATTCCTAGCATCACCATGCCAAACCACAAAGATAATAATGAGGTATGGCAGCTGTTTTTGATGGATCAAGGAGTAGACAAGGTGCAGGAGGTGGAGCCATGCTTGTTTCACCTCAAAGAGTAAAGTACTATTCAGCTTTTAGATTTCAGTTTGCATGCTCCAATAACACTGCTGAATATGAAGCCTTGGTGCAAGGGATGCATTGGGCAATAAAAAAGAAAATAAAGAACTTGCAAGTCTTTGGGGATAGTGAACTGATTGTAAATCAGGTCAAGGGACAGCATGCTGCCAAGAATGATCTTCTCAGGTGCTACAAGAACAGGGTGTGGGACCTCATGGAAGATTTTGAAGGGTTTGGCATCAAATTCATTCCTAGGAAGGAGAATCAAGTGCTTGACAGCGGGCTTGCAGCAATAGGGGCAGCTTTTAACATTGTGGAAAGCATTCAACAAGATAAGGTACAGCCAAACATCCATGTGATTGTGATGCCTTGATCTTGCCGGATAAAAATGTCGGTGGCAAGTGTTTGAAAATGACCAGCAAATCATCCATTTCTTGCAAGAAGAAGCTGAGTTCTCAGCCAAGAATCAAGAAAAATTGGAACAACAATATGGTGACCAAGTGGTACAGCTGAGAACTAACAAGCTGCCCAAAGGACTTATCACTTTGGAGTCCATTTTTAACCCCAATGATCAGCTTAGAAAGGAGAAAAAAAACATTCAGGTCAAGAGAGAGGATTCAGTATTCATCTTGGTAGAAGACAACAAACCATTGCAGATTGGAAGGATGACAACTGAACAAGAAAGGTATGAGTTCACACAGCTGTGTCGAGAATTCCCTGACGTGTTTGCTTGGAGCTATGAAGACTTAAAAGGTTTCAGTCCCAACTTAGCTCAGTATACCATTGAATTGGATCCAAATACTAAGCCTGTCAGGTAGAAACAAAGACCAGTCAATCCACACATGGAGCCTCTCATGAGGAAAGAATTGGACAAGCTGATTGAGTCAAGGATCATATTCCCAATCAAGCATTCTAGTTGGGTTGCCAACTTAGTTCTAGTCAGAAAGAAGAGTGGAGAGATCAGATTGTGTGTTGACTTCAGAGACTTGAATAGAGCCTCTCTCAAGGACCATTACCCACTCCCTTCCATGGAGCAAATATTGCAAGTTGTAGCTGGTTCAGAAAGGTTCTCACTACTTGATGGCTACTCAGGCTACAATCAGATTATGGTGAAGGAAGAGGACCAGTTCAAGACAACCTTCACAACCAAATGGGGAACTTTTACATACAGGAAAATGCCATTTGGGCTGTCCAACGCCTGGTGCTACCTTCCAAAGGGCAATGGACATGGCATTCAAAGGTTTGATTAACAACGTGGTGCTGATCTACCTTGATGATATCACTATTTTTTCCAAAATGCAGTAGACCACCTCTCTCATTTGAGGCAAGTCTTCACGAGGTGTAGGAGATTTGGAGTGTCTTTGAATCCTAAGAAGTGCATCTTTCTTACACATGAAGGAAAGCTCCTTGGCCATATTGTCTCCAAGGAAGGATTAGCAATTGATCCAAAGAGGGTTGAAGCCATAAGAGCACTACCATTGCCAAGCCACAAGAAAGCCCTTTAGAGTTTCTTGGGAAGGATAAACTTTGTTCGAGAGGTTTGTCCCAGATTTTGCAGCCCTTGTCAAGCCCATCACCAAAATGTTAAAGAAGAGCATGGCTTTCAAGTGGACAGTAGAAGGAAAGGAGAGTTTTGAAGCAATCAAAGAAGCTATCTCTCAAGCACCAACTCTCATCAACCCGGAATTCTCCAAGGATTTCATCCTCTATGCATTTGGAGGTAATGACACTATTTCTGCCATTTTGGTATAGCAGAACAAGGATAATGATGAGCAACCAATTTCCTTCTTCAGCCAGAGCCTAGATGACTATAAGGTGAGGTACTCTTTTATTGAGAAGCATGTGCTTGCAGTAATCAGGAGCTTGAAGAAATTCAAGCATTTAGTCTCAAACAACAAGGTCCAATTGCTGGTCTCACATGTTGGGGTTAAGGACTTCCTCCTCAACAAGGATTTGAATGAGAAAAGGGTAGGTTTGATCACCCGTGTCATGGAGTATGACATTGAGATCAAGATCACCAAGCTGGTAAGAGGGAAAGGATTGTGTGAGCAGCTGGTTTTGGGGAAGCAAAAAGAAGTATGCAATGAAGAAGAGGCTGTTTTGACAGTCCAGGACAGCCATGAGCCAAGCGGAAATCAAGAAGAAGATAGTGCTGCCCCCACTCCTTGCTGGACCCAAGGTATTATACACTTCCTAGGCATAGGCCTATGCCCTTCGGAGATGAACAAGACCCAAAGGAGACACTTCAGATTGCAGGTTGTTCTGTATGCCATTGTTGATGGAGTTTTGTTCAAGAAAGATGTGAATGGAGTGCTGCTGAGATGCATTGGCACAAATCAGATTCAAAGAGTGTTGGAAGAGTTCCATGGTGGACCAGCTGGTGATCATTTTGCACTAAGAGTGACAGCTCTAAAAATCATGAAGGCTGGTTATTATTGGCCCAAAATCTTCAGTGATTGCTATACATGGATCAAGAGGTGTAAGAAATGTGCATTCTTCACAGGAAAAGAGAAACTTGCTGCCCTTCCATTGCATCCAATCTCAGTTGACCAGCCATTCATGCAATGGGGTTTGGACTTCATTGGAGTCATTAATCCCAATTCAAGCCAAGGGCACAAATGGATTTTGATAGCCACAGACTACTTCACCAAATGGACAGAAGCAGTAGCACTCAAAGAGGCAAATGAGTCTAGCATCTTAGACTTTTATGAGGGGATAACAACCAAATTTGGTGTACTTGCTACAATAATTTCTGATAATGCATTGGCATTCATTGGATCTAAGGTGATTGAGTGGGCTGTCAAGAACGGTATTTACCTAAGCACTTCATCAAACTATTACCCTCAAGGTAATGGCCAGGCCGAGTCTACAAACAAGAACTTGTTGAGGATCATTAGGAGGACTCTTGACGAGAATCAGAGGTCTTGGCATACCAAACTAAAATCAGCCTTATGGGCTGATAGGATAACTCCCAAAAGATCCACAGGCAACTCTCCATTCAGACTTGTCTATGGGAGAGAGGCAATCTTGCCCATGTCACTTGAGTTGCCAACATTGGAACTCATGAAGTAGCTGGAGTTGCTAGAATTTGAGCCCATGGAGGTGAGGTATGCAGAGTTGATGGAGCTATAAGAGATTAGAAATCAGGCATCCCAAGCAATGGAGAAGGATCAAGCTTTGATCAAGAAGACCTTTGATAAGAAGGCCAAGGATATATCTTTTCAAGTTGGAGATCTAGTGTTGAAATGGGATATGGATAGAGCAAAGCGGGAAGGCATTCAAAATTTGATGCCATTTGGAGTGGCCCATACATGGTCACTAAGTGCAAGAACAACAATGCTTTCCAATTGGCCTCGTTGGATGGTGAAGAGCGCATATTCCGATCAATGGAATCTATCTCAAGCGTTGCTTCTAGAGGCAAATTCACTACTTTGTAAATATTAGATTAGATTTTCATTCCTCCAAGTGCTTGTGCACATTGTTTTGCTGTAGGTTAGTTTTATTTTCCCTAAGTGCTTTGGCACAACTTGCTGTCCATGGAGATGTTTTGCAATCCTTGCTTCCATCAGGTGATATTCCATCTCCTCCTTACACATTCTAAGTCGTTGGGGTTCTAAAATGAATATCGATGACTCCATGCCCAATGGACTACTTCAGGCAACTGGTATCTTCTACCTAGCAGGCAGGTAACCCCGCTGAGTCACCAAATTGCTATCCAATTTGCACCCCCAGGGTAAAATTGATAACATGCATCAGAATACTCAAGTCCCAGGAAAATAGATTGATGCGGGAAAAAATCATGTTTCTCGGGTCCCCTCATATTTTTTCTAACTCCCCTGTCCAAGGAGAAAGGAGAAAGTTCTGAGAAAAGGTGAAAAAGTTGCAAAAAACAAGCTTGGGCTAGAAAAAATCATGAAAATTGGCTAAGTCCTAGTCCTCGCAGCAGTCGGGACATTTGGGACGTCGGGGCGCGAATCAGCCAAAAGGCCGCCAAGCGGGCTGCAGAACACTGGGACAGTTGGGACGCGTGGGGTGCGGAAAGGTGAACCAGCCGAAGGTAAAAGGAAAATCGACTAACTGCTAAGCATAACAGTCTGGGACATCTGGGCCTCGAGGACGCGAATAGCCTAGATCGACCGAAAAGGAGAACTTTCGCATTGGGACAGTTGGGACATAGGGATGCGTGGGACACGAGGAGCCGAGAAAGTCGAGAGCCAATCAGATCATGCCACGTGTCATCGGTAGAAAAGGGACAAGGAAGCCCATTTCGGGCAGATCGGAGGAATTTTTCCCAAGCATTTTGGGACATCCGAGCCATGAGGACGCGAGGGACGTGAAAAGCCGGTAGGCTTGAGGATGAATCGGGAAACTCCATGTGTCACAAGGAAAATTCAAAAGTTCAAAGGGAGAGGTTTGAAGGGTCAGCCCGAGCCAATAAAAAGAGGACGCGTGTCCAATAGAGCAGGGAAGCATGGAGCTCAGGGAAACTTTGGAGAATTTGGCAAGAGTTTTGGCAAAAAACTAAAAAGGTAAAGGATGACCCTACACCCCTGTCCTCCAATTAGATCATGCCACGTGTCCCAAGTGGCGAGGGCACGAAAAAAGTGAAAAATGTTCCAAAATCACCAAAAGTTCAAAATTTTCAAGGAAAACCCACGGGTAAGGGAAGGAGAGAGAATTACACATCCAATCGGTGCTTGACACGTGTCATCCAGGTGGCAGAGCGTGCGAAGAGATTTCAAAACCCATTTTTGCTTGTTTTGTGCCCTAAATCTTCAGATCACCATATCTTTCGACCTAGAGCTCAGAATTGCATGTTCTTTATATCATTGGAAAGCTTATGAAATTCTCTACATGATTCCGGGGTCAATATTGAATTTTGGTGTAGTCTAGAGAGAGAAAGTTAAGAAATGGATCTGACGCGTGTTCATGGCCAGAAGTGACATTTCAGCGACCAAATTTAACGTAGAATGGGTCGCATTCTCCTACAATTCGGTCAAAAATGATAGGGTATGGGTTTGTAAGGTCTCCCATGCCATTTTAATGCATCTGTAGTCAAGGAGGAATGGGCTCTCATGTTTTTGTACGTTTTTGTCTCCTGGGCTCGACCCATGCAATGTAAAAGCCAGATTTGGCTCATTTTCTAAAAAAACATCTTTTGGCATAGCAATCTTCTTCTTTCACCTCCAGTAAGTGATTGTAGGCAAGAATCAGACCTCTTCAAAGACTGTAATGTTTTTACCTCTCTGAGGTTGTAATGCAGTGTTTTGACATTGGAAATAATAATGCAAGCTTTGTGAATGGGTTTTGATCCTTTGTTTGTGTTATTTACATCATTTCGAGATCCTAAATTATATCTTCTCACTGTGTATGTTTTATGCTACAATATTTGGTTTGTGTCTATTTGCATGACAAAAATATTCACCACTCCTTTTGGTGCTTCACCATCTTTAGTTAGTTTCAATCTTTGCACTTCTATCCCTATCTCCTTGCAGTTTAGAGTAGGATTAGGATCTGAACCTCTATAGCCGTGTAAGCATTAGATCTAAATCGAGAGGAGTTTGAGGAACCAGCCTTTAATTTGGAGATTCCTCTCTCAGTTTAACAAGTCCCACACTTGGAGAGAGGTTTCCATGTTGTGCAATCACATTGGATTCTAGAGTGATCAACCTAGAAGCCTGATCTCGCATCCGGGGGTGTTGTGAGCTGCAACAACGAGAATGGAGTCTAAGAGAAAAGAGGCCACTTGTTCATTGTAAGAGTTATCTTCAGTGAGAAGGTTCTTGTAAAAATTAAGTGCCTCTGTTTTGATATCTTCTCACTGTGTATGTTTTATGCTACAATATTTGGTTAATGTCTATTTGCATGACAAAAATATTCACCACTCCTTTTGGTGCATCACCATCTTTAGTTAGTTTCAATCTTTGCACTTCTAGCCCTGTCTCCTTGCATTTTAGAGTAGGATTAGGATCTGAACCTCTATAGTTGTGTAAGCATTAGATCTAAATCGAGGAGTTTGAGTGAGAAGGTTCTTGTAAAAATTAAGTGCCTCTGTTTTGATATCCTCTGGATCCTTAGTAATGTTTCCATTTCCTTTAGCAACCTCAGATATTCTATTACAAGCTCTATGTTTGATGGCTGTCAAATGAAATTTTTTTGTATTTCTATCTCCATCTTTAAGCCAAAGGGCTCTAGATTTCATTCTCCAAAAGGATTCTTCATGGCTGTTTATATTATGCAGATCTGAGAGGAGTTTTTTTTCCCGCTGATTATCCTCTAGAGTCATACCTTTCATGGAAACATTTAGCTCAAGCTCTTCCAGCTGTTGCTTAAGTTCTTTCTTCTTTTCAAAAATGTTTCCAAATACCTCTTTATTCCAAATTCTAATCTTCTGTTTAACATTCTTCAACTTCTGAAGAATCCTAAATTGGGCCGTCCCTGTGCCTTCCCAAAACCACCATTCTTTAATTCTGACCATAATGTCTTCATGTTCGAACCACATTTTCTCAAATTTGAAATTGCCATGAAAAGGTTTTGTCCAATTGAAGAAGTTGAGGACAATTGGATTATGATCAGATCCCGTTCTGGGGAGAGAAGAAAGATGGAAATTCTGGTCCAGGATCCAATTTACAGAAATAAGAGCTCTGTCGAGTTTAACCTGAATTAAGTTTTCTCCTAACCTTCTGTTGGACCATGTAAATTGATTTCCATGAAGCTCTATGTCCATAAGATTAAGAGTCGAGATGAAGCCTGCAAATTCTTCCATACCAAGGGAGAATTCAGAACTTCCCCCAAACTTTTCTCCCAGATTCAGAGGAGTATTGAAGTCTCCCATAACCAGCCAGTTCATGCTTTCAACCTTGCTTCGGAACAAGGTTAACTCTTTCCATAGATTTCTTTTACCAGTAGCAGTATTGGGTGCGTAAATATTAGATAGAATCCAGCTATGATTATTTTCAAGGCTTTTAAAAATAATAGCTAAATGATTCTGGGTGGAGGAGAGTACCTTACCGTCAACCATCTTTGTATCCCAAAAGGTCGCTAAGCCTCCAGAAGCCCCTTGAGAGTCAACAACAGCAAAGGTAGCGTTCTGCCAAAAATATCTTTTGAAGTCTTCAACTGCTTTACTTTTCATTTTAGTTTCCTGAATGAGAAGAATGTTGGGTTTGTTTGCTCTTTTAATTTCCTTAAGCATTCTTTGCTTAGGCCCCCCATTGAGGCCTCTGACATTCCAAGAAATAACCTTCATTAAAAAAATTTGGAGATGCATTTTCGGATGGTTCAGAATTCTCTGTGTACCATCTGTAATTTCTTTTTCAGTTTCTTTTTCTCTTGCTTCTCTCTTAGATGGCCTACCTTTTCTAAAGGTTACTCCAAAATTAGTAGTTCTTCTAGCAGTGGCCCTTGTGATTCTTGAGGTGGAAGCTTCCCAGCTTCCAAGCTGCTTTTTTTTCACTACAGAGTGATTCCGGACTTTCTTCCGAGCTTTTGAACCTCTTTTCTTTCTTTTCACTAAGATGAATCCATCATTATCACAGTCATTTTCCTTTCTAATGGGGGTAATTTCCCCATCCTCTTTTCCTGTGGCAATATCAGTCTGCTTATCCATTTTAGGAGCCAGCTCCTCCACATCTGTGTCCTCCTTCTCTTGGTTTAGATCTCGTGCAATGGATTCTAGATCCTCTTTGCCTTTTTCTTGTCTCATTTTTAGTTTCTCCAAAGAGTCTGTTGCTTAGCAGCTCTTGATGAGCATTGATTTTGTCTATCTCTTCTTCCATATATGAGAGAGAAATGTTAACTTTTTCATTTTCTTCATCAACCTCCATGTTCAACTTAACCGGATTTGGTGTCAAGATGTTCAATACTGAATCCACTAACATCTCCCTTTTGTTTTCTTCCTCATTCGCACCCAGATCTATTTCTTGTTGAGTCTCAATCAGTTTCTTAGGTTTCCAAAGTTTTTTGAAAACCGGTGGTCTCTTCACCTTAAATCCTTTTTTCCTTTCTTTTAACTTGGAATGCTTCTCCAAACGCCTATTTCCAATAGCTGGTTCAGATATCTGCTCTTTATCCACCTTATCTCCCTGATTCTGTCTTTGATCTTCAGGAATATCTGAGAAAGCTTCCAGCTTTTGAACTGAATGTTCAGGACATTTGCTGGAAAAATGCCCTAATCTGTGGCATTTGCTACACCTTAGTTGGAAAGCTTCATATTCTATTTTCTTGATTCCATATTCCAAATTTGGATTGTAGAACAATGTGATCGGGAAGCTCCTGATCCATTTCAATGGAGACACAGAACCTAGCAAATGCCAACCTAGATCTATTTCTCGTGGGCCCATCCAGGCCAATGGGTGAACCAATCGATTTGGCAATGTGCAGGAGGATTTCATCATCCCATAGATGCAGAGGAAGCCCTGGGAGCCTACACCAGATGGGTATGGCATGAATATTCTCAACAAATGGATTGAATCCAGGATACCATTTTTTTAAAAATAGTCCCATATTACCCAGACACCAGGGACCACCCAACAAAACAGAGTCAACATCCGATTGGAGATTAAATCGGGCCAGAAAAAAACCCTTTGCCATGGTGGTGATTATTAAATCCCCTTTTGGTTTCCATCTGCGAATGGCCCATTTTCTAATAGTGTCCACATTGGGTCTTGATCCCAAAAATTTTCCGACAAGGGCCAGATTGGTTTTCTCCAGAGCTCTTTGCAGACATCCGTCAGGTACCTGTAAGTGGGTCACCCCTTCAGCATCTTTTGTACTTTTAAAATCACATGCAGACAGAGGTCTCACATTTTTGTCAGGAGGAGTCTTAACCACATCCGCCCAGGCTCTAGACCTGAAACTGCCACCAGTGATCGCATTTTTAGCTTTTACCGGTTCATTAGCGGCTACATCGCAGTCCTTTGAAAGACATTCAGCAGCCAGAGCCGCTGAAACAATGCTTTCAAAACCCTCACGCAGCCCGCTCTCATTTTCAAACTCGCAGCCCGCTCTCATTTTGGTTCTTGAGCGTAGTTGAGTAAGAATTAATGTTTTATTAATAGTTTAGCATGAGCTTTTGTGTTTGAATTCTCAAAGGCCATGTGAAATATTGTACTCTTGGGCTTCCATGAGTGCATACCTTTTGGTTAAAGGGATACTACTAGTTGTGTGATGTGTTCCTCTTGCCTTGGGGAAATTTCCAAACATTTGTAAGGTTTTCTTGAGAAACTTGTATAATAAACTTTATCCTTCTTTAATCTCTCATTCATACACAAAAATTACAACCTACAATTGTTAAATCCTTCTGAATTACCCATTTTTTCCCTACTTATAAATATTTTCCAAGGGAATTTTCCATTTCTACCCTCCCTTTCCATAAATATGTAGAAGTAAGCTAAAATTTACACTGTCTAGAGTAACTGAGTCCTATTTTGAAAGACATATGTATTATTTAGTGTGATAAATCGTGATAGTTAAATGATGATTGAATTGACTGTGTATATTCAAGAATATCCTTCATACTTCCAAGAGAAAGCTTAGAGACTACAATTTCATCCACCTTTCTCACAATTATAGGTTACAAAATGGGTCCTCTCACCCTGGTTAAAGGTAAAACCTAAAGTAGAAGGAAGGTCATCCCCTTTGTGAGTGTAATCAAATCTCTCCCAAGTCAAGTCTTAAATATTTTGTTAGACATGTCCCCAACTACAAATAACTAAATCCTCGGTCTGTCTTTCTCTAAGAATCCAACCCAGTTTGTCAATGTTTCTTGGCTCTCAAGGTGGTGAAAAATTAGATACCAAAAACACGATGGGTGTTATTATTCCTTGTGGTGATGGATGTAGTGGGAAAGCCACTAGGTATGTAGGAGGAGGAGGAGGTCCAGTGGGAGGTAAAACACCTACCCTCAAGGATGATGTAGTGACAACAATAATTATACCACGTAAGTATGCTACATTGTAATTTGTATTTTCTATATTATATAGTAATGTGATAATGAGGTTATAATATGAGTTAGATTTTCTAGGTGGTGAGTATTGAAGTGTGATTGCGGATACCTTGGTATGAACTTTGACTTGCAACATACATATAGATGTTTTTATAGGAGGAGGGATTTTGGAAATAGGGGATCATATTTTTGGGGAGCAAGCCCACTTGTTTTATCCTATGGTGGTGGTTAAAGCCACTTGTATAGTTTTACATTCAAATAGAGATGAGGTGAGGACGTAGTTGGCTCAAACAAGATAGGTGGTGGGAGGAAATGGCCTAGAATTGAGTATATTTGAGAGATATATGGAGCTTCAAGGCTAATATGATGAAGTTATGGTGAGAAAACATCGCTACGAGACTTGGCTAGAAGAGTAGTGGTCCCAAGTATAGAGGCAAAGATCAAGTTGCAAGGCTTAAAGTTTGAGATATTTGATAGTTACATCTAGTAGTAGTGAGGAGGATGTTAGGAATTTAGTATTTACATGGGTATTTTCCAGATAGTAAATTATGGTGTGGTAAATGTTTAATGGGTTAGTTGATAAAATATATTATTATAAACAATATATTTTTATAGTTTAGTGGTTATATTGTTATACCCATAAAAATTTTAAATGGGTAATTTGTTTAGATGAATTACTATTTTATAGGAAAAAGTTTTCCTATTTTTATTGCTATATATTAGCCTTCCTTGCACTATAAAATTTCAGTAGTGGATTAATAGAAGACTATATTTGTGTTGTGTTAATTTGACTCTGACCAAATTTTCTATTTGGTATCGAGCAAGTTTATTCCTATGATGGACTATTAATTTTTCTTTAAGGGCAATTCATATTCTGCATTATTGCCCCATACTATGACATTTATCTTTATTTGCCTGCATTAATTATTTTGTGCTCCATTCATGGATTCATAAGAGTTCTGGATTCAACTTGTCCTCAACACATGATTTTTTCTAGCTCCATGATAGACCAAGCCATCAGATGACCAATATATTGTATTGAATATCTCTATTCTGCATATAAGGTACACGTTGTCACTGGGAATTGATCTGTGACATTTTTTCATTTTATTTACTTGGATCTACATTAGTATCATAGCTATGTGGTTACATTCCATTCTCACCACCTAGTTATGTCTCCTCTACACTTTCATTTGACCTTCAGTGCATGTTTGAATTTCAACATGATAATTCTTATCTTCTTCACCATCAGTTTGTGATATATCCACTGGATCACGATTCTTGTTTTGAGATCTAAGGGCTCCAAATTATTTCATCATCGTTTGATCTACTTTAAATTTAAGCACCATGTTAGAAGTCCATGTGTGCACCTTCTTGACACTTGGGAAGATCTTCACATGATATTGGGGTAAATATTCACACGAGTTATGTTTTGGTCGGATGAGTAAAAGCATGGATGTATTTTTCTTTGGTAAAATTTAATAAAACTAAAGATCCATAGTTTATATATCATGGTTATGAAGGTTTAATAGGCCTTGTTTTTAGTATTTTATGTTTCAAGTCAATAATAGTATTGGTATTTTTCTAAGGGTTTTAGTAAATTTACATTTCTTTTTGTTGTGTGGTCTTAGTATCATTCAATAGTTTTTTTAATACTATTTATTATCAAAATATGAGGCAATAGATATAGTCTTTATTTGTGTGTTAATAATTGTTTTTGAGTTTAGTTATTTGAGTATTGTATGTTTCCTATTAATGTAAAATTTAAATTTATTCCATTAAGTAAAGTTGACAAACATTATTTTCTGTGTCATTATTTAGTTTTTAAGTTTCATAATCAAGAATGTCAATATAGTCATAATACTACATCACTTTCAACTCTAACCACCCCCATAGTATATGGGAAATCTACTGACCCTTTCAAGAACTTAATCAGCTCTGAAGGACTATCACATACCCCAACCAAGAGCTCAAGATGAGTTGATTTGGAGAACCATGAACACTGGGGAATATGAGGTCAAGTCTCGTTACTTGCTGAATTTTGAGCATATACAACCTACTATATATTGGAAGAAGGTTTGGAATTAAAAATTATTCCCAAAATCAACATTTATTTTTTAGGAAGTTGTTAAAATAAATATTTTAACTATGGATAGGTTAAGGAAAAGGGGGATGATAATCAATAAAAATTCATTCTCTAAAAATACAATGAATAGTCAATCCAACATCTCTTCCTAGAATGTTCCTTCTCCTTTCAAGTATTCTCTACGGTCCTTAGTTTTTTTAGGATACACATGGTCCTCCTTGGGGATGTGGCCCTTCTCCTAGACCAATGGAGTTTCAATTTCCAACACAATCGACCAAATAAATTTGGAAACTTTCTCTCCCACATACTTTGTGGGGACTATGGATCAAACAAAATAATCGGATCTTTAGGAACAAAGTGTCTATCCTAGATAAGGTTATTGAAAAGGTGAGTCAAGATATCAAAGAAAATGCCCAAATTTTAAAGCTCAAACCATCCAGGTCTTTCCGGCTTGGGAAAGAAGTATTCTCAATAACATGAACTTTTCCCTATCAACCCTTTGAATGAGAAGGTCATCCACATAGTTAAATGGTTCGAGACTCCTTGATGGATTTTATAATGCTTGAGTATATTTGAGAGATACATGGAGCTTCAAGGATGATGTATTTTATGTTGAGTTCATGATCACCTAGGTAGATGTCTTGGATCTTATGTGGGACTTATTGGAAATCATACCAACAATTACATAGAGGCCAAAGCCATGCTATGGGGTATCATGATGTGCTAGAGAATTGAACATAAAATCCATCATTATAGAAGGTGATTCCTTATGTGTCATTAATGCACTAAAATATCATAATAAGTGTGGGTGGAAACTTATCAACATCATCAAGGAATCTTGTATGATGTTGGAATCATTTGACAAGGTGGACATCCAACATACCTTCAGAGCATGTAATAAACCTGGAGCACGAGCTTGTTAATCATGGAAACAACATGACAGATCTATTGACATGGCTAATGACACGTATTCCTTGGAAAAACATTATAAAATTGATAAATGATGACACATCCTCGGAGGCAGTGTAATGATGGAAACCAAGGCTTACACACTTGGGAGTTCAAAAAGATCCTCTTTTTTGGGAAATGATACAATTCATTTGATTTGGAATTTATTCAAGTTTTTGTTTTTGGTGACTCCATTCTTCTTGAGATTGAAGAGAGAAGATGTGTTTGGAAAAAATGGGTGGCGACAGAGTCATAACTAAGCCTACTTCATTTTGTCACCTGAAAAATGACTATGTTCCCTTGAAGTTATTGCGAAGAGGTGGCATCTCCAAGTATTTTCAGAAATTAAAAGGTAATGACCCTATGCTCTCTGTTGATTTTAGAAATGATTGGATTGAGAGGGGATTTAATTTTAGGGGGTTAAAATTAGGGTTACTAAAGAATCCATAGTTGAAATAACACGGTTTACTATGGATGGTTTCAAAATTTATAAAGAAAAAGCTAAGAAAAACATGAGATAACCACATTTTTAAGCCTAGAGAGCATATTGTTTCTTATGATGATGAAATCAACCACACCCTTCTCCCTTAATGTTGGGCCAATGTATGTCTTGTTGTCATGAAATATTTGACTCTAGAAGGAAAATTTAGGAATATTTTCTCTTTTCACCTCTCCATCCTAAATTTCTTCCGAAGGAACCAAGCTATGATTCTAGATTTCTTTCTCTATATGTCCCTGTTATCCACCATTGTTGACTTTAAAAACAAGAAAGTTGATGTTCCCTTGCATCAGGGTTTGATTCTCCTATTAGTGCAAAAGAGCAAACCCATTATTCCCACCCAGTCATTGATTTCTAGTGACAAGTCGACCATAAAATTTGGTGTCTACTTTTAAACATATAAAAATGAAAGGGAAAGATGCCCCTAAAGGGATGAATAATGTTCTTTGCAATCTGAAATGTGGTGTTCAAAATGTGGGTGAGAGCTTTGGTAGCAGGGAGAGAGACTTTGTGGACTGTGAGGCTAGGTTAATGCATGCCACGTTGACTTCCAATATCATTCTTACGATCACTACGAATTTTATTTAGGAGCTGAAGGAGCGCCACCATAAAATTGAGGTTCAAAATAAAAAAATTAGGGAATTCAATCTGAGTTTTCATGCAAGAGAAGAGAGTTTCTATCCTACAGGAACAAGTGGCCAAAGTGGGAAACAACAAGCCTAATATGAGGCTAGTCTTTAGTAGTTTTGACACTAAACACACTTTGGATTCGAGACCGATGGTAATATTAACACAAATACCATGGAGACCCAGGATCGAGGATAAGGAGGAAAAAATACCAAAATACTATGAGATTGTGGACACCTAACCTATGGAAAAGGAGGAGAAAATAACTAAACACATCAAAGTGGTAGGTAAGAAGGACAGGGTGAGTGCTAGAATTCGCAACAAGGAAAAGGATAAATAATGGTAGGAATTTTGTTGTCCTTTTTTTTTTTCTTGTTCATATGGTCTATAGATTAGTTCTTTTGGTTTCTGTCCTTTTGTAGTTTTTATAAAAAGATGTAATTGTTAATATTCAGACTTGGTGAAGTCTGGGTCTATTCTACGATGCTCTACTATCAAGCCTTTTTGACTTTTCCCCAAGTTTTGTTTTGGTTTTATATTAAAAATGGATTCTCTCTATGTACGAGGTTTTGGTCCCCTTAAAACCAATTTTTTTACCTTATCCAAAAGATATCTGATCATAATAATGTTATTAGTCTCTTTCATCAAATAGTTTATAGTCATGATTGTCATAGTCAAAGTCATTTTCATTTAAAAAGTAATCTCATTTTATTATTTTTTAATTTTTAGTCAAGTCCTCTTGTTCGATTGAAAAGTATCATCATCAAATTTGTGAGTTGTTTTCAAAATTCATGTCATTGTTAAAGTCTCAAAAATAAATAATAGTAATTTTTCCTTACGGACACATTTTCGGTGTTACTTGATGCCCGAAAAATAAAAATTTCACATTGTGGGGGAGGAGTTATAAAAATAAACCCAATGTGGAAATTGTTGAGCTTCACATCTAATTATGGCTTGGTTAGCAACATGAAACTAGAGGATAGAGGTATCAAAGGATGGAGGTCAATCAACAACCTCTTGTAAGTCACCAATGACAGGGCCACATGATAGCCATGGTGGCATTTATTGGTGTGTATTTTTCTTTCAAATATGGTTTCATATTTCTAGTTTCTAGTGTGCTTAATTTTCAGTTGTGTGGTGTGGATTTCAGTTTTTCAGTGTGGTGTGAGAAATAAGAATAGAGGTTCATTCCTGTTCATGTGTATGTGGCTATTCCTACATAATTCCTTGATGTAATAACATAGTGAAGAATAAATAACATAGTGAAATGCAACATCATGATACTTGAAGAGGTTGAATAGTCATATGTGTTCCTATTCATACCTAGGTTTGTGGTAAACCTTTGTAAAACCATTGAAGGTTGTGTAAATGGTTCTTGCTTGAGTTCCCACACTGAGTAGGTCAGATGTGTTCCCTACAATTATTGGTTAATAAGTAGATAGTTATTGTACGTGTTCCCACAATTGTTTAGATAGATGTGTCGACATTGTATGGTTGATAATAAGTTAATTTGTTCCTTATTCTACCTTCAATTTGAGTGTGTGCCAAGATCATGAACATTTAAATGTGGCAGGCTATAGAAAAGTGTGAATGTTTTTCTACCATGTAAACACTAAGGGAGGGAATGTTAGGAATTTAGTATTTACATGGGTATTTACCAGATAGTAAATTATGGTGTGGTAAATAATTAGTAGGTTAGTTGATTAAATATATTGTTATAAACAATATATTTTTATAGTTTAGTGGTTATATTGTTACACTAAGTAAAACATTTAAATGGGTAAGTTGTTTAGATGACTTCCTATTTTGTAGGAAGCAATTTTCCTATTTGTATGGCTATATATTAGCCTTCCTTGCATTGTAAAATTTCAGTAGGGGATTAATATACGACTACTTTTGTGTCATTTTAATTTGATCTCTGTCCAAATTTAATAAGGATGTATGATATATGTTGTATTGGGCATTGTCTCATGATTTTGTATTATGAAACTTTCAAGAGATGTATATATATAATGAGATCATTTTTGATATGATGATGTGTAATCTTATTGTTATATGAGTTACTGATTAGTTTATTTGATTTAATTTGATATTTATTTGAAATTATGATGATATAATTATATATATGGGAATGATGTTGTAGAGTAGAGTATATGTGTTGACATTTTAGATAATATTGTGTAGATGGTAAAATAAATAGTATAATGATGATAGGCATGCATGTATTATAGTCATTGAATAGGGATTATAGTGAATATAACTAGGGAAGAATAGATCATGTGAAGCTATATAAATAGTGGCATAAAGAATTTTGAACTCTTTTATGTGCTTTTGTAATTACTTTTATAGAAATTAGAGAAAATATGAGAAGGAAAAAATTATATCCATTCATGAGTGAGTTCAACCACCCTCCCCATGAAGGACTAATCACTACTACTTTTTTAGGCCAAGTATGGGTGCCTAACATTTCTCCAATCACACACCATTAAATTACCAATGTAAGAGGATGACATTGTTCAATGTTAAATTCTAGTTCTTGGAGTGGTTAAGCGCTGGAATGAAACAAGCACAACTTTGTTATATTTCAAGGTTTTCTAATGTTTTTCCACCTTGATCCTGCCTTCCATGATTTTCAGCTTAACTTAGTGTTGTGTTCATATTTAAATTTTCCATGCTAATATAAAGAAGATAACACCTAGTAGCTTCAAAGAAACAATAAAACCTACTATATAGCCATCAATATAAGAGCTTATGAGAAATAAATTCTTCAATGCATGAACAATATTAAACTAAATGCTAAGCTATTTCTTACTCTCTAGATTGCTAACTAATAAATGAACCTATTTAGATCACTTTAGAAATCAAAATGGAGTGGTTTCCTCAAGATTTGAAGATGGAATATCACCAAGAAATGGCTACAAGGCCATTTTTGGATCTTCCCATGCTCTTCAATTTGATAGAATGGATGCAAGATGGAGAAGCTATTTCCTTCAATGGAGAATGGCTCAAGATCAAAATGCCTATAGTTTACTCTAAGGAAAATAAGGTGTAAGAAGAAAGGTAAGGAGTAGGGTTCCTTATATATTTTTCTATTTTATGCAAGGCTCGAAAATTGATGAATGCAAGATAAACCCCAAAGAGGAAATACAAAGGTCATGTATGTTTTAATAAAGTGTGTGCACTTTGTGGGAGTTAAAAGTAGATTTAATTAATCAAAGGTGATTAATTAATAGTAGGAGTAAGCTTATATAATCTTATTAGAAAAAAATTAGTATGATTTGGGATATTTAAGAGAGAACATTGGTCAATAAATGGTGATTTATTTTTTTTATTATTGGTAAATAGTTTTTTGAAAGGGACTATACCCTTGCGTACAAAAGAGGGCCTAGAAGCCAGAATAGGAATGAGAACCAAAACAAAAAGGATCAAGATCCAATTGAGACATAGAAACCCCAAGCAGTCCAAGAGCAGTTACCCCAATGAAACAAACCAGAATGAACACTGTTGAAGAGCAGCCAAAAAACAACAAAAAATATAGAGAAGTGCAGCAAGAGTATCCACAATTACTTCATGGTAGCTTTGTCAATTCTGGTTTTGATATTCTGCCAAGAGGTGAACATAGCCAAATTCGTCATGTGGGTAGAGTCAGTAACATCTAGCTGTTCAATGGTCCTTTTGCTCTCCTCTTCCATACCCCAAAGAGTTGCTGGAATTCCACTGAGATTAGAGACACTGCGGACATGCTGCTCAATAAACTCTTCAATTGCACTAAAAATAGCCATATTATGATCATGGCAGTCTTGGTCTTCCCTAAATGGTTATCTAAGGAGTTCAGATTTTTGTATATGTCTTCAACCTGTTTATTATCAATAACAACCTCCTCCTCCTTCCTCTTACCTTTTTGCTTTGTCAAGTTTTTTACCTCTTCTTTCAACAGCATCATGTCAGCTTCTAAGGCTTCCAGCCTTTTTGTGGAGCTCTCAATGCGTGCCTCCTGTGAACTAGTACTACTAATATGCAGGAGGTTATGGGAAATTTCTAACTCCTGAGGAACATTCCCCGCAACAGGGGTATCAAGGTTCAACCTTCTAGAAGACCTAGTAACAGGTCTAGATGAAGTGGAAGTGAAGGGGTGGGAGCAGAGGTGGGGGGATGATAGAGGGAGTCAAGAAGGAAGGTAGAGGGGGGTGACGGTGGTGGTGGTGGGGCAGAAGGAAAAGAAATGGGGCTGGTGGAAACCACCTTTGGGTAGAGGAGGAACAGAGACAGGGGAGGATGGGATACCAGGAGACCTAAGAAGACAAAGCTTATGCAACAAGAAGATGAGACCTTGATGCAGCGGAACCACACGCATATGCTTTTGAAACTCCAAAATGGAGTGCTCAAGAGAGTTAAGCTAGATAGTGAGGGAAGCATACCGTGAAACTCTGCTGGAAGTGATTGAGGAACACAAGATGCTTAGAGGGCACAGTGACGAATCTCCCCTCCAAAGAAATGTAACGCACCATCATATGGGTGACCTCGTCAAAAGGTGGAGGGATAGAACTGACCTGTAGGCCCACCGTGACAAAGATCAGCTTCTCATTACCCTCAACAAATTTCCTCTCCTCAGCACCTCTATCAATCCTTTTATTAAAAAAGTGGTACCCATCCATGCCAAGGCCAGTAGCTTTGGCTATTAATTCCTCAGTGATTGAAATATTCTGCCCTCCATAATCCACAATGCGATCCTTCCAATCCTTCACAAAATGAACGGAAATACTTTGGTCATGGCCCTGAATCTTCTCAATAAAATTAGTGATGCCTCCCTGGCTGAGAAGATTCCAAAGTTCTTCATTACTTTTCCATTCCGGATCCATCGTTGGGCTCTATCTGGCAAGGGGCTCCTCCCATTATCACCGTGCCTAAGTGCTTGCAAATAAAATTTTCAAAATCCTTATGAGGAGGTCTATAGCAGCCGTAGATACCAGTCCACCTTTCACTATTAATTTCCGCGTGATGAGAATGATGACTAGGATAGCCGTTGTTGTTCCCACGAATACCTGAGTAACTGCTGCTATGTACCTGGGAAAATCTGCATGTGTGAACTTCAATCCTTTTAGTAGCCCACTCCAGCTCATCATCATCCTTATTACTGACTTGGGAATCCGTAAAGTCCTGTTTAAAAGCTGTTGAGAGCTCAATATTTCCCACATGCACATCTTTATTCTTCATATATATCCACTTTAAGGTCTCATTATACTTCATATAACCTTGATTGCCCGTCAAGATTTGCTTGAGTGCTGTTTTAAAATCAGCATGTGTGGGAGTTTTATTATTGCAGTTCCACTCCCAATGCTCATATCTCATACCCCGAATTTGCATGCTCATAAGTATCCACTTGTATGCTGCTTTGAAGCTGTTCAGGCATGTTATCTTTATTATCCCAAATCATGTGATTAACATTTATGCCATAATTAGCCAATGCATCTGCCACCTTGTTACCCTCCTGGTAAGTATGCTTGATCTGAATGTTATTGAAGGTTTGGAAAATACTTATGGATTCCAAGATGAAATCCTTGATGTTCCAACTTGGAGGAGAACACTGATTTAGATGATTAATAATATTAAGCGAGTCCCCTTCAAGAATGAGGTTTTGGATATTATGAGTCTGAGCAATTCTAAGACCCCATAAAGCTAGATAATGCTTCAGCAAAATGATTAGTTTGAATTCCCATTTTTCCAGCATACACAAAGCAATCAAACTGCCTTTATGATCCCGGATCACTCCTCCCCCACTACAATTTTCAGGGTTACCCTTAGAGGCCCCATCAAAATTCAACTTATACCAGTTAAGATCAGGAGGATGCCAATGAATCAAAGATCTATCAATACTATTACCAGAATTATTCCGGATATTGTTAGCTCCAATCTTCCAGTGGGACAAGATATGTTCTTCATTTTCTGGATAACTCTTGTTCTTGGGGGGTTTAAATCTAGCAATATTTTCTTTAATATCATTAGAAATTTTACCAATACTGAGCTTAAAATTCTATGTTTTATTTCTAAAGATAATATCATTTCTATCTTTCCATATCCTCCAAATAATATGAGGAATAACTAGATTCCAGAGCCTTCTAACAACACAATGTTTATAGGGTGGGCTCCATTGGGTCAGAGCTAATTGAAATCCTTCGGAATCACCCAGAAAGCTTTAAATTTAGAGAGGAAAAACTCCATATTCTGGTAGCATAATCACAATGGATAAACAAATGACTGATATCCTAAGAATCTTTTTTACATAGATGACATTATGAAACCCTTTCTTATCAAGTTGTTAGTGGTAATAATTACGCCTCCGAGAGCCGGCCAAAAGAAAATTTTTATTTTAGGTGTTAACTCGGGCATCAAATTCTACTCCATTTAAACTCAGTTTGACTATTGTTGAAGAAAGTATTATATCCAGTTTTTGTGAGTAGTCCCCATCAATAGAATTACTCCAGACCAATTCATCCTTAACATCCAGCTGACTTAAGGGGATAAGATCTAACTGATCTTGAAGGGAGGAAATATTTTGGATCAGATCATCTCTCTCCACAGAAATTTTTTTCCATTTCTTTTTTTGCCATTTCTCTCAATATAATCCTTAATTCTAGTGCCATACTTGTTTTCAAGACTGTCTTTGACCATCCCAAATCTGTCCATAAGGCTGCCATTAAACCAGTTATCCTCCCAGAATTTTATATCACAGCCATCTCCCACTTTCCATTTACTGCCTTGTTTAATGAAATCTCTGCTCTTCACTAAATTATTCCAAAAAATGGAACCATAGGGAAGGTGCTCATCTTGAAGAAAAGAAAAGACAACTTGTTGATTAAGGTATTTAGCCTTAATTAAATCTATCCATGGTTTCTTCTCAGAAAGCATTCTCCAGCCCATTTTCGCAATGAGAGCCTCATTCATTTTCTTGATGTCTTTTATGCCCAATCCTCCTATAGATTTAGGAGTACAAACCTTATCCCAAGCAACTAAGTGAAATTTAAACTTCTCCTCCATGCCCTGCCATAAGAAATTTTTGAATCCTCTCAATTCTTTCTCTGAAGGTAGAAGGGATCTTATAAAGAGACATGATATAGATAGGCAGATTTTGAAGAGTGCTTTTTATGAGCAGGCACTTACCAACACTAGATAAAATGGATCCTTTCCATCCAGCCATTTTTTTAAAATCTCACCAATAGATCATCCCACACCTTGTTAGAGACTTTTTTAGTGCTAAGAGGGAGCCCTAAATAAGTGGCTGGAAGTGCACTTATTTTACAACCCAGAATTTTAGCAATTTTAAGTTGTCTTTCCTTAGGAGTGTTGAAGAAGAAAATGGAGCTTTTATCATAATTGATCTCTTGCCCAGAAGTAGATTCGTAAAGTTGCAGAATAGCCTTGATAGCCTTAGCTTCAATTACGAAGCCAATAAAAGGAGGATTGTATCATCCATGAATTGCTGATGAGAAGCAGCTTGATTGATGGAAGTGGGCTTTGAGCCTTTCAAAAGACCGTCAATGACTGCTTTACCAATTGTTCTACTAAGACTGTCTGCCATAAGAATGAAGAGCAGGGGGGAGATGGGGTCCCCTGCCTAGTCCTCTACTGCTTGTGAAAAATCCCACTGGCTCCCCATTAACCACCATAGAGAATCTGACCGTAGAGATACAAGCCTTAATAATTTTCCTGAATTTGGCCAGGAAAACCAAATTTAATTAAGACTTTGTCAAGAAAAACCCAAGAGACCTTGTCAAAGGCTTTATTCATATCGAGCTTAAGCACCATATTCACTTTTTTATTATTCTCCATAGAATGTATGGTCTCATGAACCATAATCACTCCATCTTGGATAATCCTACCTTTAATGAATCCACTCTGCTGCCTTGAGATTAAATCATTCATAATGCATTGAAGCCTGGTAGCAATGATTTTGGTAAAAATTATGTAGATAACATTCACAAGGCTGATGGGTCTGAAGTCTTTGAAGTCTTTCGCATCCATTTTTTTGGGGCCAGCACAATGTGGGTGTTATTCAGCTCTTTCAAAAGATCTCCAGTTCGATAGAATTCATTCACCACTCTGAGAAGATCATCCAAACATATTTCCCAAAAATTTTGAAAAAAGTTAATGGAGAAACCATCCGGGCCTAGAGCCTTGTCACCTTCTAGAGTAAACACAGCTTTTTGTAGCTCTTCAAGTGTGACAGCTTTAGTGATATCTTTATATCTCTGCTCCTCAATTTTTCTTGGGGAATAGCCTCCAGCATGAAAGAATTTGCCTCAACATTAATGATATTCCTTTCATTAAGAAGTTTTTTATAGAAATTTAGAGCTTCTTCTTTGATGCTATTGGGATCTTTTATAATATTTCCATTACTTTTAGCCACTTCCATGATCCTATTACAAGCTCTGTGCTTCAAAGTGGTCATATGAAAAAACTTCGTATTCCTATCTCCTTCTTTAAGCTAGATAGCCCTTGATTTTAGTCTCCATAAGGATTATACTCTGCTGCAAATCATATGCAACTCTGAGAGAATATTCTTTTCATCAGTTTGGTCTTCAACAAATCTCCCCATTGTATTCATTTTGATTTCTAGATCCTGAAGCTTTTGTTTTAACTTCTTTTTTTTATCAAACACATTGCCAAAAACTCTTTTATTCCAGATTTTAACTTGTTTTTTAACATTTTTGAGCTTTTGAATCAATCTAAATTGAGCAGTGCCTTCACCATTCCAAACCCACCACTCTTTAATTTTGTCATAGATGTTGTCATGCTCCATCCACATCTTTTCAAATTTGAATGAGATTCGATGGGATTATTCCAATTAAGAAGATTTAAATCAATCGGATTGTGGTCGATCCAGTGCAGGCGGGGAAGAGAGGTGGAAGTATTGATTGAGAATCCACTAGCAAAAATCGGGGCTTTATCCGTCTAACCTGGATAAGATCTTTTCCCAACCTTTTGTTATTCCAAGTGTATTTATTCCCATGGAGATCCACATCTAAGAGATTAAGCTCAGCAATAAAATCAGCAAATTCCTCCATACCTGTGGAAAAACTGGAGTTTCCTCCATATTTTTCATCTGGGTTTAGAGGAGAGTTAAAGTCACCCATGATAAGCCAGTTAACTATACTGTGTTGGTTTCTAAAGATCTTAAGATCAGACCAAATTTTACGTCTCCCACTAACCGTATTAGGGGCATAGATATTAGAAAGGATCCATTCACCATTATTCTCAATAGCATGAAATTTAATAGCAAGATGATTAGTGCTAGCATTAAGAACCATACCAGTATAGTGCCTTTTGTCCCAAAGAGTAGCCAGACCTCCAGAGGCTCCCTGAGAGTCCATCGCAGCCATTTTAGAGTTTTCCCAAAAACTCTTTTTATTAATTTCAAGGATCTTAGCTTTCATCTTAGTTTCCTGCAAAATCAAAATACTAGGACTACTAGAATCACGTAACTCCTTAATGATTCTCTGTTTGGAGTTTCCATTTAGACCTCGGATGTTCCAAGAGATAATATTCATTTGGAAGGAGTGGGAGTTGGGATTTCTGATGGCTCAATTGACGTTGAATGCCATCTGCAATGTCTCTCTGTTCTCTTGGATCTAAGAGCCTTTTTTGAGGGCCTTCCTCTTTTAGAACTACTTCCAAAATCTACTAGTCTTCTTGCAGAAGATCTAGTAGTTCTGGATGTTGAAGTTTCCCAGTTGTCCATTTTCTTTTTCTTATCACTGTAGAGTGATTTTGGGATCTTTTCAAATCCTTTCATTCTCTTTTTTTTTTTTGAAATGACCTTTATGAATCCAGAAGTTAGCTCCTCATCTTCCTTGAATGGCGTTACTTCTCCCTCTTCTTGCTCTTTCTGATTCCTGTCAATAGAGTGTGGATCTACTGATCTGTTGCTGAAGCAAGTAGGTGAAACTACTGATCTGTTGCTGAAGCAAGGAGGTATATCTGTTGATATTTTACCATCGCCCCTTGGAGTGTTTTTCTGCCATGTTTCTTTAGAACCCATGTTATCCTTGTCCAATATTTCCTCAATGATGCACAAAGAGTTATCTATCTCAGCTTCCTTATTGTCATCCAGGGTCTGATATAGATCATTAGGGATGATATTTATCTTTATAGATCCTTCTTCTTCGTCCACCTCCATAGTCACCTTTATAGGATTTTCTAAGCCTTCTTTGATAGGTGCTGCATGTAAAGCTACCGGGGGTTTTTGGATGCCAGACCAAATGTTTTCTTATTGAAGTTCTAAATCCCCTTTTTTTTTCCTTTTTATTGTAGTTCAACTCAGTTTGGTTAGGGGCCTTGTCTTCTCTCCGGCTATCAATGTCAAGAACCCTGCGTTCCTTTCTCAATTCTAAGTCACCCACAGGTTGTTCATTCTTTTTGTGTATATCCTCCTCTGTAGGGATCTCCTTTTTGGGACAATTTTTGGTGAAGTGTCCTATGTGATGACATTGCTTACACCTTAAATGAAATGTTTCAAATTTTAATTTTGAATCCACATTCCATACTTGGATTTCAAGATGATGTGCTCGGTAACTCCTGTTCCATTTCAGAAGAAATGCAGAAATGAGCAAAAGCAAGTCTGGATCTGTTTCTCATGGGCCCATCCAGCCCAATCAGAGTACCTAAGGACTTAGCAATGTTTAGAAAAATTTCATCATCCCAAAATTGTAATGGTAGCCTAGGAGTCTACACCAGATTGGAATGGTGTTTATATTTTCAATGTTAGGGTCAAACCCTGGATACCATTTTTTCAAAAATAGGCCCATATTACCCAGCCACCACGGTCCTCCCAGAAGCACCAATTCCAAATTAGTCTGCTGATTAAATTTTTCCAGAAAAAAACCCCGTGGCATGATGGTAATACTCAGATCCCCCTTAGGTTTCCACTTTCTCAGATCCCATTTTCTAATAAAAACAATAGTAGGTCTAAAGCCTAGAAACTTACCAACAAGGGAAAGATTTGCTTTGCTTAAATACCTATTAACGAAACCATCTAGGACCATTAGGCAGGTAGCACCTTCATTGTCCTATTCCCATGTGAACTATCATCTTTTAGGAGACTGTGGCCCCACTTTTTGTTAGGGTTTTGAAGAATATTATTCTAAGGTCAAAGGTGTGGATCCCAGCGCATCCACTTTTAAAGTTTATAGCTTTTTATCCATCTGATTTTGGTCAGAAAGTAGTCTCTCCTCAGCTAATCTTGGTCTAGAACACAAATATTCTGTATCCAACACTACGAAACTACTGGCGACTATACCTTCATCGCTTTCTCCATCGCTCGCCTTCTCCATTGCAATTAATCGTAATTTATTAAGAATAATTAATTAACTTAGGTAGAAGTAGGTGTTAATTAACGAAAGGTCATTAATCAACATCCTGAGTGATAAGAGGGTTAAGTAATTAGAAAAATTCCATTAATTAATGATGATAGAGGAAAATGGTGGTTTATTGATGGAGTGTCATCAATTTACAAAAAAGAGAATAGTTAGTGCAATTTAAATATTAAAATTCCTTAGTCAAATTCGAAGTGTCTACATTTCCCCCTATTTGGGGTGGTGTAAGCAACACCACTTCAAAGATAGTAAAAATTACAAACAAGTAATTTTTTGAAGAGATATAAGAAAATTTAGTAGAGTGAAGGATGCCCCCTCAAGTCGATTGGTGATTGAAAAGATGAAGGAAATGGATAAAAGAATAAGGAGGGGGGATAAAAGGTGATCTCTATTGACCCAAGAGAGCTAGAAGAATAGTGTTGATAGAAGAAAGTGATATACAATAAAAATGTAGATGAAGGGGATGGAAATAACATTCATTTAGTATTCATTCAAATAACTTTATTTCATCATATTGCAAGTGATCTACATCATCGATCCTTATTTATGTATAAGCAGACAACAATGGGTATAATGACATGAAAATCCATAATACGAACATTTGTTCATTGCTAATAATGCCTAACTCCATGTAACATACACAATGTAACATATATAATGCAACACAATACGATAATGTAAACAATCTAACCTGAGAGGGAAATAAGTACAAACACACATACTCAAACAAACAATGTTCAAGATAGTTACAATTTTTTTTTATTATCAAGCTTCAGTTCCCAAATGTTTGTGATTAACGAGAAGGGTTAAAAAAATTTCCCCAAAAAGGATACATACAAGGGGAATAATGGAGGACTCGGGGTTCAATGAAAATCATTCATGCGCTACTAAATAGTACCGGGTAACTCATTATGTTGAGGTGGTACATATATAGCTAACAAAACTGACTTTTTAATGGGGTAGATCCAAATGATCCGTGAGTCATTGCGATAAGAAAAAGTGAGGACATAATAAATACAATGATTGAGTATAATGCATTTGAAACAAGATTCACTGCATGCATGTTGTTTACCATTTTTAATTTTTTTATTTTACAATTTTTTAGGAATTTTTAAGAATTTTTGATTTTTTCAAATTTTTTTGTATTTTTAATGATCTTGTGAATTTTTAGGGTTGTTTGAAATTTTTCCAAAGCTATGTATAGGAAAAAAAATAAATGTGGGTACCCCAGGTGATAGATGGGAATGTCAAGAGCTGAATGCCATGTGTATGTTAACGAAAGGGAAGATGCGAAGATGCCCCCAATGTTAGATGGGAATGTACAAAGGAAAATTCCACATGTATATACAAGAGGAAGATAATCTAGATCAAGGCCAAGATAGATAGGTTCAACGTGATGATGAAATCAAACCAATGAATTCAAGAAGGAGTAAGCATGCCCCTAGTGCAAGCTGGCCAAGAAACAAATGATAGAGAGAAGGAAAATATTATTTATTGAAAGAAGGGCCATTTCTATCAAACATGATAAAAAGGAAATATTGTACACATGGATGTTTTGGACGAAGCAGAAGAAAAACATGAATGCTATGGAAGGATATGTAAAATGTAGCTAGAAGATTTGCGATGAAAAAGTGATTAGGCAAAGGCACAAATTGTGAGACAAGATACAATGTAAAGCAAGAGTCTGAACAAGTTCTAAACAACACTTAGTAACATACTAATCTTTCTTTCTCATAGATATTTAGTGTGTGCATGTGGAAATGAATTACCTCTCGAAGTGAATATTTAATAGGTAGAAAATGAGGAAAAACTAGCCAATGTGTAGGAATGATTGATTTTGATAAGTGATTTGTAAATGAAAGGTGGAAGGAGAGTGTAGGTTTCTCCACTACTGCTTGAGAATCCATAGCCATGACATAGGTGTATTTGATTCTAGTCACAACATTGCTCTACTACTAGTTAGACGTCCATAGCCTCGATAGATATATTGGAAATACCTAAAGAGAGAGTTAGATATTAATTAGTTTTGATTTTCTTTATTCTTTTGCTTTTGCAAAGTATTTCAGCTCTCTTAATTTTTTTGATGAGGGTTAAGAACCACTTTGATGTCTTGATGGAAGGATGTGGAAGTGATTACGATGACGACATTGGCTAGTGTCAACAAATATGTCCTAAAATTTATTGAAACAATTTTATTAGATGAAGAGAATGACAATATCTCTAAGAGGTCGGGTCGTTGTTTAATTTACCATGGTGATGAAATAACAAGGTCAAATAGATACTATAGAGATAAATGTCTGAGAATGAGTGCGAATAGACTAACAAAAATATCATTAAAGGGATGAACATGGTGGATGAATTATAGAGGAATGAAAAGAAAGGGAAGAAAGAACATCCATGTGTATGTAATACCTAGTTAAAATATTTGATCTTTGTACCTTTGATTTATTTGTAATGTTTTAACATTTTCTCTTTTCTTTTTTATTTTTGAAAATTTTGGGACCAATAATGTCACTCGGCATGATAAGATCCAATTTTTTTTTGTGATTTCTTTGATAAGAGAGACTAAACGTGTTTTTTTACCAAGATTCATATTATCTCCAATCTCGATGAGTGTGGTGAGATCATATTCGATAAGTGACGATGAATTATCTTTCAACATGGATTTTGTATGTGGAAGATTGAGTTCCCTATCCATAGGTTTTTTTACTTTGCACCATACTTGATGGTTGTGTTGGTGTGTATTTTTGAATCTCATTTTATTTTTAGACTTATAAATGTTGTATTTTCTTGGAGCTTTTGAGATATTCAGATGTTTGATCTTAGCTTGATGAAGACACCGTTTATGTTCCATGCTAAGTAAGGAATGATTATCTTGATCCCGAGAAGTGGGAAAAAAAATTGAACGCTTAGGATTGATGAGAGGAATGGTAGAGATTATGGTGGGATTTCCACCATTATTGATAGAAGAATGATATGATATAAAAAAGGATACGGTCCAAGAATTGAAGAGGAAAGGATACCAGGAGGTGAGCCACATATAAAAGATGGAAGGCTACTAGGATGTGGCCCAAAGATGGAAGAATGAGGGCTACTGAGAAGGTGAGCCAAAAATATAAGAAAAAGGGATACTAGGATGTGACCCAAGTATATAAGAAAAATGGATTTTAGGATGTGGCCTAAGTATAGAAGAAAATGGGCTACTAAGATGTGGCCCAAGAATAGAAGATATTGAGATTGAGGAATATTGATGTGTAAAGAATGATTGGGTGATGAGAAGATAGGCCATGGATCAATGTTAGAGCTAGGAATTTCTTCATGCAATGAGGAATGTTAAGATGGAAGAATGAGAAGAGGATCAAGTTCAATGGTATTATGATCTTCCTCTATTTTCTGACAAAAGGAATAAATTTATTATTCCCAATACATGAACACATCGAGTTCAAAAGTGAATCCTTTCTCATGATCCTCTAGAGGAATGTCATTGTGTAACCCCATGAAATTTCCAATTACGTCTTCACTCACGAAATAAATCGATTGGTATGGGTCATTGATGGTTGACCATAGTAGGTTGATTGGAAGAAAAAAATCCAAAAAGTGTGGAATATTTAGAAGATGTTTGATGATGTAGATGAGGAGAACATTTGACCTTATTGTGTCCCCAAATTAATTATATATTGTGTCAAAAATATATCTTAGCACATTATTTATTGTGAATTTTTCTACATGGATGTAAACATTGATATTTAGAAGAATGATGAAGATAGAATAAGATATGATTGAAATGACCTAGGGGCTAAGGAGGAATTAGATTTTGATTGATAGAAGAAGATGAATCAAGAGATGAAGTAAATTTAGATTTTGATGTCTCGCGATTGGAAGAAGATGTGGATTTGCAATTGGTTGGTATAGGTTTTCCTATAAGATGATATAATAAAGGTAGAAAAAGAGGATCATGTATCCAATTAGTGGATTGTAACATAAGAGTTGACTTGGACAATTGACTAGAAGGACTTTGAGTCACACAAATCTTCAAAGGAGGAAGACTTCGTTGAGGTGACTGATAAAGGAGGTCCTACGAAGAAAGATAGGACCGCGACTCATAAGTCAATTTAAAGGAATCTAAATAATATTTTGGATCAGAATCATTAGAATACCGAGGGGAATCAAAATAATAGTTTAGATTAGAAGTATAAGAATCATACCACCTACTATGAGATGAAGGTGGGGAAAAGGGTAACCAAATGGGTTCTCTAGCATGAAGAACCAAATGAGGTTTAGTTGTGATGGTTATATTTCTATGTAAATTCCTAAACCTTGGTTCCCTATTTTCGTAAGTATAAGGAACCTTGTGATAATTATTCATTGTTGAAATTGTTGGGTCCAAATTCCTAGACCTAAATAGTATGATTGAATTCCTTTAAATGGAAGGAAGTTCCATGTTGATTCAGGAAACATAATGACAACCAACTAGACATTTTAAAAACAAATAGGGTATACTTGTGTGATTTTCCAAAGGGAATATAAGGAAAATAAACATTGTAATGACATAATTCTGATAATCCAACAAGGTTTAGATAACAAGTTGCAAGTGTAAATGTCAAAATGGTTGATCAAAATTTAGCAACACAAAGGATACAAATGAAAAGTTCCTAATGTTCAATTTGATTCAAGAGTTTCTTGATAGGAAATGTTTTTGCTAAGGTTTAGACCCTAGTGTCTTGGATGTCATTCTTGTAATAGGTGAATTGTTTTACAAAAGGTTTTGTCTAATGTGATTAAGGATTCAACAAACCTAAGTAAAATGTATGACAATTTTCAAGGTCACAAAATAATGTCAACAATGGTCAAAGAATAATGAATCGATGGATCAAAGGATTGTTCTAGAAAACAAGTCTAAAAGATAGATAATCACAAGGAAAAATCATGCAATTTTGGTAAACCAATCCAATCTACAAGGAAATACTCCCTATGCAAATGTTTTTCAATGGTAGTTCAACATAAGATGATCAACACAATGTCAATACTTAAGTAAAGTTTAAGATAAACAAGGTGTAAGTATTAACAAGGGGTTGATGTGACTTCTGATCAAAGTATACTATAACCAGTTTTAGACACAAACAAGGCCTGAATCCCAAAAAGTGGAAGTTACAAGTGCGAGCAATGCAACAATACCACTTAGATACATTCACCAAGATTTATGGAAAAACAAGATATTAGTATAAAAATAGTGTTGATACAATGTAAAAATGTAACAATTTTTTTCAAGGTTGAGGTAATGTTTAAAAAGAAACAAAGCCAAAGTATACCAAGGAATTGTTAAGATGTGAGTATCCTAATGGTAAAATATAGAGACTTTGATAGAGTTTACAAGAAACAAGACGTAAGTATTGAAATTGTATCAAGGAGATGTGAGCAACGTAACACTTCAAAGGAAGATCAATGATGAATCAAGCCTAACTACAATGAAAATCTTGACATGGGTCTCAAGATTAAATGGCTATCAAGATAATAAGACATACCAACACACTTTTAATGTTTACCATCTAGTCTCAAGCAAGGACGAATATAAATAGGTGAAAAAGTGGTGGACACAATCAATCAATAACACACGTATGTTGCTCCTCTTTTGATCAAAAATATCAAAAAGAGAGAAAAGGATTAAATCAAGTGGGGGTGAAAATACTTGGTGTCACTTTGAAAAAGTTTCTCCTCATCTTATGGTGAGTGAAAAACTAAGAAAAAGCAACACTTCATAAATTTCATGATGAATAACACTTGGATCAAACTTTAATGAACTCTCCCCTTGTTTGATTAACAAGGTTTTGACTTTGAAAAATTTCTTGCTCTGTGAGAGATCTTTGAAACACAATTGGCTGTGTGTTCATATGTAAATTTTCCATGCTAATCTAAAGAAGCTAATACCTAATAGCTTCAAAGCAACAATCAAACCTACTATAGAACCATCAAGATAAGAGCTTATGAGAAACAACTTCTTCAATGCATGAACAATCTTAAACTAAATGCTAAGGTATTTCTTACTCTGTAGATTGCTAACTAACAAATGAACTTATTTAGATCACTTTAGTAATCAAAATGGAGTGGTTTCCTCAAGTTTTGAAGATGGAATATTACCAAAAATGACTAAAAGGCCATTTTTGGATCTTCCCATGCTCTTAAATTTGAGAGAATGGATGCAAGATGGAGAAGTTATTTCCTTCAATGGAGAATGGATCAAGATAAAAACGCCTTTAGTTTTCTCTAGGGAAAATAAGGTGTAAGAATAAAGGTAAAGAAAATAAGGTGTAAGAATAAAGGTAAGAATAGAGGGAAAATGGTGGTTTATTGATGGAGTGTCACCAATTTACGGGAAAGAGAATAGTTAGTGTAATTTAAGTATTAAAATTGCTTAGTCAAATTCAAGGTGTTTATAATTGTAACTTAGATGATCCAAAAAAATTTATTGACTTCCACGTTGATCTGTAAATTATCACTCTAAATCCACAACTCTTCCTTCATTGGAAGCCTTGTCATTCCTCCTCCCACATATTTTTTTATTCCACAAAGTTTATTGCATTCCAAAAAAATTCCTTTTATCATGAACTCTTCGTTTCATAGACTTTCATTTTCTTTCTACCACCTTTCCACGAAGTTTGAATATTTTTGTAACCCTTTGTTACCCGGCCTTCAAATTTTCTCCTTTTATTGATGACCACTCCTTTTCTCCATGGGTCCTCTTTGATATGCGGATTTTTGATGTTTCATAGATTTATAATGTTTTTCTTTGTGGAACCCACCAACTTATGTGGTATTTACTTTGAAAACTTCTCCAACACTCCATACTTTTATTTTGTTCTCCGACGATGTTGTAAAGTCTTAAACATTTGTACCATAGCATATTATTCTATGGTGACGTTCCCTTATTTTGTGTCTTCACCAAGTCCACAAAACATTATGCTCCTTCATTACCGAAGAAAACTACAACTTCCTTCCATGGGTGTTTTTCTTGAATTCATGTGATTGTATGAATCAAATTAAGTTGTCAAAATAGAAAGGGTGATATATTTTACAATAGTTGGATGACTTCCAAGGGACGTATGCCTACGAGATGATTCAATAGTATCCTAGGATATCCATTGGGCACGGACTCAACATACAACTTAGAAAATTTTGTGAAATCAAGATGCTCCTTTATCAAAGTACCTTTTAACTAACTTTTCCTTTATTCTATGGAGTATACCACTCGATGTGACTTTTAAAATTTCATTTGTCCCATGGACCTAGCACATGAAATACATATGGAACCAATACTTGTGTAACAAAGTAATTATTCAAGAGATCACCACAAGGATTGAGGTAAAATGAACTCAATCAACGATAACAACACAAAACCAGAGGGACCTTCTAACAACACAAGGAGAAGAAAAACAAAAAAACATAAATATTTACATGATGCAATGAAACAAACTTATTGACAAGATTTTAGATAAATTCCATTAATCGGGATTTTAAGTGCCTTCCCATCAAGCTTAGATAACTTTAAAGAGTTATCCTTCTTATAGGCTGTAATGATATATGGCCTAATCTAAAGTGCATCAAACTTAGAGTGCCCCTTTAGTTTAGTTTTGCTTGCATCCCATTTTAAAACCAAATATCTGTTTAGAAAGAACATGCGTTGGATTTATTTTCAAATTATTATTTGGTTTACCTTTGATATTCCTCTAATTTGATCATGGAAGATTAACTCATTTCATAAATTCTAAATAGCTCCACCATTGTTACTATTCTTTCATCCTTACCCTCTAATTCTAATTTTCATGCTAGCTCCAATCAAGGAAACTCAAGAGACAATGGAATATAGGAATCTCTAGCATATACTAGGGTGAAAAGAGAGTTTCCAATTTCTCTTTTTGGTTTGATCTTATCATCCCAAAGAGTATATTTGATATTTTATACCATTATCCATTATTCATATCCATTTTTATCTTCAATATCATTATCAAGTTCTTGTTGGAAGATTCGGATAAGACATTATGTTTCTTGGAAAAGCTGGTTGTTGATAAAAATAAACACTTTTAGGGGAAAACAATCCCTCCTATTTTATGGGGAGGTTCCCTTATTCAAGAAAAATTGAAACCCTAAGTATTTACAAATGTAAAAACTAATTAATTTTTGATGAGGATATTGGTGTTCATGAATGGATTCATTTTTCTCAATACAAAAGATAAACAAAGAAAGGGCATGGAGGAATTACAACAATATGAATAGGGTAAGACAAGTTGATTAGGGAAACACAGTTAAAACTAAATGAATTATCAAGGATAAATAAATCCTCCTTGGTTCTCCAATATTACCAATTGACTGTAAAAAAGAGCGAAAAGAAGAAGCAACACTTTCAAATAAAGAGATTGCATATTTTTATCCTACTTATGCATGCAATTACAACTAAATCACATGTGTGATTTATTAAATGAAAAACCCTCATCACATATAATGTGGATTGGATCAAAATTCAACACATTTTACTCCATGGATTTAAACACAAAGTCTCACCTTTCAGATAAAAAAACAACCACATTAACTAGATTTTAGGAAAGAAATGGAAAGAACTTGAATATAAAAAAAAAGGTTTTCTTCTGTATTGATCAAAATATGTATATTTTCATCCATATACACCAATATCCAACCCATTTTACAAATTTAATGAGGCCTTATATAGGATAGGGAGGATGTAACTACCTTTTCTAACTAACTGTTCTTAATTAAGTGTTAAGCACTTAATTAATTAATTACATAAGTTGGATTTATTTTACAATTTTTTATTTTTTAAATAATAAATACAACTTTAAAATAAAAACAATTAGAAGTTTTTATGTGCAAAAGGATGAAGGAGCAGTAGGAAAATTTGAGTTTATCACCTTGATATTAAAAACATGCACCCAAAATTTTGTCACAACTGAAAATTTTGTGCTTTTGAGGACAATGGTGTTTGCTAAAGTAGTCAACCAACTTCCAAGAGCATACTCCATTTCTTTGGAAATTCCACCATTATGCACAAGTCCCTTTGTTACTTCTACGATAAAATTTTTAATTTCAAAGAGATCCTCCATCTTATCCTTATTGACCAAGTATTTTTGAATAGCTCTTCTTTGATAAGTGATTTGAATTTTTACTTTATCTAATCAACTGGATTCAATTATGTCGAATTATCTTTGAAAATTTGGAAACAAAGGGCTTAAAAATTATTGAAGATCCTAGATTTCAATGATTCTCCCTTTTAAACTATAGTCTTCAACTCATTTGTAACCTCTCTTGAACCTTAATCCTCCACTCCACACTGTATGTCTAAGTCTTAGACAAGTTTCTCTTTGAATCATCAAAAACCTTATGAGAGGAATATTTTTCATTTTTTGAGCTCATGATCCAAATATCTTACACGCAATGCCTTGCCTAAATCTTGAGCTCTTTGTCAATGGTGTCAATTTGAGAATTAATTTGTTCTTGGGTTGAGGTGATATTGTCATATAATTTGTATACCTCATATATAAATTACAATCCCAAAACTAGATTGCCTTTAACCCATGCCTCAGATGATTTACCAAATGCATCATGTTTTTGAATCTATGTGATGGCTATGGCATCAATTATGGTAGTGGAAGCAATGGGTGGAAGTGGGGAGAGGGGAGTAGGATCGAGAGGAGTATTATCTGATGAAAATAAAGACTTAATAAAATTAAAAAGAATCTACACTTGTTCCTCAAGTTTTTCTTGATATTTATTTTCTTTCTCGACTCTCTCAATGAACTTAGAGACAATCTCTCTAAGGTTATGCAATTATCCTTATGGATTTGATTCTCCAAGTGAGATCCTAGTGAGCTCCAAATTAGAAATGGATATTTCTTTATCACTCTTATCCCCTTTTGGTTTAGCAATCTCTAAGAATTGTTGTCCTTTTGAATTTTAAACTATATGGGATGTTGTATTGGCTTTCTTAGGATGAGGAGTTGGGCAAGAAGGGAAACCACTTTGCATCAAAATATGGAACATCAAGCTAAGATTGTACCTTTCTTTTCTTGTTGTCAATCATGGGTTGAACCCATGTGAAGGAATATCTAGAATAAGTAGATGAGGGAGGTAATGTAAGACCAATTTGGGAGATTAGAGGCTAAGAAATAAAAATACCAAGAGTAGAAGTCACAACTGAAGAAGATGTTGGCATTCTAATCTCTAACATAGGTCTAGAAAATTCAGTTTTCCTTGTGTTTGGCTCAATTATATAAAATTCATCTTCTTCCCCAATCTCTTCACCTTATTTTTCTTCTTCTTCATCCTACTTTTCCTCAGCTAATCATTCTTATTTATAAGGTTGTGATGTTTTTCATGATTAATGGAAACTTCATTAGTCATTCTTGAGTTTTCTCTTGTTCTACTCCTTGTTCAAGCATTTCTTCTTTCTTCTTAGCCTCTTTTGATTTATATTTTTCATATATAACTTTGTTCCTAAGTCCAAGGGTGAGGAGGAAGTATTTTTCTGGGTTGGAATATCCTTTTGTGAAGTAAAGGCCTCTAGGAAGAGGAGGTCTTCGTGACTATTTGAACTCTTTTATTTTCCTATTGATCCAATACCTCGTTCTCATGAGCTTTGGATTATTTAGATCACTAGGGTTTTCCTTCTCCTTTTGATACCAATGAATGGTAGGAAGATGATTGTACTCAATAGATCTTGTATATTCCACAAGTATACAAATAAGAATCATTATCTTCCAACCCTTCTAGAATAGTGTATAAATTAATGTTCATGATTTGTTGCAATGATAACCCATCAAATACTATTTTTCTCACCTCATATTCATCAAGTATAATCTTCTCATTAGTCTTAAAATGTAGGAACATATTTGTAGGTCATCCTCAGATTATTTGAAATGAAACCTTCTTGTCGAAGGAATCCCTTTTCTACTATGTATGGAGCTTAAAATTTGAGATAGTCCACTCAATGTTTTGACGATAAATGGTTAACATGTAAGTGTGGTTTCTCAATGAGATGGGGAATTGAATGCATGATATTTGGAAGTCTCTACAGGTTCTATGAAGCACATATATTTGTGTGTATAACTCAACAAGGATTAACTTTTCATTGCAATAAATTGGTAACTTATTTAGTACCCCTTCAAACCTAGCTGTTCGGATGTATGAGAACTTCCTAAATTGAATGAATTTTTTTCTATATGTTGAAATTAGTTGTGTGGCCTCTAAGTAAACTCTCTCAGTCACATTTCCCTTGATAATTATAACCAGGAACATGGTAAAAACATCATTCACTCTCCTATAATGAGTTTTATTATTCTCAAAGGTGAGTGGAGTGTACAATTCATACACTAGTGCATTTTTCTTGTTATCTTGCCTTGTTAACCATACCCATATCATGTAGGATGTTATAGTGTACATCAAGTATGAATTCATGTGGAATGTTTTTATTTGATGTACATTGATTAGTTGTTGAGTCAATATTTAAAAGATAATCTACCCCCAATTCAAACTTTTTTTTTATTCACATATCACATTAATGTATACACACATCCAATTTTGAAACTCATTGGTGGATGACATACCCATTATTTTGGCTAGTAGGGTGATCATGTCTGAAATTTCTTCTATGAAATCAATTCTGAAGAGAGTTTTAGGCAATTTGGAAGGCCCTTTCTTCTTGACTTTTAGCCAGGATTTAGCAATCATGGTTTTATACTTATCTTGGTTTAGGTCAAATAATCTCCTAGATTCATTCTGGTTAAGATGTTTTAATTTTCAAAGTTTTTAATTCCCAAGGCCACATTGATATGATGAGCATCTAGTTTAGAAATAACTTACCCTTGGGGATTTTTAAGTTCTTTAGTTTGTGGGTGAAAACTAGAAGCACATACGGGACCGTGTTTGTACACTTTGTATTGATGTGGGGAAGGAAACATCATAATCTAATCAACTATTTTTAACACATTGGGATAGAATGGTGGGACTATCATGTGTGATTATAGCCCATAATTTAGTCAAATTCATGTTTCTTACATCACTATTCGCTATGTTAGGCACAAAGGTTTCTAAGGATGAAATACGATCATACCCTACATATTGAAACTTCATGGTGGAAGGATTAGGGAAAAATCATTGAAAATGGAATCCAGATATTGAATTATATAGATTATTTCAAGGAAAGTTTTGGGAATACAAATAACTACTAAGAAGGAAAAATACGGGGTAAATGTACTCACCTTTTACATAAAAAATGAAGGTGCCCTAGCACTTGATCTTGACACACTTTAAATTATTGAATTTGGATAAAAATGATGAAGTTATGGACAAAAAACCTCTTTAACATGCGGGAGTAGGGAAGTGGATAGAGAACATTAAACATGAGGTTAAAAAAGTGAGAATTAACTAAGTGTGGGAGGATATTTATATAGAAATTGACTCATATGGCTCAATTTGAGGTTTAAAATGGTTATGTGGATGATTGGAAGCCCATGGGAACTTAATTTAAACCCATTCGACTACAAATCGGTTATGATGGGTCACGGGGGAAAGAGAAGGAAAATCTTCTATATGTGAGAATCAAGGATGTCACATCCCACAATTTTAGTTTGTTTCATTAAAAAGGGATGAAATGATGACTTACTCATGCATTGTACTCATCACAACCTCTGTTGAGATTTGTGATCATAATTAATTTTATTAAAGGATATTGGGAAGTAATGAAATTTTTATAATTGATTTTGGAACATGCTTATGTGTCATTGTTATTTTGATCATATTATTTGAATTATGTGGCTAAGTTGATGACTTGGTATATCAGTTCCTAGATTCTATCTTGCACATGTATAGTGCCCCTATATGTTGCTATACTAGATTGATTAGATAACACAAATTGTATACTAACTAAAGGTATGAGAATGGAGTTAATAGTGCAAAGGTGATAGGACCATGTCATTCTTATTAATTCTTTCCTTAGACCCTCTTTATTTCAATGGATGAGCACCTTGGGCTTTGGCTATAATAACAAAGGTTATGTTATGTGATAGGATAATATAGCCAGGATAATGTTTGACCACCATGGAACCCAAATTAATAAAGTGGGAATGTGCATTTGAGCCCATAATGGGAAAAGCTTAAGTTGATGGATATATGGAAACCCAACCTCTATGTATCTTGTACAAACTAGAAAATATTTAATGACATTAGAATCTTGCTGACCACACAACATGGGGAATAATATGGTGACATGATGATTGAATATCATTATTGTTGAATAAGGCTAAATAGCCATGCAAGTCGAAGTATTTTAATAATTATTTTTAGAAGAACTTAAGACTCCAACTAAGTTTAGAGGAAGAATGAGTAGAGGGAGGTGATGATAACATCAAAGCCACTATGTGGTAGTTATATGGATTAAATGACATTTATTATCTCCATTTACGAGACCTTGGGAAGATGGCCATCATTTTACTATTGTCTAAACCCTAGTCATTTTGATTCCACTATTACTCCACTCTAGTCGAGCTCTACATGAAATGGAAGAGTGTCAGTTATCTTTGAGTTGGACCTGGTTATTTTGTTAAAATAGTATAGTGTTAAATGCAAGGGTTTTGAACTATTGTTAGATAAATTGTTGGGAGACTTAAGGATTTTATAAAAGGATGTGAATGGGAGGGCTCGATTGTTGGAACTTGTTAATAATGTTGGTTTGATTCAAGGAGTTCGTTAACTAAAGATTTCAAGGATTTGGAACTTGAGAAGCTTTGCGGTAAATGAAAATTTCTGCAATATATATTTATATTTATCTTATTAAGTGGGTTTTTAGTTTGTGAATGATTATGGGTATTGTTTTTGTATGAGGTTATTTTTGGGTGTGAATATGTGTTCTGCTATTTGTGGATTAATAAATGTGACTATTATTCTAGGTATTTGTGATTACCATTACCCATTTTAAATATGGGTTTATATGTTTGTTAATAGTGAAAAAATTTTATTCGAATCTGGGTTTTGAATCTACTATTTGGATAAATAATGTTTTCAACATACCATTTAATGGTATGCTCTTAGGTCTTCTAAAAAGAAAATAAGTATTCTCATGGATTCTTCATTTAGCTAAAGCGTATATGGATTCATTTTTTTGAATGGTGAGGTCAATTCAATGTTTGGGACTTAGAAAGGGTTTTATGGGGTTCGGTCATTCCAATCGGTTGTCTCCATCCGGGAAGTCTTGATGCATTTTGTGACATGTCCATAAAATTGTCTTATTGATTCAAACTTGTAGTAATGATAGGCTGTTGAAAAGTTATGGAATGTTTCATTGGTTCAAAAATTTGCATATTATTGTTAAGAAATATTATATTAGCCACTATATATAACATAGAGGTGACCTCTGGTATAGCATAGAGGTGACTTCTTGGTAGTTCTTGGTGGATGAAAGTAAATTATCTTAAGTAGATTCTAATTTGATCTTGTGTAGTATTAAGTGACTTATATGATTTAATATTGTAGTATTTCATTTATTCAAATATTAAATGGCATAAAATGTTAAGTGGGAAAGAGGGACTTTCATGTCGGTTTAATCAAACCTGACCCTTTCTAACATTTTGCGAGATGGTGGAATTTAAGTCTTCTTGGAAGATTTTTTTGGAAAGATATTATGCATTTTGAATTATTGATTAAATGCTATATTGAATTAATTTCCATGATCGAAAGTGAGTGTCTTCTTGCTATTTTGTTAATTAATAAAGGCTATTTTTTCATTGATTTGAAGTATCTTGAAATAAGACTATATCATTTGTAAATATTTAAGATTGTGTGACATGAGACTATATCATTTAATAAATATTATTTATGGATATTATAATATAGATTTTTTGATTGGGGATATACTTATTTATTTAATTAATTTATTACTATGTGACCTATATTGGTTTAATATTGTTTAAATCAAGTGATAGATTATAACCTATCTAAAGGTTAGTGAATCAAAACATTATAATTATTCAAACAATGGGATGAATATAATATGGATTTTCATTTACTAATTTTGTTATTCAAATAAGTGACATCCTTGGAATGGTTCTATACTAAAGTAAATAGACAATAATCATGGCTGCGAGATTTACATGCAGTAAGATAATTAAAAATTACAAGCATTATGTAAAAAGAATGTAAGAATATAACTTAAATCTATATTTACAACTTACAAGAATATAACATGTTTAACTATACCCTAAAGTTATATTAACATTTATTAATATCATGCGTAATGATCATTCGTAAGAAATGAAGCCTATTATCTCATCAATGTGAAAGGGATCATAATGAAAAATGATATATCACTGTGGTAATTTGATCATTAATAATGACTCATAATAAATTAAGTGCACTTAAGGAAACAACTACTAATGATGTACTTAGTGCTAGTAGATAACATACGATCTATTTGTAGACTTAAATCTCTAGGATTCCATAATTAGTTATATGATACGAATATGATGCTGGATTTTAAGAAAAGCGACATGAAATTAAATGGATTAAGTGTAATTTTTCATATGTACAAAGAACAATAATATGTAATGAGGTACATAGGCAATTTCATATCACTTTGAGATATGGTATAGATGTATTTATCTATCTTAATAAACTAAATGAACCTAGTAAATAGGAATGGACATTAATGAATGCTTAAGTTGTTAACTATGAACTTAATAACTTAAGAAATGGAAAAGAATCCAGATAACTGAATTAGGTGAAGACAAGTTCCTAATGATGAATGTGTCATCACAAAACTGAGCATGGAAAACATGTGTTTGAAACTTTGGCTAAAGCAAAGTGTAAGTTGTTGATTACACTATCCCGATTCATCAAGATCTAATGTGTAGGATGTTAGATGGGATTCAAATATCTGAGTTCTAGGTATACACTTAGAAAACATCACTTGATTACCAATTCCTATAAAAGGAAACCAATAATATACATTGTATACACACTCATAAAGATTAATCTGTGAGGGATCGGTTACTTAAATGTGATGCGAGATGCACATGGTTTTTTACTATTATCAGATGGATTGAATTTAAGATTTATGCTAGATTTAAATTCTAGGTATTTAAATTAGTGAAGCATGAAGTTAAATTAATAAATAAATAAAATCCTAGTTGAGAAGTGTAATAAAGAGGTTGTTACATTTTGGTATCGAAGCGAGAAGGTTACAACTCTTAGACTTATTGGTTAGGGGGATTAAGCCTTAGGCAAACTAGGTAGTTGCTTAGGGTGCCAGCCATCAAGGGGCACTTGAATCTAAAAATTTCTTTTTTCAGTTAATTTTAGAACTTAAATTTAAAATAATTTATCTGAAGATTTAATATTGATCAACCCATTTATAGATATTATTGTATAGTAACATAAATTTCACGCATACACATAAAAAAGTTTTGTAATATTTTTGCAAGTAAAAGAAAATATCACATATTTATAAGCACATATGATTTTTTTGGTATTGTTACCCATTCTCTGATGTAGCTCCAGATTATGTAGGTGTGTAGTTTGTTCTAGAAAAAGGTTAATGTATTTTTTATAATGTCACTGGTGTATCTAGTAGAGGTGAGTATAATTGAAGGAAAAAAGTATTTTATTTTCTATTCTTAATTTTTGGGGAAAAATTCTATTATTTTGCTATGGAGGAATGCGTAGGCCTGGTCCAAATATGATCCTTCACAAAACAATGGGAGCTACATAATTGTTTTTGTTTCTTTGCAAAGAAATGGTGCTTTATTTCAAGATAGAGTTACTATCACCTACTTGATATGGCTAAATCAGACTTGTAAGAAGCCTTGTATAAAATATTGATTTTTTTGCATTTTGAGCATCTGCTATGATTAATGTTTTCCATCCATGAAATATTTTTCATCCTTATGTGATAATTTATTAATATATTTTTATTATTATTTTATTATGAGCATGATGTAAATTTAAAAATAAAAGAATATAGACATATTTTATTTATTTACTTTATGGAAATATTATATTAAATGAATTTTTGAGGAGGACCTCCACTCAAACTATTGCCTAGGGCGCTTCCAACCTTTAATTCGGCCCTGATTGGGTCCTTACGCTAACTAAATATTTTAAGTTGATAAGCGAGAACAATGAATAATGAAGTATGAGCTGTGAATAATGAATAAAAAATTCTCTAGGTTTGGTGGTAAGTAAGTTAGACACTCTAACAGTCCTTCATGACACACTAAAATTGAAGGATCTTTGGGAGACATTGGTAAAATGTTAACATGATTAGCTAAGGTAAACAACTTGAAATAATTGATAACAATCAATAGAGGGTTGCTAGATTTTGAAATGTCATGATGGAATATTTTGGAACTTGAATCCAACATGAAATAAAAACCCGCAAAGGGAGATGAAGTAGATAGGAGAGGACTATCTGCTATGTAAATAACAATGATGATTTGAAAGGCCAATCAGGCTAGAATGAGATCTACAATAAATTTTGACTCAAAAAGAGAAAAGTATACAAGAGCATTATCTCTTCTCCACTTGTAACTTTAGGAAAAGTGGTGGAAATGATGTGGTAGAAAATGTATACTGCCATAATGAGTTCAACAAGAAATACTTGTTGTGATTTCTAGCAAGCAATAGAACAACGCTACGGTGACTAATAAGCTAAGATGAAGGAACAAGATTTCCTAATGTGACATTAGGTAAGTTAAGTATAAATTCATGTTGTTGTTTTAATTTGATACTAGTACAACTGAGTTCTTGGTATCTAGTGATTAGCTTAAACAGAATTAGAAATATGATTTATCCTTTACATGTGAAGAGAAATTACAAATCTATGTCTATCAATGCAACATTGACATTGTTTAATCTTCATCATGGAAGTTAGAGTTGTAAGTGAGCTCATTAAAGGGCTTAAGACATGGTGACTAATACTGATTGTTCCCATTGTAAGTCAAAAGTTTTTGGAATGAAAAACAACAAGTACGGAAGGTGCTATGCCCTTAACCTATTGGTTGCATTATGATATGAGTACCCAACTTGTGGCTTACCATATCATTTACTATATCATTTATAATTTCTCATGCTTAGTAGGTCGGCCTTGGTCATGGACATAACATATGAATAGTATATATAGGGGATTGTAGAAAGTATTTCATGATCATTTAGCATTTGAGTCTTATTGTATGGTTTGGAGGTTGCCCCTCGAAGTGGTGAAGCTATTTTAATTGCATATTGAGATCATTTATCTACAATATTGTGTTCTTTGGTGTTCTATTTATGCTCATAATCTGAATTATACAAGTAATTTCATTACAAGTGGTATCAGAGCTGCAATCCGGGCCAAAATTAGGGCAAAAACTATAATTTTTTTGTTTCTAATATATCCTGCTAAGAAGAAGAGATAATTTTTCATAGACTTTTTTTTATCAAAGTTACAAATAATTCCAAGTAATATTCCCTAAAAATTTCATACTTTTTTGATTTATTTTACAAAATTTATTACAAATTTAGGGTTTTTCATAAAATCACTCCCTAGGTTGCAATTTGTGGAATTTTCCAAGTTCTTTACATTTTTGGAAAGCCCTCAAAAAAATATTGGTAGTATTTTCTTTTTATTTTTTTCTAATTTAGATGAATTTGTATCGAAACCCTAAACCCTAGGGTTTGACATCATGGTGGGGCCTTCCACAAGAGCCAAAAAGAATCTGGTCACTCCGGGTAAAACCCTAGATAAATATGGGGTAGTGATAGAAGAGTTGGAGTTAGAAGGGGTAAATATAGATTCCTCAGCACTAGGGTTTACCTCAGTTGATCATAATGTGATCAACTTGAGTATGAACTACGAAATGTACAATCTGAGATGGCCTGTAAAGGAGACATAAACCAAATCAATCAGTGGTTGGATGATATCATGCAACATATAAAGGGTAAACAATATGTCCCAAATCAGTCCCAACTCAACCAAGGAGGATCTTCAGTTCAAAATAATGGGAAAAATAACCATGTTGGATAATTTTTCTAACCCAACCAGATTCTAACTTATTTGCAACCACAGAACATGATGGTGAAAGTGGAGATGCACAAATTTTATGGGAAGGATCCACTGAAATGGATAAATAAAATGGGGAACTTCTTTGAGTTACATCAAACCTCATCTGGACAAAAGATGACCTTTGCATCCCTGTATCTTGAACCAGAAAAATTTGTCTAGTATCAATGGTTATGTGCTTAGAGGAAGAAGAGTAGTATCAATTTCACTTGGAAATTTTTCTTGAGGATTTGTAATTGCACTATTGTTCAGTGTTTGAGATAAATACTTTAGTCAATTGGAAAAGTTAAGACAAATATGATTAATCAAAAATTATGTGCATCAATTCTAGAACCTATTCTTAAGGGTGGAGAATATTACGAGAAGAGACCTGAATGACCTATTTCTTGGGGTCTTAAATAACACATTAAGCATGAGATATGTATGTTTAATGCACTCAAGATTTCTAATTCTATTATCATAGCAAGTAGAGAAAAGGCAAAAAAATATTTGTGATAGGAGGCAACATTTCACTAACACGAGAGACTGTAGTACCCATTCTCCATCATTCACTCAGATAATTATACTAACTCATCAAAGAATGGAATAAAAATATCAAAAGGATTATGTTTTAACCGTCACAAAAATATGGACCGGGACACAAATGTTTTGAGAAGAAGTTGTTCTATATTGAAGGAGGAAATGAGGATGAAGAGGAAGTTGAAATTATAGGAGAAGCGAGGAACTAGTAGAAGATGAAGTAGAGGATCACCAACCTAAAATTTCTTGCCATGTGTTGTCAGGTATTACTACTCCCAAAACACTCAAGGTTATTTTCTATCTCAAAAAATAGAAGGTGACGGTGTTGATTGACTTAGGGAGTACTCATAACTTCATAAATAGTAAGTTAACTTCCTGACTCAATTTTTTTATTTAACAAACTCCAGAAATGCAAGTTATGATTATGGATGGTGGGACATTCAAGTGCATAGGAAAGTACCATAGTATATATATTTCCATGGGAGACTACATGTTAGACTCGCCTATGTTTGATATTTCTATGGGAGGGGAAGATATTGTTTTGGGTGTTAAATGGATCATAACCTTGGGTACTATAGAAATGAATTTCCAATAATTGTTCATGCGATTTCATTGATAAGGAAGGAAAATACAATTGAAATGGATGGTAGTTAAGTCTCCAAATATTATTATCTCTCATCAGATGTAGTAAGCCAAGGGCACTAATTAAGACGCCTTGAGAGACAAAGGGATAAACCCTTGGTAAATGCTCAACAACTGTCAAGTGAGAAAGTCGTAATGAACTCAACAAGGTTTTAGTTGAGGTTGAGGCCAAATTTTTGGAAGGAATGATAGGGTGAAATTCCTAGAGGTAGAATTGGAGAAGGAGGAGGAGGAGCTTCTCAAGAAAAGAAAGGATCTAAAACAAGAAGAACTAATTAGTGCACAACTAAGGCATGAAATGAAATAAGAGAAGGCAAGGGTGCACAAAGTATATAAGAAAATTGAGATGATTACAAATGTTATTATCTTAAAGCATCCCGACCTAGCACCACCCAAGAAAAAATATGAATCAACCTTGTAGTTCTGGAGGATTTTAATCACATCCTTACAATGGAGAGGCAACCACTCACCTTAGAATCCATAGAAGAGGCGTTGGCGTGCCAAGAAAGGGATGAGAAGCTGAAGGTGGTACAAATCATTTCTTAGTATCCCAAACTCCTTGCTAATGTAAAGGACGTCACGTAAGTTCTTGAGGGTACTTATGATGATAGCACTAATAGGGATATGGTAGTAAGTATTTTAGCAAGGAATTTGAAGAGAAGAATAAGGGAACATAGTAGAGAGGGATAAGATCCTAGCTAAAGTGGATAAGAAATCAAAAGCTATCCATACCTTGTGGGTATCGATAAAAAACTAGTGAAGGAGTTATATTCCCATATCACTCGTAGAATGGACACACTCGATGACCTTAAAAAATAACTAGAGGGTATTGTTGATATGATAAGTTCCGAGGGGAAGAGATAATTTTTGAGGAGGTAAGCTCCCTAGTAGGTGACCTCTATCAGCAAGCGTAGAGTGAGGTAAATGCCTAGGAGAAGCTCGAGGTAGATATTGGAAAGTATTTCCCACTCCTCCTTTAACAATAAACAAATTCTTCTGCATCCCCCATTCTTTAATTCATTCATTCCTCATTCTTCATTCCTTCATTCTTTTTCCAACTATTCAGACTCCACCACTCTTTATTCATTGAAGGAAGGTGTTCTCGAGGATGGAGAACAAGCTTAGTGTGGGGTGATCTTGGGGCTCAAATTATTGGATAAGTGCTAAATGGTGTGTGGGAACATAGGGTAAAGGTGCACAAGATAGGGAATTTACAAGGGTTTAGTAAAACCCATGGCACATGCACCCAAAAAAGTAAAGGGTTTCAAGACTTATCCATATTTGGTGTTCCAGGAAGCACATGATAAGAGTGTGACCTAGCTATGTATGCGGAGTGGATAAGGTGCCACTTGACAACTTAGTGTTCAAGAAAGGAATATTCCATGCGATGGAAGGATCAAAAAATACATCATTGCGAGTGTGGAGAAATCAGATGAAAAGAAGCATGATCCATTAGAGGACCATCTTGACACTTGGCGATTGATCATTACTTCATAAAAGCATGGAAGTGGGAAGTACAACTATATATAGAGATGCTTAGGTAGAAGAAGGGACAATAGATATAGAGAGAATGAAAGGTGAAGCTCTGTAGGAATGATAAGAAGGTTCCAGAGAGTTGAGGTTCTCATTTAGAGGACTGTAGGGGTAATAGCTTGTCTAGAGGGATGGGTTTATAAAAATATTTTTGTAATATGGGAGCATAGTTAGGTTTTCGATGCATAAGTCTGATATGCATTGTTACATTGGCTGTCATGGCTTGGTGAATGTAATATGGTTACTGAAATTTGGATAATATGAATATAAGATTCTATTCTAAGTATAAATTGTTCATGGGTGTGAATCCTAGTATATTTCCTTTCTAGTATGGATCAGATCTGTTATTCATATAATGTTTCTCTAGTTATCTTAATGGGTATATTAATATAATACCTCATCTTAAGCTCTAATAATGAATGCATGGTTCTTTACCTTTCGCATCTAAGTTTCTATCATTTATCAATGTATTATCACAAGAATCGCATAAATGAGGGGTTCGGTGCCCCACGTGCCTCGGTGATTATTCAAGTCCCACCTGGGTGATAGGCTAATGTGCATCGGATTAGAATGTTTTTCTAAGGGCATAAAAGTTGAATACACTATCTAGAAGGGATACATCTACAAATGCCTTACTATGTGCAATGTGTTTCACACGAGAATGTTTCGAGAATAGAGTTGCTTCTATCGTTTCATTCTCTTGAGAAAGAGATAAGGGTTAGGGCTAGGAGGAATACCTGTTGAATGTTGGGAAGGTGTGCGCGTACCGTAGAGAGATCAGATCGATTGTGAAGAACTCCTTTTTGTCTGGGAAGGACTACCTATAAATAAGAATGCAAGACCACTAGATTTTAGTTAGACAACAAGTGAGGGAACTACCTTAGGCCCAGGAAATATTAGACTTCCTTTCGAAGGTGGTCAGTTCCCCATTTAATATGAATTAAAGCAAAATGATAACAAAGAACTACAAGATAATACTTACTGGTTCCTGATGAAGATACAGGTCCAAGGAATGTGGTGGTGACAGTAAGGCTTAGTTGGGATGATCCGGTATTAGAAAGTGAGCTGATGAAGCTATCCTCAGTCTTTTCCAACACTTGAATCGAGGGTGACAGCGATCCAGTTGCTCAGTTGCAGTCTTCGGCTCGATGCTCTTCTCTGTAACCTTTTCTGCTTGTTTCACTTCTCTTTCTCCTGCCCAAATGAATCTCGGATCCTTTCTTTTTGGTTGGGGGAGGTCATTAATAGGGAACCGATGGCGGTTACGTAACCGACGGTGGTCGAGTAGGAACCGATGTCAGTTAGGTCAAAGTGGCTATTTTTAGTAAAACAACCATCTTTCCCTCCTTTTCTCGAGGGATTAGTTGTGGGCTTGGTCAAGTCATTATTAGGCTCGTTTTGGTGCGGGTGAGGGGTAATGAGTCATGGGTGTGGGTCTGGACCAAGTCATAGGTCTTAATTAGGTTGGTTTAGGGTTAGGGCTAGGTCATGGTGAGGTGGCGAGATGAGGTGGCGAGGTTTGAAGATGTGGATTTATTAATTATAAGGTAATTAATAAATCATTAGGTGTGTAAGGTTTTAGGTGGTGAGGTAGGGTTAGGTTGCGGGATGAGATACGGGGTAAAGGGCATCGTAAGACCCAAATTTGGTGTCTACATTTTCCCCTTGTTGTCGTGTAGCTTGTATTTTAAAGCTGCACTGACAAAAATAAAAAGTGGTTGCCCCAGTTAAGGGTATAGGTAATCCCCCTCAAATCTATCACAGATTGAGGTGACGTGAAATCAGGGATAGGGTTGATAAAGGGTGAATTATGATGAGATGATGGTAAGATGGTGGGGTAAGTTCAAAGAAGCTGACGCACGTTGAAATGCAGTAGTGCGACTAGGGTACATGAGTTGAAGAGCAAACAAGCAATTCATAGGCAAAGGTCGATAGTTTATCCAAACAAGGTTGATATAATCCTGGTATCCAAGGCATAGGAAGTAGCTCTAGGGGATATAACGGGTAAGGTACCGGAACATTTAGGCATGTTCGGTAGTACCAAATGGTTGGTTTGGTTGAAATAAATGTCACGGTCTTGGTCTAGGCAAGGCTGGTCGGCTGAACAAGTCAAGTATCCTAGTCGGGCTAAAACACGAACAGGTGAGCACGATTGAACAAACAACTACATTATGGGTGGATAGAATCATAATTTGTGGGCTTCGGTTGAGGTACTTAATTGGTGTGGCCATAGGTCGGGCCGATTGGTTGGTTGTGGCCTTGGGTCGGGCCAAGTGATTGGGTGCGGCCTTGGGTCGGGCCAGTTGGTTTGTTGCGGCCTTGGGTCGGGCCGATTGGTTTGTTGTAGCCTTGGGTCGGGCCAAGTGATTAGTTGCGGCCTTGGGTCGAGGCCGATTGATTTGTTGTGGCCTTGGGTCGCGCGATTGGTTTGTTGCGGCCTTGGGTTGGGCCGAGTGATTGGTTGCGGCCTTGGGTCGGGCCGGTTGGTTTGTTGCGGCCATGGGTCAGGCCAAGTGATTAGTTGCGGCCTTGGGTCGGCCAATTGAGTGGTTACGGCCTTGGGTTGGGCCCATGAATTCAAAATAAGGCTATTTAGCAAAGCCGGGGTAGGCGATGTGTTGTGTTTTTCCTATTTGTTGGTTGGTAAAATTTTTGATATTGGTAGGGTAAGGTTGTTGGAGTTGGTAAGGTATAGGTGAAGCGAGGGTTAGCTTACCCAAGCATAAGGGAACCATGTCCTGATTAAGGTCAACATATAATCCCAGATTCGGGTAAAAGAGGCAAAAATGTCCCATAGTTGGAAAGAGCTAAACAAATCATGTATTATCATAGGATGAGCTTGAATCTCTAGGTACCTTGCATAGGCGAGAAGTCGATAGGTGAAAAGAGTTGTATAATCACAATATATCGGATATACGCACGTCCCTTGAGTTTTGTTATTGTGAAGAATGGTGAGGTGAGGTGGATGGTATGGCTGGGGCACAGAGAACTTGTTATAAGGTGATTATTCTGATGGAAGAGAACCAAACCAAAATAGACAAGTCCATGACTCAAAAGTACTTTTGAATACTGCTTTTATTTTTCAGGATATAGACTGATCGGTGTGGGAAGTCTATATGGGATATGCATTTTGTTGTTCTTGAGGTCTTCACGAAGCTGATCAATGCGAGAAGCTTCTGATAGAGGCTGAATTTGTATAGCTGTCCTTCGAGGGAGCAGTCTACTTATAGTAGCAGATGTGGCTTTGCACATAGTTGTCCTTCGAGGGAACAGTCTAGTTTATAGCTTAGAGGTCTAGATGTCTGTTTGACATGAAGCATCTAGTTTTGTAGGAAGTTTGACTCAAGAATATCCCAGAATTGTATAATTGAGAACTTGTTATTTTGATACTTTTAAGTCATGGACCAGACTAAAAAGGAGAAGGCATCTTTAAGAGGAGGTGATGATCAAACTACGTGGGTTGGATTTTACTTTGAGATGCATGACAAAAAAAAGGTGTATGAGGTGGTAAATGAGCTCAAGGGATGAGCGCAAGGTAGATAAGAAGTGATGTAACACTAAATTCAACAATAGAATGGTCGGAGATGCAAGGAATTAAGGGGTTCAGGCTCGGGTTTACCATTAAGCAAAGCTAAATGATAAGTACCTGATCCGTAAGTGTGAGTGATAATGTAATGTCACGCAAAGAGGCGATAAAACCAAGGAGTTTTCGAAAGGACACCAAAGACACATTTCTTTGGTTGAAGATGGACACATGATATTATAGCAATGGTGATCGAAAATAATGGTTAAAACATCAAGATGTTCACTGTGATGTTTAGATTTTCCAAGAAGATCATCGAAATAATTCTCAAGGATAGTATGCATAATGTCATGAAAAATGTAAGTCATAGCCTCGCGATAGGTCACACCAAAGCATTCTTAAGGCCAAAGCGACATGACACAATAGACAAAGGCTCCCAAGGAGTAATGAAGGTGGTTTTATGTTGATCGTCCGGGGCTACCAAAATTTGATTGTATCCGAGAAGCCATCCATGAGAGAAAGCATCTCATGGCCCGCAGTGAGATCAACAAGTTGATCAATGCTAGGTAAGGGGAAGTCATCCTTTGGGCAAGCGAGGTTAAGGTCCCAAAAATCCGTGCATATCCAAAGTCCCCCGTTGCTTTAGTGACAGGTACGACATTAGAAATCCATTGCGGATAGTCAATAGGTAAGATGAAAGAAACAGAAAGAAGGCATTGAAGCTCTTCTTTCACCAAGAGGGCAATGCGTGGATGCATTTTTCTCAGTTTTTGTTTAACTGGTTTAGAGTCTGGTTTCAGAGTGATGTTATGGATAGCAATGTCAGGATTGATTCCTGGCATGTCGGCGTAGGACCAAGCAAAAGCTTGATTACGGGCACGGAGGAAGGTAGTGAAAGCGGCTTGTTCTAATGCGTCAAGAGATTGTCGATCTTTACAATGTGAGGATCATCCTCCATGTGGATGTTGATTTCTATAGTTGATTCATTCAACATGGTTTGAGTTTCAGATGGTAAGGTGCGTTGAATATAAGAGTCGTCCGCGCCAAGGTAAGTGAGGATGGAGTCGTCATCCTGGCACTCAACAACATTAATTGAAGGTGAGTCTTCTTCGATCATGTCTGGATACAGAAGGGGAAGAGAAGATGGGTCTTCATTATCGCGTTGATAAGTGAGAGGACCCAGGAAGATAGCATTTATGAAAAAAAAAAGTTAGGAGGGATAGATTCCGGGTCTATCGACTCTGTGGGTGAAGATGGAAAAATGGGCGAGGATGGTTCGGAAGGAGTGACTTCATTGTTTTCCTGGATACAATTGACATGAGGTTTCTTTGGTGTAGGTGGTTCAAAAATCCAAGACCATGACAATCTTTGTGTTTGTGGGTAGTTACGGGAATGATCGTGTGTCGGCCTTGTTCATAAAGACCAAAACCAAAACCCTTCCAAGCACAATGCGTCAGGAAGGTGAGGGAAAAATGACGGTTGGTTAGATATCAAAAATAAGATTGGACGGTTTCAAGGTGTAGGTGTGGCTACGGTGGTGGATGGTTGAGGTGTGGGTGAAGTAGATGTTGGGTTGGTTGAATGGCTTACAAGCACATCATTTCGATATAAATATATAATTTAGAATCTTAGTACATTACAAATCAAAACAACCATTCTTATAATAGATAACCATATGCAGCTGTAATGACTCGGAGTACCTCCGATCTATTCATTCCATGACTCGGTAATCTACCGATCTATTCATGAGTATCAAGAGTTGGCATTTTTATTTTAACACATCACTCTTGCGGTTCTCTTCCCTAATCTGGGATTCAGAATGCTCTATCCAAGGAACCTATCTGAATAATTGTTACCATTATTCATCGGCATCTCATCCCTTAGACTAGGTGACATAGGACAACGCAATCAGCAGCTTGCGATACTTTGGCCAAAGATTTGAAACATAATGCTTATGTCTCGTATTCCTTGACGGCATACTCGTCAATCTGGAATACGTCCTTCACCCCATTCCTTTGTTATGTAGAATGTCTTATACTGACTTCTGTCAGTCTCTCCTGCCCCAAGTTATTCACTCAGAAATGGATTAATAATATGGCAACGTTATAAGGATGCTCTCGAGAACTAGGGATACTCTGACATACTGGGTCAACCCTAGTTAACCCTGTGTGTCAAGGTACCCCGAGTCTCCAGGGGCAGCCTCATAACATGACCATGTCGGTAACCAGTCCCGGAGTAAAAACTTGTTCGAGTTTAAGGAGTAAATCTTGATGATCAATGCAAAGGGTGTCGCCATAAGTCACCTGCATTGTTGTATCTTCGAGAAGATCCTAATCTTCTCGAAGGTACAACCCTGCAATCGACTTGTGCCATCAACCTTCAAATCCGCCTCGATAAGATCTACTAAACTTTAAGGTGTTACTTACGTGGAGTTTAAATTATACTCTAAGACACTCCTTTTTAGGGTAGTCTTTTCCCAACCCCTGGGTTCCTCATCTTAAAATTGCCTTTCTTATTAAGACCCATTCCACAAAGAGAAGTTTAATAAGATTGAGGTCTCAACAAGGAGATCATTGTTTCACAATAATCCTAATCTACGAAATTGGGTAGTAACCCCAAGTCTTCTCATAAGATTGCTAACTTATCCCTTTTGGGTTTATTCCAGATCTTTAAAACTGAAATATATCTTACTTATTAGTGTTAAGATATAGTGATTTTAAAAACATTCAGTACGTTGTCTTGACTTAGATCAAGGTTAGAGAGTAACAAATTACTCTTCCCGTTCAGCTTCCTGAAAGGGTTTATTTTAACCTTAGCTTCTCAAAAATCAGTGATCTAAATTACAATTAGCTTTAAATAGATCATAATAGAACTACTAAACAATCATAAGTATTCAGTCACATAACCTTGCAAAGCTTACTTAGATAATCACAAATGTCTCCAAGATATACAATAATAACAATGCTCTTAAAATCATTCGAACCGAAGAAGATCAATCCCTCATGATACGAATGCAACACATAAGTAACAAATACCTCATTCCATTCATTTCTAAGCTATACAAATACATTTTATGCATTCAGCATATTGGATACAATACTCAACAGCAAAAGAACATCGTTCTTCAAGTAGTACATTTAGAGAATCAAATTGAAATTCATCATAAAACCAAATTAAACGATCTGATCATCATATCAGATCTGCGTGCCTTTACCACTTACGGCAACCATCTGCAAAAATTGTCAACACGGGTCAGTTCGGTGAACTGAGCATGATAAGCACTAATTCTTAAAACAATTGCAATCCACCAATTGTTCTCATTAAACAACCTGTTTAAATGAAATCATTTATTCAAATTCCAAACATAAGTCAGGCTATTCATCTTATATGTTAGAGACTAAGAACAAATGAATACAACCAATCTAAGACAACAAAACTCCTACAAAATTGTTTTTAACAATTTCTCAAGGCAATTAAAACATTCAACAAGCTCACTATCTTAATTCTTTTATCATCATAACACATTTCAATGGTATTGACAAGTATACCCATTTATACAGCAACACACATTTTATACCAGTTTCTCCATACAATAACTCAGTTTATTCTTGTTATGCCCCTACCATAGAGATCGCAAAAGGATGCAAGAAGAAAGCACACAAGTTTTCCTGTCTAGGAGAGAGAGGATTTTTCCTATTCCATTTACCATATACATCAACATATAAATTACAGTCAAGAAGAAAGAACAGGGTCCATCAGAATCCTAAATCAATAACATTCTGGACTGTACCGACTCCTTTAGTTTTATACATATTTATTTACGCCTGCGACTAAACAGTCGGGATTACCAGAAGAACTACAGTTCCATCTAAATCCAAAAAAAATCACCTGTAGCTACTAAACGATTCAAGAGTTCACGCAACAAGCATTAATAAATAATCCAACTCCAATAGGCTCAATAAAAATTTCCATATTATTCAACAAACATGAAAAATATCCAACGCCATCGCCTGTCATGGCACAACTAAGAGCTCTTTGTTTCAGTCAAACTTGAAACAAGATCACATTAAAACAATTAACATTTCCATATGAAATACAGTGACATTCACGCAGAGTCGAAACACAATATGCACAGCTTCATTCAACTAAGCAAATCCCTACGATTATACAACATGGGTGTAAATTAGAAGTCGTTTTCAAGAAGAACAATCACAACTAGGTCCTCACAGGAGCCGAGTTCCATACCAATAAATTTTCCTCAAGGTTTCATTTGAAGTCGAGTTACTACAAAATATAACAGGGTATCAACAAAGTCGAGTTGATAAAGAAACCCCAACCTTTAATTCCTCAGAATCGAACTGAACATAACACAACGATAATAAGAAAGAATCAAAATGATATGCATGCTCAGCGAGGCTGAAATCGAGAAACGAGCCAACACGCAAAGCATATCATGGATTCCAACAAATGCAAATCCAACCAATACTTATAATCAAGGTTTAAATTGAAGTTGAATTCATATGACAACAATTCAAGAATCCTAAAAGTACTCACAGTAAAAACTTCTATAGAGTTACAACATAAATTACCTTTCAATGACTCCATCGAAGTCAATATCATTTAGTATTCTTAACAAAACAACAACATTCATAACCAAGCTTGACAGAAGTTTGAAATACTAGATACATTTCAAGGACTCTCACTGAGTCAATACCGACCGTATTCATAACTGAGCTTACACAGAAGAGAAAAACATAATATACGCTTCAAGGATTCAAAAAGGAGTCGAACCCATGTAGTATTCTTCAAATAAACTTCTACAGAAGTAGAAAGATACAAGATACATATTAAATTCAAGAATTCCAACTATATCAATAACATACAGTATTCACGACTGAACTCCTACAGAAGTAGAAACGTATGTTACTTTTCAAGGACTCAAAAAGGAGTCGAACCCATTTAGTATTCTCAATTAAACTTCTACAGAAGTCAAAAATACTATCTATTCAAGGATTCCAACAATATCAAAAACATATAGCATTCACGACTAAACTTCTACAGAAGCCAAAACATACTATCATTTCAAGAATTCCAATAGTATCAGTTTCAACAAGTGTAAAAAGCAAGGCTTCTACAGAAGTCGATATCAACCAAGAAAACTTTTCATGGACTCCAACAGAGTCAAATTCATTACATTATCCTTGCAAGCATTTCTACGAAATCTAACCGAAATGCAAAACACAGCAAGATAATTCAACCGTATGAAACAAAATGTACACCCAGCAAGGGTTCGACTGAATAATCGAACCAGCATGAAGATACAACAAACTAATTCATACAATGCTACCATAAAAACCAACTGGACCAAAAATCATCTGAACAGAGTTGTTCTAATGAAATCATTTGAAGGAAAGCAATATTTTTAAAAGTTAGGGCCTAACATGCCTGGTAATGTCGCTTAAAAATCCGAAGAAGACCTCTGAAAGAGCTCGAGCCTTCTCCTCTTCTTCCACATTAGATTCAACAACAATAATTTGTTATTTCCATGCCTTATAAACTTTCCTCGACAGAGAAAAGAGCTAGTTATTCTCATAGTTGCCATGCAACACCAAGTAGACTGGTTCGAAGAACCAGTGATCAAACAGAGAGAAAACCGGAGCATATGGAAAACCAAACAACCAACTAGTTTTCCATTTTGCATGCCTTCCCGAGCAATCCGTGCTCGGAAACCGAGTTCCTTAATTGCATTAACTCGAAATTCCCGCTCAATCTCCATTGCCACCGACCGCCATAGTTGGCGATGGACAAAAACAAACCAAAGACCATTTCCAGATTTGGCGACTCTGCCACATCGGATTTCACTAGCCATTTGAAACTTCCACCAAATCCCTTGTCCTTCATACTTATCCATCTCATTTAATGCCATAGAAACTACCGCCCATGGCTCGCACCCCTTCATAGGTCCCTTTCATCCATGATCATTAGTTAGGTTAGAAACATAGGTTAGACCTTAAGGTGATACTTAGTCTAACCTCCTTAGCGCTAGGTCACTAACCTTAGAACATTTAGCTTATAGTTTAGGGCTAGGTTAGATTAGCACTAATCCAACCCATAGGTTATAGTTTAGGTTTAGGTTATTAACCTTAATAGAACTAGTCTAGGTCTAACAAATAGAATCATTCAGTATAAGAACCAACAGATATACATTCCCGAAATGGATTCAATCCAGCCTTGATAATAAGCTAGCAATAAATATATCAGAATTTATTACCTGGCTCAAGGTCTAGACCTTCCTGATATTACGATATCGGGAACCAATTCATTTAACACGATCAACCTGAGTTAGACTCGGAATTGCTTATTCAACACATTCAGACCTTGCAACCTTCGTAAGGTCTATAATTTTTGTTCATCCCGAATAAACTTAAAACATCTCTTGGATCAATGCCACTGATCCAAGGCTGAGTCATATAGATGGGTAAATCCACAATTCATTTCAAATCAGATTAAACTCAGGTGCAAAAATGAAAGAAATAAAAGAGTCCAAGCATATCCTGGCTCAGTCAAAGATCTTCAAGAGCAAAGAAGATACAATCCATATCAAGCATGACTTCACAATCAAAGGAACACATCCTTTTTACAGAAGAAATCATATATCAACACTTGAATGCTCAGGAGGAAGTAACAATAGTTCAGAGTGTTACATGCTTCCCTCCTAAAAGATTCATCATCCCGATGATTACATATTTGATTAACCTTCAGGTCAACCAATTTATTAGTTCACAAAACAATGTGACTATTTCCAACTTGAATAGTTCCAGAAATCAATGTCACGATACATTTTATTCAGCCTGAATAATGTTTGCCTCAATCTGGCTTTCATATAAACATGAAAAAGATAAGTTCATAAAAAAATGTTTTGTCAACAGATTTCATTCTATTGAAAAAGAAAAGGAAAAGCAATTTTCATCTCTTCCAGATTTTCCCAAGTTGCACTTTCTTCGTTAAACTGGTCCCACTGGACCTTACATTGTTGTATTTCATGATTTCTCAAATGCAATTGGTGAGTTTCCAGCACTCGTGTGGGTTTAACCACGATTATTCCTGGGTCTTGGACCTGCAAGGAATTCCAATTTAAAACATGTGACAAATCTGAAACGTATTTCTTAAGCAAAGAAATATGGAAAACATCATGCATGCGAGACAAAGCAGGTGGTAATGCTAATCGATAAGCTACAGGATTGATTATTTTGACAATTTGAAAGGTCCCACGAAACGAGGTGACAACTTGGCAGCCTTGCCAAAAGTTATAGAACTCTTTCTGGGTTTAACACGAAGAAAAACCTTCTCACCAAGCTCAAACCTTCGATCAACCCGCTTAAGGTCAGCATAGCTCTTTTGCCTATCTGCTGCTTCCTTTAATCGTTCACGAATCAACTTAACTTGTTGTTCCATTTCAGTGAGGATCTCTGGTCCAATTACCACTCTATCCTCAACACTATCCCACTAACAGGGGTTCTGCACTTCCTTCCATAAAGTGCTTCAAATGGTGCCATTTTAAGAGATGAGTGATAAGTGTTGTTGTATGAATTCAACTAATGGAAGATACTCTTCCCATTTATACTGTTGATCCATGCAATACATTCGCAACATGTCTTCCAACACTTGATTTACTCTCTCAGTTTGTCCATCCGTTTCCGGATGATATGCAGAACTGAAGTTTAGTTTCGTTCCAAGAGCTGTATTAAGTGTTTGCCAAAATCTTGACGTCATTCTAGGATCCCTGTCAGATATAATCAATTCTGGTACACCATGTAACCTGAAAATTTCATGTACGAATCTTTTGGCCAACACTGGTGAATCATCCTTTAGATTTCCAGCGATGAAATGAGCTACCTTAGTTAGTTTATCTACAACTACCAGGATAACATCATGTTTATTCCTAGACATAGGTAACCCTTGTACAAAGTCCATGCTTATTACTTGCCATTTGTACTGCGGTATGCTATGAGGATATAATAGTCCAGTAGGGTGCATGTGTTCTGCCTTAACCCGCTGACATTCCAGACAATGAGTCACAAAATCAATGACATCCTTTTTCATACCTTTCCAAAAGTATTGTTGTTTTAGATCAGCAAGCATTTTTGTGATACCGGGTGTCCAGAGAAAGGTGAATTATGAAATTCAACTAACAACTTCTTTCTCAAATCATTCAGCATAGGTACGTATACCCTATTTTCATAACGTAAGATTCCTTCATTATCAAAATGAAAGCCCTTATACCTTTCATCATTAGGTTCTACAGCAAGTGTTGCTTTTACTTGCTGAAAGTATATATCAGATTCTGAGGCACTTTTTACCTCATCCTTAAACTGAGTTCTTAATGTTATAAGAGCAGAAATGTGCCTCCTACGACTTAGAGCATCTGCTACTCTATTCTCTTTCCCTTTGATGTAGCTAATATCAAAATCATATTGGGATAAAAACTCTAACCACCTTCTCTGTCTGGCATTTAGATTAGGCTGAGTGAAAATATATTTCAGTCCTAAGTGATCAGTTTTCAACTCAAAAGGTTTCCCAAGTAAATAGTGTCTCCGACTTGAAGCGCATGAAACAATGGCAAGCAAGCTCCAAATCATGAGGAGCATAATTCAGCTCATGTAACTTAAGTTTTCTACTTTCATATGCTATGACTTGATCATTTTGTAACAAAACACCTCCAAGGCCTTCCCTAAGCATCCGTTACAACAGTAAAGCTCCCATTAGGGTCTGGTACAACTAATATAGGTGCGGAAGTCAACTGGCTTTTCAGACTTTTGAAAGCCATTTCGCACTTATCATTCCAAATAAATTTCTTATCCTTCTTCTGCAATGAAGTTATCGGTGCAGCTACTTTAGAAAAATCCTTAACAAATTTTCTATAATAACCAGCAAGACCCATGAAGCTTCTTACTTCGTGCACATTCTTTGGTGCAGGCCACTCAGTTATTGCCACTATTTTTGAAGGATCCACAAGCAATTCCTTCCTTGCTAATGACATGACCCAAATAGTGAACTTTTGAATCAAAGAAAGAACATTTGGATAACTTACCATACAACTTTCTTTTTCTCAAAATTCCCAAAACTATCTTCAAATGCTCATTGTGCTCCTCAACACTTTTAGAATAAATGAGAATATCATCCAAGAATACAAGTACAAACTTGTCCAAATATTCTTGAAAGATATTATTCATTAAGTTCATAAAAGCTGCGGGTGCATTAGTTAATCCAAAGGGTAGAACCGTGAATTCATAATGTCCGTACCTTGTTTGGAAAGTTGTTTTATGAATATCTTCTTCTCTAATCCTTAACTGATGATAACCAGATCGAAGATCTATCTTAGAATAAACGCTGCCCCACGCATCTGATCAAATAGATCATCGATCCTTGGAAGTGGGTATCTGTTCTTGATTGTTGCTTTGTTCAACATCCGATAATCAATACACAGCCTAAGTGTTCCATCCTTCTTTTTCACAAATATTACTGGTGCTCCCCAAGGCGAAACACTTGGTCTAATCAAACCTTTAGACAAAAGTTCTTGCAATTGTGCCTTAAGCTCGACTAACTCTGTAGTAGTCATCCGATAAGGTGCTTTGGAAATAGGTTCCGTTCCTGGTTTGATTTTGATGGTGAAGTCAAATTCCCTCTTGGGTGGTAACCCTAGTAATTCCTCCGGAAAAACATCTTTGAAATTTTGCAACAGAGGAAATCATTTCATGGAATCACCATCTTCTTCTGAAAATTCAGATATCTTTACTGCATAAAGGGTGCATCCTTTGTTTTTAGCCTTTTTAAGCTGCATAGTTGACAATTTTCTAACTGAAATTTCCGTTTCACCCTTGAATCTCTCTGTTGTTTCCAGCTGATCATCTAAACATTTTATATTCTTTTCATAATAGTCTACTTTTGCTTTATGTTCAGCTAACCAATTGACACCAATGACAATGTCGTAAGATCCCAAAGGTGTAACATAGAGGTCAACTTCCATGGAAAAGTTAGGTAAGTCAAGGACTGCCCCAAAAAGACACATACTCACTATATGAACAGAGTTATTACCATACTGTACAGTCCAAGATTTATCCATTTTTCCATCTTTTCTCTTAAGTTTAGAAGCAAGTTTACTAGAAATAAAACATTCAGTAGCTCCTGTATCAAAAAGAATAGTGACATGTATGCCAAATAACTTACCCTAACTTCTATAGGTGTCACCCGCTTTTCAGCTTGCTTTGTCGCTATTACAAGCATGTATCTTATGCATTGACACGATCATCCTTCTTCAAAGGGCACTGATTTGCATAGTGGTCTTTGCCACAATGTAAAGAGCCTCCCTACAGTCCCTTTTTAGGCTCAAAATTGCCTCCAGCCTTGTAATTATCACGTTGTCCTCCATAGGGCTTCTGCCCATTGTTATAATTTTTGGCAAAATTATCCCTTACATTTCCAGCAGCTTATTTCTCATCGCTTTCTTACTATTATCCCCTGAAACTTACTGCTTTCCAAACTTTTTCCATGGTCCCTTTTTGGGTGCAAGTGAAGTTGAAGAAGGGTTTGCAATCTTCTTCCGCACTTCCTCTTTATGAGCAGAAATAGCCTTTAATTTTTGTTCTTGTCTTATGGCCTTTTCAACAACTCCTTCCATAGTGGTTGGACTGTGAACATCGACCTCTCCCCCTATCACGGGATTCAATCCCATGATGAATTTCCGTATTCTGAACTTCTCGTCAGTTTGATACTGCGGTACATACTTGAGGAGTTTTGTAAACCGCTCCCAGTATTTAGTTACCGTTAGCTTCCCTTGAGCTAAGTTCTGGAATTCTATCATTTTCTGATCATAGAAAAGTTGTGGCAGCCAACGTTGCCTAAAATAGCCCTTAAATTGATCCCAAGTAATATTGGTCTCATCAATATTTAGCTCAGCTTTACGGCTATCCCACCACGAAGATGCTTCATGGGAAAGCTGATAGGCTCCCCAAATAGCTTTGGTTTCCTCTGAGAAGTTTCTTATTGCAAAGTACTTCTCCATTTCTGAGCCAGTTCTCAGCTCCATCACCTAATGTGGTGCCATCATATTTAGGTGGGCTTATCCTTTTTATATCATTAGTGAGTTCTGCTGCCAACCTGGCCTTTTTGTTTTCTGGTTGGACAGGTGCATTTCTAGCATTAATATCAACACCCATATCGGGGTTGTCCTCAGGAGGTTGTTGATTGTTATTACCAACTTCATCTTCCTCCTCATTTCCCATTACTTGCTGTTCAAGTACAGCTAAACGATCTCTTGTGTCCAACAGGGCAGCAAGGATCTCATCAAGCTTTTGGGTTGTTGCTGCCCCTCCTTCAGGTGGAGCATTATTCGCAACGTTCCCCCTTGTTCTAACCATTTTCTGTTACAAGAAAATTTAGGTTTTTATCAGATTATGGACACAATAGGTCCAAGAGCTGCAACCTTCAACTTTGATACCAAGATGTAACATCCCCATTTTAGTACATTAGAACAAGTAAATTTTTTTTTTTTTTTGATAAATGCTTCCTAGTTCTAAATATATAATTTAGAACTCACAAATCAAAACAACCATTCTTATAACAGATAACCATATGCAGTTGTAATGACTCGGAGTACCTCCGATCTATTCATTCCATGACTCGGTAATCTACCGATCTATTCATGAGTATCAAGAGTTGGCATTTTTATTTTAACACATCACTCTTGTGGTTCTCTTCCCTAATCTGGGATTCAGAATGCTCTGTCCAAGGAACCTATCTGAATAATTGTTACCATTATTCATCGGCATCTCGTCCCTTAGACTAGGTGACATAGGACAACGCAATCAGCAGCTTGCGATACTTTGGCCAAAGATTTGAAACATAATGCTTATGTCTCGTATTCCTTGACGGCATACTCATCAATCTGGAATACGTCCTTCACCCCATTCCTTTGTTATGTAGAATGTCTTATACTGACTTCTGTCAGTCTCTCCTGCCCCAAGTTATTCACTCAGAAATGGATTAATAATATGGCAACGTTATAAGGATGCTCTCGAGAACTAGGGATACTCTGACATACTAGGTCAACCCTAGTTAACCCTGTGTGTCAAGGTACCCCGAGTCTCCAGGGGCAGCCTCATAACATGACCATGTCAGTAACCAGTCCCGGAGTAAAAACTTGTTCAAGTTTAAGGAGTAAATCTTGACGATCAATGCAAAGGGTGTCGCCATAAGTCACCTGCATTGTTGTATCTTCGAGAAGATCCTAATCTTCTCGAAGGTACAACCCTGCAATCGACTTGTGCCATCAACCTTCAAATCCGCCTCGATAAGATCTACTAAACTTTAAGGTGTTACTTACGTGGAGTTTAAATTATACTCTAAGACACTCCTTTTTAGGGTAGTCTTTTCCCAATCCCCTGGGTTCCTCATCTTAAAATTGCCTTTCTTATTAAGACCCATTCCACAAAGAGAAGTTTAATAAGATTGAGGTCTCAACAAGGAGATCATTGTTTCACAATAATCCTAATCTACGAAATTGGGTAGTAACCCCAAGTCTTCTCATAAGATTGCTAACTTATCCCTTTTTGGGTTTATTCCAGATCTTTAAAACTGAAATATATCTTACTTATTAGTGTTAAGATATAGTGATTTTAAAAACATTCAGTACGTTGTCTTGACTTAGATCAAGGTTAGAGAGTAACAGATTACTCTTCCCGTTCAGCTTCCTGAAAGGGTTTATTTTAACCTTAGCTTCTCAAAAATCAGTGATCTAAATTACAATTAGCTTTAAATAGATCATAATAGAACTACTAAACAATCATAAGTATTCAGTCACATAACCTTGCAAAGCTTACTTAGATAATCACAAATGTCTCCAAGATATACAATAATAACAATGCTCTTAAAATCATTCGAACCGAAGAAGATCAATCCCTCATGATACGAATGCAACACATAAGTAACAAATACCTCATTCCATTCATTTCTAAGCTATACAAATACATTTTATGCATTCAGCATATTGGATACAATACTCAACAGCAAAAGAACATCATTCTTCAAGTAGTACATTTAGAGAATCAAATTGAAATTCATCATAAAACCAAATTAAACGATCTGATCATCATATCAGATCTGTGTGCCTTTACCACTTACGACAACCATCTGCAAAAATTGTCAACACGGGTCAGTTCGGTGAACTGAGCATGATAAGCACTAATTCTTAAAACAATTGCAATCCACCAATTGTTCTCATTAAACAACCTGTTTAAATGAAATCATTTATTCAAATTCCAAACATAAGTCAGGCTATTCATCTTATATGTTAGAGACTAAGAACAAATGAATACAACCAATCTAAGACAACAAAACTCCTACAAAATTGTTTTTAACAATTTCTCAAGGCAATTAAAACATTCAACAAGCTCACTGTCTTAATTCTTTTATCATCATAACACATTTCAATGGTATTGACAAGTATACCCATTTATACAGCAACACACATTTTATACCAGTTTCTCCATACAATAACTCAGTTTATTCTTGTTATGCCCCTACCATAGAGATCGCAAAAGGATGCAAGAAGAAAGCACACAAGTTTTCCTGTCTAGGAGAGAGAGAATTTTTCCTATTCCATTTACCATATACATCAACATATAAATTACAGTCAAGAAGAAAGAACAGGGTCCATCAGAATCCTAAATCAATAACATTCTGGACTGTACCGACTCCTTTAGTTTTATACATATTTATTTACGCCTGCGACTAAACAGTCGGGATTACCAGAAGAACTACAGTTCCATCTAAATCCAAAAAAATCACCTGTAGCTACTAAACGATTCAAGAGTTCACGCAACAAGCATTAATAAATAATCCAACTCCAATAGGCTCAATAAAACTTTCCATATTATTCAACAAACATGAAAAATATCCAACGCCATCACCTGTCATGGCACAGCTAAGAGCTCTTTGTTTCAGTCAAACTTGAAACAAGATCACATTAAAACAATTAACGTTTCCATATGAAATACAGTGACATTCACGCAGAGTCAAAACACAATATGCACAGCTTCATTCAACTAAGCAAATCCCTACGATTATACAACATGGGTGTAAATTAGAAGTCATTTTCAAGAAGAAAAATCACAACCAGGTCCTCACAGGAGCCGAGTTCCATACCAATAAATTTTCCTCAAGGTTTCATTTGAAGTCGAGTTACTACAAAATATAACAGGGTATCAACAAAGTCGAGTTGATAAAGAAACCCCAACCTTTAATTCCTCATAATCAAACTGAACATAACACAACGATAATAAGAAAGAATCAAAACGATATGCATGCTCAGCGAGGGCTGAAATCGAGAAACGAGCCAACACGCAGCATATCATGGATTCCAACAGTGCCAAATCCAACCAATACTTATAATCAAGGTTTAAATTGAAGTTGAATTCATATGACAACAATTCAAGAATCCTAAAAGTACTCACAACAAACTTCTACAGAAGTTACAACATAAATTACCTTTCAATGACTCCATCGAAGTCAATATCATTTAGTATTCTTAACAAAACAACAACATTCATAACCAAGCTTGACAGAAGTTTGAAATACTAGATACATTTCAAGGACTCTCACTGAGTCAATACCGACCGTATTCATAATCGAGCTTACGAGCTTATAAGAGAAAACATAATATACGCTTCAAGGATTCAAAAGGAGTCGAACCCATGTAGTATTCTTCAAATAAACTTCTACAGAAGTAGAAAGATACAAGATACATATTAAATTCAAGAATTCCAACTATATCAATAACATACAGTATTCACGACTGAACTCCTACAGAAGTAGAAACGTATGTTACTTTTCAAGGACTCAAAAAGGAGTCGAACCCATTTAGTATTCTCAATTAAACTTCTACAGAAGTCAAAAATACTATCTATTCAAGGATTCCAACAATATCAAAAACATATAGCATTCACGACTAAACTTCTACAGAAGCCAAAACATACTATCATTTCAAGAATTCCAACAGTATCAGTTTCAACAAGTGTAAACAGCAAGGCTTCTACAGAAGTTGATATCAACCAAGAAAACTTTTCATGGACTCCAACAGAGTCGAATTCGTACATTATCCTTGCAAGCATTTCTACGAAATCTAACCAAAATGCAAAACACAGCAAGATAATTCAACCATACGAAACAAAATGTACACCCAGCAAGGGTTCAATCAATAATCGAACAAAGCATGAAGATACAACAAACTAATTCATACAATGCTACCATAAAAACCAACTGGACCAAAAATCATCTGAACAGAGTTTTCTAATGAAATCATTTGAAGGAAAGCAAGATTTTTAAAAGTTAGGGCCTAACATGCCTGGTAATGTCACTTAAAAATCGAAGAAGACCTCTGAAAGAGCTCGAGCCTTCTCCTCTTCTTCCACGTTAGATTCAACAACAATAATTTGTTATTTCCATGCCTTATAAACTTTCCTCGACAGAGAAAAGAGCTAGTTATTCTCATAGTTGCCATGCAACACCAAGTAGATTGGTTCGAAGAACCAGTGATCAAACAGAGAGAAAACCGGAGCGTATGGAAAACCAAACAACCAACTAGTTTTCCATTTTGCATGCCTTCCCGAGCAATCCGTGCTCGGAAACCGAGTTCCTTAATTGCATTAACTCTGAAATTCCCGCTCAATCTCCATTGCCACCGACCGCCATAGTTGGCGATGGACAAAAACAAACCAAAGACCATTTCCAGATTTGGCGACTCTGCCACGTCAGATTTCACTAGCCGTTTGAAACTTCCACCAAATCCCTTGTCCTTCATACTTATCCATCTCATTTAATGCCATAGAAACTACCGCCCATGGCTCGCACCCCTTCATAGGTCCCTTTCATCCATGATCATTAGTTAGGTTAGAAACATAGGTTAGACCTTAAGGTGATACTTAGTCTAACCTCCTTAGCGCTAGGTCACTAACCTTAGAACATTTAGCTTATAGTTTAGGGCTAGGTTAGATTAGCACTAATCCAACCCATAGGTTATAGTTTAGGTTTAGGTTATTAACCTTAATAGAACCAGTCTAGGTCTAACAAATAGAATCGTTCAGTATAAGAACCAACAGATATACATTCCCGAAATGGATTCAATCCAGCCTTGATAATAAGCTAGCAATAAATATATCAGAATTTATTACCTGGCTCAAGGTCTAGACCTTCCTGATATTACGATATCGGGAACCAATTCATTTAACACGATCAGCCTGAGTTAGACTCGGAATTGCTTATTCAACACATTCAGACCTTGCAACCTTCGTAAGGTCTATAATTTTTGTTCATCCCGAATAAACTTAAAACATCTCTTGGATCAATGCCACTGATCCAAGGTTGAGTCATATAGACGGGTAAATCCACAATTCATTCCGAAATAGATTAAAACTGTGTGAAAAAATGAAAGAAATAAAAGAGTCCAAGCATATCCATATCAAGCATGACTTCACAATCAAAGATCTTCAAGAGCGTGAAAGAAGATACACATGCTTCCCTAAAAGATTCATCATCCCGATGATTACATATTTGATTAACCTTCAGTCAACCAATTTATTAGTTCACAAAACAATGTTTCCAAAGCACTAGTGTGGGTTTAACCACGATTATTCTGGGTCTTGGACCTGCAAGGAATTCCAATTTAAAACATGTGACAAATCTGAAACATATTTCTTAAGCAAAGAAATATGGAAAACATCATGCATGCGAGACAAAGCAGGTGGTAATGTTAATCGATAAGCTACAGGATTGATTATTTCGACAATTTCGAAAGGTCCCACGAAACGAGGTGACAACTTGGCAGCCTTGCCAAAAGTTATAGAACTCTTTTTGGGTTTAACACAAAGAAAAACCTTCTCACCAAGCTCAAACCTTCGATCAACCCACTCAAGGTCATCATAGCTCTTCTGCCTATCTGCTGCTTCCTTTAATCGTTCATGAATCAGCTTAACTTGCTATTCCATTTCAGTGAGGATCTTTGGTCCAATTACCACTCTATCCTCAACACTATCCCAGCTAACAGGGGTTTTGCACTTCCTTCCATAAAGTGCTTCAAATGGTGCCATTTTAAGAGATGAGTGATAAGTGTTGTTGTATGCGAATTCAACTAATGGAAGATACTCTTCCCATTTATACTATTGATCCATGCAATACATTCGCAACATGTCTTCCAACACTTGATTTACTCTCTCAGTTTGTCCATCCGTTTCCGGATGATATGCAGAACTGAAGTTTAGTTTCGTTCCAAGCGTTTGTATTAAGCGTTTTCTAAAATCTTGACATCATTCTAGGATCCTCGTCCGATATAATCAATTTCGTACACCATGTAACCTGAAAATTTCGTGTACGAATCTTTTGGCCAACACTGGTGAATCATCCTTTAGATTTCCAGCGATGAAATGAGGTAGCTTAGTTAGTTTATCTACAACTACTAGGATAACATCATGTTTATTCCTAGACATAGGTAACCCTTGTACAAAGTCCATGCTTATTACTTGCCATTTGTACTGTGGTATGCTATGAGGATATAATAGTCTAGCAGGGTGCATGTGTTCTGCCTTAACCCGCTGACATTCCAAACAATGAGTCAATAAATCAATGACATCCTTTTTCATACCTTTCCAAAAGTATTGTTGTTTCAGATTAGCAAGCATTTTTGTGATACCCGGGTGTCCAGAGAAAGGAGAATTATGAAATTCAACTAACAACTTCTTTCTCAAATCGTTCAGCATAGGTACGTATACCCTGTTTTCATAACGTAAGATTCCTTCATTATCAAAATGAAAGCCCTTATACCTTTCATCATTAGGTTCTGCAGCAAGTGCTACTTTTACTTGCTGAAAGTATATATCAGATTCTGAGGCACTTTTTACCTCATCCTTAAACTAAGTTCTTAATGTTATAAGAGTAGAAATGTGCCTCCTACGACTTAGAGCATCTACTACTCTATTCTCTTTCCCTTTGATGTAGCTAATATCAAAATCATATTGGGATAAAAACTCTAACCACCTTTCTCTGTCGGCATTTAGATTAGGTGAGTGAAAATATATTTCAGTCCTAAGTGATCGAGTTTTCAACTCAAAAGGTTTCACAAGTAAATAGTGTCTCCAGACTTAAAGCGCATGAACAATGGCAGCAAGCTCCAAATCATGAGGAGCATAATTCATCTCATGTAACTTAAGTTTTCTACTTTCATATGCTATGACTTGATCATTTTGTCACAAAAGACCTCCAAGGCCTTCCCCAGAAGCATCCATTACAACAGTAAAGCTCCCATTAGGGTCTGGTACAGCTAATATAGGTGCGGAAGTCAACTAGATTTTCAGACTTTTGAAATCCGTTTCACACTTATCATTCCAAATAAATTTCTTATCCTTCTTCTGCAATGAAGTTATCGGTGCAGCTACTTTAGAAAAATCCTTAACAAATTTTCTATAATAACCAGCAAGACCCATGAAGCTTCTTACTTCGTGCACATTCTTTGGTGCAGGCCACTCAGTTATTGCCACTATTTTTGAAGGATCCACAGCAATTCCTTCCTTGCTAATGACATGACCCAAATAGTGAACTTCTAAATCAAAGAAAGAACATTTGGATAACTTACCATACAACTTTCTTTTTCTCAAAATTCCCAAAACTATCTTCAAATTCTCATTGTGCTCCTCAACACTTTTAGAATAAATGAGAATATCGTCCAAGAATACAAGTACAAAATTGTCCAAATATTCTTGAAAGATATTATTCATTAAGCTCATAAAAGCTACCTTGGTGCATTAGTTAATCCAAAGGGTAGAACCGTGAATTCATAATGTCCGTACCTTGTTCGGAAAGCTGTTTTATGAATATCTTCCTCTCTAATCCTTAACTGATGATAACCAGATCGAAGATCTATCTTAGAATAAAACCGCTACATGCATCCGATCAAATAGATCGTCGATCCTTAGAAGTGGGTATCTGTTCTTGATTGTTGCTTTGTTCAACATCCGATAATCAATACATAACCTAAGTGTTCCATCCTTCTTTTTCACAAATATTACTGGCGCTCCCCAAGGTGAAACACTTGGTCTAATCAAACCTTTAGACAAAAGTTCTTGCAATTGTGCCTTAAGCTCGACTAACTCTGTAGTAGTCATCCGATAAGGTGCTTTGGAAATAGGTTCCGTTCCTGGTTTGATTTCAATGGTGAAGTCAAATTCCCTCTTGGGTGGTAAACCTAGTAATTCCTCCGGAAAAATGTCTTTGAAATTTTGCAACAGAGGAAATCATTTCATGGAATCACCATCTTCTTCTGAAAATTCAGATATCTTTACTACATAAAGGGTGCATCCTTTGTTTTTAGCCTTTTTAAGCTGCATAGCTGACAGTTTTCTAACTGAAATTTCCCGTTTCACCCTTGAATCTCTGTTGTTTTCAGCCGATCATCTAAACATTTTATATTCTTTTCATAACAGTCTACTTTTGCTTTATGTTCAGCTAACCAATTGACACCAATGACAATGTCGTAAGATCCCAAAGGTGTAACATAGAGGTCAACTTCCGTGGAAAATTTAGGTAAGTCAAGGACTGCCCCAAAAACACACATACTCACTATATGAACAGAGTTATTACCATACTGTACAGTCCAAGATTTATCCATTTTTCCATCTTTTCTCTTAAGTTTAGAAGCAAGTTTATTAGAAATAAAACATTCAGTAGCTCCTGTATTAAAAAGAATAGTGACAGGTATGCAAAATAACTTACCCGAACTTCTATAGGTGTCACCTGCCAGCTTGCTTATGCGCTACTACAAAGATGTATCTTATGTGCGATTGATTACGATCATCCTTCTTCAAAGGGCACTGATTTGCATAGTGGTCTTTGCCACAATTGTAGCAGCCTCCTATAGGTCCCTTTTAGGCTCAAAATTTCCTCTAGTCTTGTAATTATCACGTTGTCCTCCATAGGGCTTCTGGCCATTGTTATAATTTTTGGCAAAATTATCCCTTACATTTCCAATAGGCTTATTTGCTCACGCTTTCTTACTATTATCCCCTGAAACTTACTGTTTCCAAACATTTTCCATGATCCCTTTTTGGGTGCAAGTGAAGTTGAAGAAGGGTTTGCAATCTTCTTCCGCACTTCCTCTTTATGAGCAGAAATAGCCTGTAATTTCTGTTCTTGTCTTATGGCCTTTTCAAAACTCCTTCCATAGTGGTTGGACCGTGAACATCAACCTCTCCCCTATCATGGGATTCAGTCCCATGATGAATTTCCGTATTCTAAACTTGATCGGTTTGATATCTTTGCGGTACATACTTGAGGAGTTTTGTAAACCACTCCCAAAGATTCGATTACCATTAGCTTCCTTGAGCTAAGTTCGGAATTTTGTCATTTTCTCGATCATAGAAAAGTTGTGGCAGCCAACGTTGCCTAAAATAGCCCTTAAATTGATTCAAGTAATATTGGTCTCATCAATATTTAGCTTGGCTTTACGGCTATTCCACCACAAAGATGCTTCGTGGGAAAGCTGATAGGCTCCCCAAATAGCTTTGGTTTCCTCCGAGAAGTTTCTCATTACAAAGTACTTCTCCATTTCATTTGAGCAGTTCTCGGCTCCATCACCTAATGTGGTGCCATCATATTTAGGTGGGCTTATCCTTTATATATCATTAGTGAGTTTTGCTACCAACCTTTGGCCTTTTGTTTTCTCGGTTGGACAGGGCATTTCCAGCATTAATATCAACATCCATATCGGGGTTGTCCTCGGGAGGTTGCTTGATTGTTATTACCAGCCTTCATCTTCCTCCTCATTTCCCATTACTTGGTGTTCAAGTACACGGCTAAACGATCTCTTGTGTCCAACAGGCAGCAAGGATCTCATCAAGATTTTGGGTTGTTGCTGCCCCTCCGTGGAGCATTATTCACAACGTTCCCCTTGTTCTAACCATTTTCTATTACAATAAAATTCAGATTTTTATCGGATTATGGACACAATAGGTCCAAGAGCCGCAACCTTGACTCGATACCAAGATGTAAAATCCCCATTTTAGTACATTAGAACAAGTAAATTTTTTATTTTTATTTTGATAAATGCTTCCTAGTTCTAAATGTATATATAATTTTGAACTCACAAATCAAAAAAACCATTCTTATAATAGATAACCATATACAACTATAATGACTCATAGTACCTCCAATCTATTCATTCCATGACTCGGTAATCTACCGATCTATTCATGAGTATGAAGAGTTGGCGTTTTTATTTTAACACATCACTCTTGCGGTTCTCTTCCTAACTGGGATTGAGAATGCTCTCTGTCAAGGAACCTATCTCGAATAATTTTTACCATTATTCATCGGCATCTCGTCCCTTAGACTAGGTGACATAGGACAACACAATCAACGACTTGCGATACTTTGGCCAAAGATTTGAAACATAATGCTTATGTCTCGTATTCCTTGATGAAATACTCATCAATTTGGAATACGTCCTTCACCCCATTCCTTTGTTATGTAGAATGTCTTATACTGACTTACATCAGGTCTCTCGCCCAAGTTATTCACTCCGAAACGGATTAATAATATGGCAACGTTATAAGGATGCTCTCAAGAACTAGGGATACTCTGACATACTGGGTCAACCCTAGTTAACCCTGTGTGTCAAGGTACCCCGAGTCTCAGGGCAACCTCATAACATGACCATGTCGGTAACTAGTCCCAGAGTAAAAACTTGTTCAATTTTAAGGAGTAAATCTTGACGATCAATGCAAAGGGTGTCGCCATAAGTCACCTGCATTGTTGTATCTTTGAGAAGATCCTAATCTTCTCGAAGGTACAACCCTGCAATCGACTTGTGCCATCAACCTTCAAATCCGCCTCGATAAGATCTACTAAACTTTAAGGTGTTACTTACGTGGAGTTTAAATTATACTCTAAGACACTCCTTTTTAGGGTAGTCTTTTCCCAACCCCTGGGTTCCTCATCTTAAAATTGCCTTTCTTATTAAGACCCATTCCACAAAGAGAAGTTTAATAAGATTGAGGTCTCAACAAGGAGATCATTGTTTCACAATAATCCTAATCTATGAAATTGGGTAGTAACCCCAAGTCTTCTCATAAGATTGCTAACTTATCCCTTTTTGGGTTTATTCCAGATCTTTAAAACTGAAATATATCTTACTTATTAGTGTTAAGATATAGTGATTTTAGAAACATTCAGTACGTTGTCTTAACTTAGATCAAGGTTAGAGAGTAACAGACATGTTGATGCAAAATCACAAAGCACCGGATCTTGATCGGGTTTCTAAGTTGATCTTCAGGCATCTAGTGTGATTGCACAACATTGAAACCTTTCTCCAAGTGTGGGACTTACAGAAATGAGAAAGGAATCTCCAGAGAAGGCTGGTTCCTGCTCCTAAACCACCGCCACAAGCTATTCTAGTGCGGTGCAAAGGTAATCTAATCCTAATCTAACCATGCTAAAGAGACAGAGAGAGAGAGAAAGGAAAAGAACAAAAGCCTACACTAAAACAGGTGATACACCAGAGAAGGAGAATGTTGGACATCTATCAAAACTGCCATGTAACAAAGAGAGGTGAGCAATGGGAAGGATGGACAGATGCATCACAGGCCCAAGGATAGATTTCACACAGAAAATGTCCTGAAACTCCATGAACACAGCTACAAACCTGCAATGAACATTCAAACATGCACAAATACCTGCAATGAAGAGAGGCAAGAGGAAAACAAGTGAAAAATGAGCAAGGATGGACAGATGCATCACAAAACATGTTTTTTTGTTGCTTCAAAAGTTTGCACAGAACATCATTTCATTAGTAAAAGGAAAAAAACACCATTACAGAGCAGGGAGGAGGTTCGAACTCCATTTTTAACCCTAGAGAAGGAAAAGAAGGGAGGGCAGAGCTGAACAGATGAACAACTTGTAATTATTATTTTTAAAATGAGCCAAATCTGGCTTTTACATTGCATGGGTCGAGCCCAGGAGAGAGAAACATGGGAAAACATGCAAGCCCATTCCTCATTGACTGCAGATGCATTAAAATGGCATGGGGAACCTTACAAACCCATACCCTGCCATCTTTGACCGATTTGGAGGAGAATGCGACCCATTCTGCATTAATTTGGTCGCTAAAATGTCACTTCTGGCCATGAACACGCGTCAGATCTGTTTCTCAACTTTCTCTCTCCAGACTACACCAAAATTCAATATTAACCCCAGAATCATGTAGATAATTTCATAAGCTTTCCGTTGATATAAAGAACATGCAAATCTGAGCTCTGGATCAAAAGATATGGAGATCTGAAGATTTAGGGCACAAAACAGGTGAAAATGTGTTTTGAAGATCTTTCCCGCGCTCTGCCACCTGGACGACACGTGTCAAGCGCTGATTGGATATGTAATTCTCTCTCCTCTTGTCCCGTGGGTTTTTCCTTGAAATTTTTCCTTTTTTGATTTTGGAACATTTTCCACTTTCCTTCCGCGCCCCCGCCACTTGGGACACATGGCATGCATTGATTGGTCGACAGGATGCGGGCAGACCTTTGCTTTTAGCTTTTCAACCAAAACTCTTGCTAAACTCTCTAACTCCTTCCTGAGCTCTGAGATTCCCTTCCTCATTGGACACATGTCCTCCTTTTATTGGCTCGGGTTAGTGCTTGAAACCTCGCCCTTTGAACTTTTGGACTTTTCTCCTTGTGACACATGTCATGATTTGGTTGGTCCGCGGGTCTGCCGGCTCTTTCGTGTCCAGCGCGTCCATTTATCCTGGATGTCCCAGAATGTCCGGGACAAAAAATTCTAATTCGCCTGAAATGGGCTTCCTCGTCCCTCATTTGATCGATGACACGTGGCGTTGCTTGATTGGCTTTCGGCTCCTTCTGGCTATCGCGTCCCACGCGTCCCTTTGTCCCACATGTCCTGGACTGTCTGGGACAAATTCTTCCGGTTCGCCTGATTCGGCCGGTTCGCGTACCTTTGTCCCACATGTCCCAAACTACTTAGTGTGAAAGTTCTCCTTTTCGGCCGATCCGGTGGTTCGCGTCCTTCGCGTCTTCTTGTCCCAAATGTCCCAGAGTAGTTAGTCGATTTTCTTCTCCTTCGGCCGAACCGGCTTTCGCGTCCCGCGTGTCCCGACGGCCCGGATGTTCCTTTGCCCTGCAGACTGCCTGGCGGCCTTTCGGCTGATTCATGCCCAGATGTCCCTCACGTCCCGACTATTGCGAGGACTAGGACTTAGCCATTTTTCATGATTTTTCCTGGCCCAAGCTTGTTTTTGCAGCCTTTTCACCTTTTCTCAGAACTTGCTCTTTTCAACCTGGACAGGAGAGTTAGAAAAATTCTGAGGGGACCCTAGAAACATGATTTTTTGGCCCTGAATCAATTTATTTGCCTGGGACTAAGTAATTTGATGCATGTTATCAAAATTTACCCTGGGGGTGAATTTTGGATAACAATTTGGCGACTCAGCGGGGTCATCTGCCTGCTAGATGAAGTTACTAGTTGCCTGAAGCATCCATTGGGCATGGAGTCATGAGTCAGAACTCTACAACTAATCTAAACTTTGAAAACCTCCTCTGAGCCACTTGAAACCCACCGGACATGGAGTTTTTCTCACTAAAATGCCACTGAAATGAACTGTGTGAGAGCAGAACCAGCAACACCAAAACTATGTACAGAACTAAAAATCATACATGCTCCAAATGGAACATGTAGAGTGTGCACAAGCACTTCTTCTACTAAAAGCAAACCTACCTACTCTACTGTAACTGGGAGCAAAGGAAAGCTAAACAAACCTTGCAATTGGTTGTGAGAAATAACTTCCCTTTCTCAAAAGTGGCAGCCATGCAATTGATTTGGAGCTGATCATGGCTGTTAGGATGAGTGGAAAATCAACAAGAAGCTGGTATTCCACCAAAATCATCAAGGTATCAGCTAAAGGAAAATTCAATACCTCTTTTAGTTGCTTTGCATTTGGATTGAAGGGGTATGACAGCTGATCCTTGGTACTTTGTAGCTCACCCTCATGCTCAGAAGCAAGCATGATTGGTTGTGACTTCTCCTTTGGCTCCAATGAAGCCAAATACCTGATTGGGCAAGGTCCGATCCATTTGATATGCCCATAGCTCTGATTCTAAACACCAAAAGTGGAGTCTTCTTGTAGACCCTCAATGGATGGTGTGAAAGCAATGGTGAAATTCCTTTGTCCTTTCTCTTCCTCCAATGAAGAACATGAAAGATTAAAATCTTCCAATCTTGATTCCGAAGAGTTGTTATAAGATGCAAGCTGCTGCAAATGAATGTTCTCCTTCATGACAGTAGACTCTTGTGTTTGGAATGTGGATGATGAAAGAGAGAATGGTGGAAACTCAACCGGCTCTTCTCCATCAAAACAGTCCTCCAAATCTGACAGATAAACTACCTCATGGCTGTCCTGCTGCAAATGTTCAACTTCCTCCATGGTGTCCTCTTGATCTGTAACTTGACCACCATGGTTTCTTTCTCCCTCCAACATTGAGTTTGAGAGGTCAAACTCCTCTTTAGCACTGGAACTTGAGAGAGGTGAAGTAGAAAGAAGAACTGAAGGTTCTCCTGTAGCCTGCTTTATGCTCAGAGCTCTTGGATCTGTAACTTTCTCCTCCATAGCTAGAATGTGCTCCTCTGCTGCTGGATCTAGAGTAGTGTCTCCTTCCTCCAATGTTCGAAGACAATCTTACTCTTGAATGAGCTCCTCCTCCAGCATGAAGTTTGTCAAGTCAAACTCTTCAATCTGCTGCTCTAGAGGACAAGTTGGGACTGCAAGAACTTCTTCTTCTGCTGCAACAAAATCAGCCCTGACCACTATTTGTTCAACCTTAGCCTCTTCTGTAGGTTTGACCATCAAGGGGATCTTTGTCATACCAAACTTGGTAGCCAAACTTACTAAGCTCTTAATCATTTCTTCTTTTCTTGGCTCTTCCTCTTGCTGTCCTTGATGACTGATTTTTGCAATTTCTTCTTCCCCACATGGAATTGGGAATGCAAGAGGAGGGGTGGGTTGCAACTCAATTGATTTGGAAATTTTTTGTGGTGGTAAAGGAGATGAAATATCTTGTTTCTTTAGAGGAGGGGGGATTTCTTTTAGCTCTTGTGGAGAGGATGACTATTTGGAAGGAAAAAGGAAAGAAGAATTGAGGTGTGGTGGAAGACTGAGAGGTGGAGACATGGGATCAACATTTGGGACAGCAGATGGAGAGTTTAAAATTTGTAAGTCCAAATGAGATGATGTTGCTTGAGTAATGGGAAGAGAAAAACCAGATGATGGTGTAGAACTTACCCATTGACAAGGTTGTTCAACACCGAATGTATAGGCCTCTATTTCTATTGTCCATTGTGCAAGTTGGGGCAGCATCTTTATCATGAAGTCTAGCTTCTCTTGAGGGCTGAAGTGTCTTGGAAAAGGGCCTCCCCATGGACAAGGAGTCCTGCAACCAATTCTGAAAGCTCTCATTTGAGCTGTTGCTCTGGACTGCACCATCTCTACCTCCATCTTTTGGATTTTCTCCAACAAACCAGTGTCTTGGATCTGATGGTCTTTATTATATGCATACTCTTGCTCTTGGAAAGCTCCATAGCCAAACTGACTTTGGCATTGCTGCTCATATGGGTATGCATATTGATCTTGAATCTACTCAAAAGGATAATTTGGAGGATTTGTAAAACATGTTGGAGGTGGAATATATTGCTGTTGTTGATGTGAATTCCATGATGGAAATGAAGTCATGATTACACAACCTCATGGAATGGAAAAGAATGAAAGAGATGGAAAGAAATATGGAAGGAAATGGATGGAAAACGGGTCTGCAACTTCAGAAATGAGTTGCTGATCAGATGGAGTCACCAGATGTGTTTGCAAGTGCCTCCAAAGGCTGAAATCTTCACAGGAACACACCAACCTACAAAAGATGAAATGGAAGACCTCTAAGGTCCCACCGGGCGTGCCAGAACTATTGATGCAAAATCACAGCACCCCTGGATGCTGATCAGGTTTCTAAGTTGATCTTCAGGCATCCAGTGTGATTGCACAACATTGAAACCTTTCTCCAAGTGTGGGACTTGCAGAAATGAGAAAGGAATCTCCAGAGAAGGCTGGTTCCTACTCCTAAACCACCTGCCACAAGCTATTCTAGTGCAGGAAAGCTAATATAATCCTAATCTAACCATGCCAAAGAGAGAGAGAGAGAGAGAGAAAGGAAAAGAACAAAAGCCTACACTAAAATGGTGATACACCAGAGAAGGAGAATGTTGGACATCTATCAAAACTGCCATGTAACAAAGAGAGGTGAGCAATGGGAAGGATGGACAGATGCATCACAGGCCCAAGGATAGATTTCACACAGAAAATGTCCCAAAACTCCATGAACACAGCTCCAAACCTGTAATGAACATTCAAACATGCACAAATACCTGCAATGAAGAGAGGCAAGAGGAAAACAAGTGAAAAATGAGCAAGGATGGACAGATGCATCACAAAACATTTTTTTTGTTGCTTCAGAAGTTTGCACAGAACATCATTTCATTAGTAAAAGGAAAAAAATGCCATTACAGAGTAGGGAGGAGGTTCGAACTCCATTTTTAACCCTGGAGAAGGAAAAGAAGGGAGGGCAGAGCCGAACAGATGAACAACTTGTAATTATTATTTTTAAAATGAGCCAAATCTGGCTTTTACATTGCATGGGTCGAGCCCAGGAGAGAGAAACATGGGAAAACATGCAAGCCCATTCCTCATTGACTACAAATGCATTAAAATGGCATGGGGAACCTTACAAACCCATACCCTACCATCTTTGACTGATTTGGAGGAGAATGCGACCCATTCTGCATTAATTTGGTCGCTAAAATGTCACTTCTGGCCATGAACACGTGTCAGAGCCGTTTCTCAACTTTCTCTCTCTAGACTGCACCAAAATTCAAGATTAACCCTAGAATCATGTAGAGAATTTCATAAGCTTTCTGTTGATATAAAGAACGTGCAAATCCGAGCTCTGGATCAAAAGATATGGAGATCTGAAGATTTAGGGCACAAAACAGGTGAAAATGTGTTTTGAAGATCTTTCCCGCGCTCTGCCACCTGGACGACACGTGTCAAGCGCTGATTGGATACGTAATTCTCTCTCCTCTGCTGTCCCGTGGGTTTTTCCTTGAAAGTTTTGCCTTTTGTGATTTTGGAACATTTTCCACTTTCCTTCGCGCCCCGCCACTTGGGACACGTGGCATGCATTGATTGGTCGATAGGGGTGCGGGGCAAACCTTTATTTTTAGCTTTTCGGCCAAAACTCTTGCTAAACTCTCTAACTCCTTCCCGAGCTCCAAGCTTCCCTTCCTCATTGGACATGTGTCCTCCTTTTATTGGCTCGGGTTAGTGCTTGAAACCTCACCCTTTGAACTTTTTGGACTTTTCTCCTTGTGACACGTGTCATGATTTGGTTGGTCCGCGGGTCTGCCGGCTCTTTCACGTCCAGTGCATCCATTTGTCCCGGATGTCCTAGACTGTCTGGGACAAAAAATTCCGATCCACCCGAAATGGGCTTCCTCGTCCCTCATTCGACCGATGACACGTGGCATTTCTTGATTGGCTTTCGGTTCCCTTCTATCCGCGTCCCACGCGTCCCTTTATCCACATGTCCCCTGGATTGTATGGGACAAATTCTTTGGTTCTTTGATTGGCTGGTTCGCGTACCTTTGTCCCACATGTCCCGAACTACTTAGTGCGAAAGTTCTCCTTTTCGGCTGATCCGGGCGGTTCGCATCCTTCGCGTCTTCTTGTCCCAAATGTCCCAGAGCAGTTAGTCGATTTTCTTCTCCTTCGGCCGAACCGGCTTTCGTCCCGCGCATCCCAACGGCCCGGATGTTCCTTTTCCCTGCAGACTACCTGGCAGCCTTTCGGCCGATTCACGCCCAGATGTCCCTCACGTCCCGACTGTTGCGAGGACTAGGACTTAGACATTTTTCATGATTTTTCCTAGCCCAAGCTTGTTTTTGCAGCCTTTTCACCTTTTCTCAAAACTTGCTCTTTTCAACCTGGACAGGAGAGTTAGAAAAATTCTGAGGGGATCCTAGAAACATGATTTTTTGGCCCTGAATCAATTTATTTTCCTGGGACTAAGTAATTTGATGCATGTTATCAAAATTTACCCTGGCGGTGAATTTTGGATAACAATTACTCTTCCCGTTCATCTTCCTGAAAGGGTTTATTTTAACCTTAACTTCTCAAAAATCAGTGATCTAAATTACAATTAGCTTTAAATAGATCATAATAGAACTACTAAACAATCATAAGTATTCAGTCACATAACCTTGCAAAGCTTACTTAGATAATCACAAATGTCTCTAAGATATACAATAATAACAATGCTCTTAAAAATCATTCGAACCGAAGAAGATCAATCCCTCATGATATGAATGCAACACATAAGTAACAAATACCTCATTCCATTCATTTCTAAGCTATACAAATACATTTTATGCATTCAGCATATTGGATACAATACTCAACAGCAAAAGAACATCGTTCTTCAAGAAGTACATTTAGAGAATCAAATTGAAATTCATCATAAAACCAAATTAAACAATCTGATCATCATATGAGATCTGCGTGCCTTTACCACTTACGGCAACCATCTCGCAAAAATTGTCAAGCACGGGTCGGGTTCGGTGAACCAGAGCATGATAAGCACTAATTCTTAAAACAATTGCAATCCACAAATTGTTCTCATTAAACAACTGTTTACATGAAATCATTTATTCAAATTCTAAACATAAGTCGGGCTATTCATCTTATATGTTAGAGACTAAGAACAAATGAATACAACCAATCTAAGACAGTAAAACTCCTACAAAATTGTTTTTAACAATTTCTCAAGGCAATTAAAACATTCAACAAGTGTTGTCTTAATTCTTTTATCATCATAACACATTTCAATGGTATCGACAAGTATACCCATTTATACAGAACACACATTTTATACCAGTTTCTCCATACAATAACTCAGTTTATTCTTGTTATGCCCCTACCATAGAGATCACAAAATGATGCAAGAAGAAATCACACAAGTTTTCCTGTCTAGGAGAGAGAGGATTTTTCCTATTCCATTTACCATATACATCAACATATAAATTACAGTCAAGAAGAAAGAACAGGGTCCATCAGAATCCTAAATCAATAACATTTTGGACTGTACTGACTCCTTTAGTTTTATACATATTTATTTACGCCTACGACTAAACAGTCGGGATTACCAGAAGAACTACAATTCCATCTAAATCCAAAAAAATCACCTGTAGCTACTAAACGATTCAAGAGTTCATGCAACAAGCATTAATAAATAATCCAACTCCAAAAACTTTCCATATTATTCAACAAACATGAAAAATATCCAACGCCATCGCCTGTCATGGCACAGCTAAGAGCTCTTTGTTTCAGTCAAACTTGAAACAAGATCACATTAAAACAATTAACGTTTCCATATGAAATACAGTGACATTCACGTAGAGTCGAAACACAATATGCACAGCTTCATTCAAATAAGCAAATCCCTACGATTATACAACATGGGTGTAAATTAGAAGTCCTTTTCAAGAAGAAAAATCACAACCAGGTCCTCACAAGAGCTGAGTTCCATACCAATAAATTTTCCTCAAGGTTTCATTTGAAGTCGAGTTACTACAAAATATAACAGGGTATCAACAAAGTCGAGTTGATAAAGAAACCCTAACCTTTAATTCCGCAGAATCGAACTGAACATAACACAACGATAATAAGAAAGAATCAAAATGATATGCATGCTCAGTGAGGGCTGAAATCGAGAAACGAGCCAACATGTAGCATATCATGGATTCCAACAGTGCCAAATCCAACCAATACCTATAATCAAGGTTTAAATTGAAGTTGAATTCATATGACAACAATTCAAGAATCCTAAAAGTACTCACAACAAACTTCTACATAAGTTACAACATAAATTACCTTTCAATGACTCCATCGAAGTCAATATCATTTAGTATTCTTAACAAAACAACAAGCATTCATAACTAAGCTTTGACGAAGTTTGAAATACTAGATACATTTCAAGGACTCTCACCGAGTCAATACCGACCGTATTCATAAATCGAGCTTACTCGTAAGAGAAAACATAATATACGCTTCAAGGATTCAAAAAGGAGTCTAACCCATGTAGTATTCTTCAAATAAACTTCTCTGAAGTAGAAAGATACAAGATACATATTAAATTGAAGAATTCCAACTATATCAATAACATACAAAGATATCACGATTGAACTCCTATGTAAGTAGAAACGTATTTTACTTTTCAAGGACTCAAAAAGGAGTTGAACCCATTTAGTATTCTCAATTAAACTTCTACAGAAGTCAAAAATACTATCTATTCAAGGATTCCAACAATATCAAAAACATATAGCATTCACGACTAAACTTCTGCAGAAGCCAAAACATACTATCATTTCAAGAATTCCAACAGTATCAGTTTCAACAAGTGTAAATAGAAAGGCTTCTACAGAAGTCGATATCAACCAAGAAAACTTTTCATGGACTCCAATAGATTCAAATTCGTACATTATCCTTGCAAGCATTTCTACGAAATCTAACCAAAATACAAAACACAGCAAGATAATTCAACCGTACGAAACAAAATGTACACCCAGCAAGTGTTCGACTGAATAATCGAACCAACATGAAGATATAGCAAACTAATTCATACAATGCTACCATAAAAACTAACTGGACCAAAAATCATCTGAACAGAGTTGTTCTAATGAAATCATTTGAAGGAAAGCAATATTTTTAAAAGTTAGGGCCTAACATGCCTGGTAATGTCGCTTAAAAATCTGAAGAAGACCTCTGAAAGAGCTCGAGCCTTCTCCTCTTCTTCCACATTAGATTCAACAACAATAATTTGTTATTTCCATGCCTTATAAACTTTCCTCGACGTGAGAGAAAAGAGCTAGTTATTCTCATAGTTGCCATGCAACACCAAGTAGATCGGTTCGAATAACCGGTGATCAAACAGAGAAAACCTGAGAGCATATGGAAAACCAAACAACCAACTAGTTTTCCATTTTGCATGCCTTCCGAGTAATCCGTGCTCGAAACCGAGTTCCTTAATTGCATTAACTCTGAAATTCCCACTCAATCTCCATTGCCACCAACCGCCATAGTTGGCGATGGACAAAAACAAACCAAAGACCATTTCTAGATTTGGCGACTCGCCACGCCGATTTCACTAGCCGTTTGAAACTTCCACCAAATCCCTTGTCCTTCATACTTATCCATCTTATTTAATGCCATAGAAACTACGCCCATGGCTCGCACCCCTTCATAGGTCCCTTTCATCCATGATCATTAGTTAGGTTAGAAACATAGGTTAGACCTTAAGGTGATACTTAGTCTAGCCTCCTTAGCGCTAGGTCACTAACCTTAGAACATTTAGCTTATAGTTTAGGGCTAGGTTAGATTAGCACTAATCCAACCCATAGGTTATAGTTTAGGTTTAGGTTATTAACCTTAATAGAACCATTCTAGGTCTAACAAATAGAATCGTTCAAGATAAGAACCAACAGATATACATTCCCAAAATGGATTCAATCGGCCTTGATAATAAGCTAGCAATAAATATATCGAATTTATTACCGGCTCAAGGTCTAGACCTTCCCGATATTACGATATCAAGAACCAATTCATTTAACACGATCGGCTGAGTTAGACTCTGGATTTGCTTATTCAACACATTCAGACCTTGCAACCTTCGTAAGGTCTATAATTTTTGTTCATCCCGAATAAACTTAAAACATCTCTTAGATCAATGCCACTGATCCAAGGCTGAGTCATATAGACAGGTAAATCCACAATTCATTCCGAAATCGATTAAACTCAAGTGTAAAAATGAAAGAAATAAAAGAGTCCAAGCATATCCTGGCTCAGTCAAAGATCTTCAAGAGCAAAGAAGATACAATCCATATCAAACATGACTTCACAATCAAAGGAACACGTCCTTTTCACAAAAGAAATCATATATCAACACTTGAATGCTCGTGGAGGAAGTAACAATAGTTCGAGTGTTACATTTACGGTGTATGACTTCCCCTCATACTCAAATTTTATGCATCTATATAAGGTGGAGGGAACGCATCCCATAGCCAGATCCAAGGAAGCCTAACAACATGTTGTATTAGAATTCTCCCTCAGGGACATAGAAGAGTTTGGGTAAGGTACGTGGCCCTACACGAATGTTAATGATCACGGTGCCTAAAGTAGAAGTAATAACATCATTTAATGAATGCAACATGGTGGGGTTGGCACACATGTAGCTAGAAGGGATATTCATTTGTTGGAAGGCTTTGGAAGAGATGATGTTTAGGCTAGCGCCCCGTCAATCATAACACGACGTACTCGAGATGTCCCAGACGTAAGTTGAGATGAAAAGAGTGGGGTCAGGATCTTCTGCACCAAAGAAGACAATTTCGTCTTTGGAGAAATTGACAGCAGCGGCTTGCTATAAAGGTACAGAAGTGGTAGATTGTTTGGTGAGAGAAGTAACATGGTTGGGTGTTAAGATGGAGGCAATGGGAAAGGTTTCGTTAGGTAGGACCTCTATCCCTTGAAGGATTTCAATGAGAGCTTGTCGATGAGATTCAGAGGTTTGAATGAGATCATACAGTGTCATTTTTATAGGTGATTGGTGAAGTTGTTTGATCATGGTACGATGGGAAACTCCATCAGAGACGGGGTAGGTAGGTCCACGAATAACCACTTTAGGTGGTGGTGCGATCGAGATGGCGGACGGAGAAAGAGAGGCCGCAGGTGTGCTTTCTTTAGCTTTCCCATTGTTTTTCTGCCCTCGAGTAGCAATACTAATCATGTTGATCTCATGAACATGAGAGGAGGAAGATGGCAGGGATAAGTCATTATCTTTGAGAGGTGGGGTTGCAATAATGATAGATCTTGGTGAGGTGGGGACAAGTGGTATAGGAGAGGGGATTGAAGCTAAAGGTTTCTCCCTTCGTAAGTTATCTTTCTTAACCTTTCTATCCGAGATAGGTGACTGACGAAGGATGGCTTTCAAAGCTTTACATCCCTCCACATCATGTCCTGGTGTGCGGTGGTAAGTGTAGATTTTAGACTCATCATAACCTATAGGTCGAGGTTTAGATGGATCATAGGGTCTGAGTGGGGGTAGGGAAATGGTCACATTCTCCACCAACATATCAAGGATCTTGGCATAAGATCCTTTGAGCGGGTCAAAGTCAGAGGAAGATGAGGCTATTGATTGGGTGGGTTTTGGTAATGGTTGGGTATGGTTGGTTTGTATGGGTGGTGGTTTAGACAAGGGGTTTTGATAATTAGATTTAACTAAACGTGGCTTCTTCAGCGCAGAAGTCATGTTTAGCTAGTTAGATGATGAGGCCACAGATGACGTGGTGGCAGGAAACAACCACGGGGAAAGAGGAGTGACAGCAAACAAATCCTTTGATGATGGAGTTTGTTTAGGGTTGGTAGGTGGACAGGATACTTGGGGTGACGGTGTTGATACACCCATGGATCTCTGTATGGGTGCAGAAGGTGCAGGTCATTTTAAAGAAAACACAGGAGGTATGATGTATTGAGGCAAGGTGGAGGGGTGAGGTCCCAATATAGAAGGTAGGTGTGATGACAAGGGTTTTAGTTGTGACAGAGGCATAGATTGGACTTGAGGAGATTGGGTTTGTCTCCTAGGTGGATGGACGGCTTTATTTTTGGATAAATCTAACCGTTTAGGTGGGTGTGTTAGGCTGGGTATTGGTGAAGTCCCAAGCATAGGGGAAGGTTTGGTTAGGTTAATAGAGGTGGATGAGGTATTCGGTAGAGATGAGGGGGGTGAAGATGAGGACATAGGCATTTTGAGCTTTTGTAAACACCTCGGGTATATGGTAGAGGTGTCTGGATCGGTCATCTGCATTTGAGTAGAGCATGGTGTACTCAAACGCTCCCATAGGACTCATCTATCTTCTAAGGGATGACAATCTTCACGTGTGAAGAAGAAATTTTGTATGGAAGAGAGGTGGGTTGTGATTCCGGTCCACTGTGGGTGTGATACAGGGGGTAAATGAGGTGCTGTATCAATGGGTGTTAAGAGGTCAACCGGTCAGCTGAAAAGATTTAGGCGATGAAGAACTAATAGGTAGGAAGGCATGTTTGAGGGGATCCATCATGATTAAGGAGTTTGGTGATGTCGGTTCGAGAGGTTTCTCTTCTAAGGATGACAGAAACAGTGGCGAGCCTTCTTCTTTTATAGTAAGAGTGGCGAAGGAAATGTTTGGGAAATAGATAAGTTAGATAACATCCGCTCACAGTCTTGCAGGGATGTGGTGTAAGAAGACTCATTCGTGAGAAGAGGACTCTGGGTGGTTAATTCCTTTATGGGTAAAGGAATGGCAAGGTTATCGTCTTGTCTTGATGGGGGTGTAGGGGGTGCGGATCCCTGCGTTAGTGAAGAGGCCTGATTCAGAATTTCCTCGATAGAAGCTTTTGGTTGGGAGTTGAAAACTGCATGGATTTCATGAACACTCTTCTCCTCGGCTGAGGTATCTTGATTTGTGTTACTGTTAGATGCATGGTTTGGAAATGGTTTGTTGAAGATTTTTAAATTTTGATTAGCGGGGGCATTAGGATTGTCGAGAGTTATATCCCCTGCATCAACCATTTCCTGCACTATGTTTTTCAACATCTTACAGTTTTTGTAACTGTGTCCCTTCACGCGATGGAAGTTACAGAAGTCATTTTCTTTATACCAAGAAGGAATAGCGTGAGTGGAATCAAACCTGGAGTGAGGTTTAATAGGAGGCAAGGTGATAGCTCCTGCTTTAAGCAATTTTTCTAAGATCACACCATAAGTTTCTCCCAAGGGAGTATAGTTGATGGGCTCGGCTTTATACTTATAGGTGGCTTTCGGCTGGGTATTAGACAGTGCTTGAGATTTGACTATCACAGCATGTACGGCACCCTTTGATTTTGAAGTAGCTGATGTGTGAGAATTGGTGGTGTTGGGTTTGGTGGTAGAGTCTTGGGTCCAGAAATTTGAGCTTTTGTTGTGTAACCTCAATTTCTCTTCCTCTAAGGCTTGAATCTCTAGTTTCTGAGCCATAGTAAAGGCCTCATCAAAGGTGTGGAAAGTTTGAATTTGGAGGGTGGGAGAAATGTGTTTAGCACAGGCCCACGTAAAGAGTTCGATGAGCTCGGCTTGAGGTAAGGCGTAAGTAAGTTGGTTGATGAGGCCCCGCCATTGTCCAACGAAATCTGCGATAGACTCGTCTTCAAATTGTTGGATGGCATAGAGGTCGGTAATGGATACTTTCTTGGCAATATTGATGGAGAAGTGATCCAAGAAAGATTGGGCTAACTGGTTAAAGGAGAATATTGAATGCTGGGTTAAAGCACTATACCACTCCAAGGCAGGTCCTGATAAGGACATGGGAAAGGTACGGAGTAGTAGGGCATCATCATGAGCAATCAGATAGCAGGCATGTCTGAATGATTGCAAGTGTTGTTGAGGGTCCTCCTTACTATTAAAGTGAGTAAATTTCAGTAATTCCCATTGGGGAGGATATGTATGAAGGGGGACAGAAGGATGAATAGGCTCCGATAAACTTGCTTGTATGTTAGGGTGTTGCGACTTCCTGAAACAGAAGCCTCAAGATTTTGCATCTTGTCCATCATCTGTTTGATTAAATCATTGGTTGGGTTAGATGATGGTGCTGTCATTGTAAACAAAGAAGGATTGGTCCAAGAGCCGCTACGAGACAATGGTGGGATTGAATGTTGATAAGATAATGGGGATGAATGTGTTGGGGCAGCCGAATAAGGGTGTCCTATATAAGAGGTTGAGGCCACCGGATGAATTTGTGGAAATGAAAAGGTGGGCGGAACTTGTGAGGGAAAGCTCGTGTGTATAGGTGGCAGAGAGCAAGTGATGAAAGAGGCAACCTACGAGAGAGATGAGGTAGGGGCAGTGGATGGTAGTGATATGTGGGGTCCCAGATTAACCAGAGGAAAACCAATCGGTGCAGTATGAACTACCGAAGCTACTGAGCTGGGAGACGGGGCTAAGGATGAAGATGGTAAGGCGGAGTTATTAGGTGGGGAAGGGGCTAAGTGAGTGGCGATACTAATAGGCATACCAATAAGGAGCTAACCGTCGGGTGCACGGTCAGGGGTATGAGACAAATAATATTGTACAAAGACTAGGATTAGCATCCAAAAATTTGGCAAATTCCTTATCTCCTACAGGGATCTTGGGAAAATTGTTGGTATCCGTAGGATTCCCCATAGGATGCGAAGGGGGTGACTCAGGCAAAGGCATGGAATAGGCATGTGAAACCATGGCTGCTGCTTGTTTCAGGTGATAACAACCATGGAAAAGAGGACACAACAGGGATTTAATCAATCGGAATGAAAACAACAACAAAATGTTGGAATTGATAGGTTGCTGGTGTGTCAAGAACTGTTAAACATAGTAGCGATATTGGTCGTCGAGAATGTAACCGATGTTGGTCAGAATGTAACCGGCGTCGGTCAGTTAACCGATGTCGGTAGTATGGGACCGGTGTCGGTCACTGTGAAAGCAAAGAGAGGATGTAAGAAGCTGCTGGTTTGGGGATAACAATGCTTAATATACCTACCAAACTGTCTTGAAGTGATTCTCAAAAAGCAGTGTATGTGAGAAAGCAGAACTAATAACAAGCAAGATGCACACGCAAATCAATAGACTAACCCTAGGATTAGTTTTAATCACTTTGGGCTTATGCCTTAGATGCCAGATGATGTCAATCCTAAACGAAAGACCTAAGGGAGATGTCAAGTTTGTTGTGGCTCATAAGGCTACCTCAATCGACGGAGGAATACCACGGAAAGGGGGGAGGTTTGAGCTATTGTATTGATTATGATGTGATTTGGTATGTGTTGTGTAGTGAGAGTAAGATTAATTTCTCATCAATACCGTGGATATCACCCCCACGTGTATGACCTGTTACTTAATCTACGTTCACTAGAATTAAAAACAACAAGCAAGAATGTGATGCACGTGTTTTAAACCCAAATCAAAAATGATATTCGATGAAGCAAAGAAGATGACTTTCACTAAATGCAAAGATATGAAAGCAAGACAAATTCTTTTACCAAAATGAAAAAATATTTTGTGAATATTTAGCAGAAACAAACAACAAGTATGCTCCCTATATGAAAGCAAGCAAGAAAGAAAGAAACCCAAAATGGGTCCCACCGGGCATGCCAAAATGTTTCACATAGAATGTTTCCGGAATAGAGTTTCTTCTATCCTTTCATTCTCTTGAGAAGCAGAGATAAGGGTTAGGGCTAGGAGGAATACATTGAATGTTGGGAAGGTGTGCACGCGTACCGTAGAGAGATCGAGATCGATTGTGAAGAACTCCTTTTGTATGGGAAGGACTACTGTAAATAAGAATGTAAGACCCCTAGATTTTAGTTAGACAACAAGTGAGGAACCGCCTTAAGTCCAAGAAATATTAGACTTCCTTTCGAAGGTGGTCGGTTCCCCATTTAATATGAATTAAAGCAAAATGATAACAAAGAACTACAAGATAATACTTACTGGTTCCTGAGGAAGATACAGGTCCAAGGAATGTGGTGGTGATAGTAAGGCTTAGTTGGGATGATTCGATATTAGAAAGTGAGCTGATGAAGCTATCCTCAGTCTTTTCCAATGCTTGAACGAGGGTGACAGTGATCCAGTTGCTCAGTTGTAGTCTTCGGCTCGATGCTCTTCTCTGCAACCTTTTCTGCTTGTTTCACTTCTCTTTCTCCTGCCCAAATGAATCTCGGATCCTTTCTTTTTGGTTGGGGGAGGTCATTAACAGGAACCGATGTCGGTTAGGTCAAAGTGGCTATTTTTAGTAAAACAACCATCTTTCCCTCCTTTTCTCCCGAGGGATCAGTTGTGGGCTTGGTCAAGTCATTATTAGGCTCATTTTGGTGCGGGTGAGGGGTAATGAGTCATGGGTGTGGGTCTGGACCAAGTCATAGGTCTTAATTAGGTTGGTTTAGGGTTAGGGCTAGGTCATGGTGAGGTGGCAAGATGAGGTGGTGGGTTTGAAGATGTGGATTTATTAATTATAAGGTAATTAATAAATCATTAGGTGTGTAAGGTTTTAGGTGGTGAGGTAGGGTTAGGTTGCGGGACGAGATACGGGGTAAAGGGCGTCGTAAGACCCAAATTTGGTGTCTACACAATGTCCATATTGAAGGTAAATTGGGTGGATGAAGAAAGATTGGAATGGGATTAGGACAAGGATACATAATCTCTAATACAAAATATCAAGCAAGGCTCTATAACATCTAACAAATTTGAGTGGAAAGGTAATGCCCTATGGTACAAGGACAAGTTATTCTTGTGTAAATATTCTGAGTTGAAGCATAAGATTCTTGCAGAGCTACATGCATCACTGTCGAGAGGACACTATGGATTTTTGAAGACATATCATAGAATAAAAAGAGAATTATTTTGGGAAGGACTTAAGGGGATGTAAAAATTTTGTATCATAGTGTTTGGTGTGCCAATAGAACAAAGGTGAAACCATTAAGACACCAGGTCTATTACAACCATTACCAATTCCTAGCCAGAGATGGGAGGAGGTCTCCATGGATTTCATCATAGGATTTCCTTGTTTAAAGGGTAAGAATGTTATTTTGGTGATTGTGGATAGGATCACAAAATATGCCCATTTTTGTGCCCTATCACATCCATTTGTAGCTAGTACAGTTACAACTATTTTTTTAGAGACAGTTCAAAGGCTACATGGAACCCCAAAGATAATTGTAAGTGATCGTGATCCTATTTTCACAAGTAATTTTTGGACATAATTATTTCCATGTTTGAGTACTCAGCTAGCTCACAGTTCATCTTACCATCCTCAAACCGATGGGAAAATGGAAGTGGTACAAAAATTCTTAGAGGGTTATCTACAGTTTTTTTGTATCGATAAGGTAAACGATGGGTCAAATGACTACCACTTGTAAAATGGTGGTATAACACATCTTTTCAAACCTCTTCTCAAATGACCCCATTTTTAGCATTATATGGTTATGATCCACCATCTATCACTTCTTCCTTGAGGGTGCAAACTAAGGTCAAATATGTTGAGGGACACATTCAACATCAACAACATGTTTTGGCTGGTTTGAAGGAGAATTTGGTATTGACACAAAATAGGATGAAACAACAAGCAAATCAACACTGTAGTGAAAGACATTTTGAAATTGGTGACTAGGTTTTTGTACATCTACAACCTTACAAGAAGATGTCCCTGAAGAAATAGAAAAGGACAACAAAATTTCTCCTAAATATTATGGTCCTTATCAGGTTCTACAGAAAAATTGGAAGTGTTGCTTATAAACTAGAGTTTCCTCAATCTTCACGCATACACCCAATATTCCATGTTTCCTACTTGAAGAAGGTTATTGGACAGAAATTTATATCCCAAAAAGAGCTACCAGAACTTTATGAGGAAGGAAGAATCATTTTGGAGCCAGAGAAGATTATGTAAACACGTACTAAGAGGATGAGAACTAGATACATTAAGGAATATATGATCAAGTGGAAGAATCGAGCATAGAAGATGTGACCTAGGAGGATGAAGGTTTTCTACAACAACATCTAGGATTATTAAATGTTGAGGACAACATTAGTTTTAAGGGGAAGGGCATGTTATGCCCTTAACCTATTACTTTTATTAGGATACAAGTAATCAACTTGTGCCTTACCATATCATTTTACTATATCATTTATAATTTCTCATGCTTAGTAGGCCGGCCTTCGTGATGACCATAACATATGAATTGTATATATAAGGGATTGTAGGTAGTATTTCATGATCATTCAAGCGTTTGAGTCTTATTGTATAGTTTGGATGTTTCCTCAAGTAGTGAAGTTGTTTTAATTTCATATTGATATAATTTATCTATAATATTGTGTTCTTTGTTGTTCTATTTATGCTCATAATCTGAATTATACAAGTAATTTCATTACGAAGGTATGCGAAAAAAAAATCCTAAAAGACAAAGAAAGGACCAAGTTAGATGGTTTAAGTAATCACTGACAATGAATCAAGGATGAAGATATCCTAAATATAAAAACCATGGATGTATTTGGATAAAACCACCGTAAAAGAAAAATCAATGTGTGCATTGAAAGAAAATTAATAATTACACAAAGTAAAGTCTGGAAGGACAAGTGGAATAAAGAACAAAGCAAATGGGAAGACATTGGAAAAATAGAAAACATAGTTTTCTTTGCTTTTTTATATGATATATAACTTATTTTTGACTTTGTGTTATATATATTAAATTATATTTCATGTTATGACTGGCTGTAATGAGAAAACATTATGTCATATTTTTTTTGTGTGTGACATTCTTGCTAGTTGAAAGCTGTTACAACCAATAAATTTGAATTAAAACCTAGAAAATTGCAAGTTTATATGGAAAATGTTGATGTGATTAACAAAAATAAGTTCCTAAACCTAAAAGGGGATTTATGGTTCTAGTGTTAATCTAAATAGGAGGACTAAAACGCATGTAAATAAAGATGCTAAATAGTAATAAATGACAACAATATTGATATGCTAAAGTAATGTATAGTAATTTCACAACTTGATATAATGGAAATAAACCCTAAAATGCGAGAGGGGAGTAGGAAAATGACTTAGCTGATTAAGGTGGATTGTCACAGGTTGTCATAGATCTAGAACTAGAACTTGGCTCTACTGAGATAATCACTCGGGGACCCTATAAAGGGTAGATTTGGACTATCTGAAGTGACACATGCATCTAGGAGTGTCTTTGGGGTGCCTAGGGGCACTATGGTCCGTAGTTCGGGTGTCGGGAATAATATAAATGTTCAAAACCCTAGTTTGGCATACGCTTAGCATCTCTCGAATACTATGTGTTTGTCACACTGGATTCACCAGATGAACTCGATGACACCCTACACATGAAGAAGAATAGAGGGTCATACCGACATCGGTTCCAAACTAGTGGACTTATCTCTCGAGCACCGCAATACATTACAGACCCTGATGTAGTTCTGGTGAGTGTGTGTATGTTGTGCCCTAGGTGTTCTCATGCCAGTTACACCTTGTGAAATATAGAGCTATGGTAGCTATATAAGATGTAGATAGTAGAATAGAAAGTATAGAATCCCTCCTCTAAGAATGTGTGTGATGCAGACTTCCTAGATTGAATGTATGGTGCTATGTGGATGCAAGATGGTGCAATGGATACAACCCTAGATGGAGTGATAATAGTGATAGGATTTAATGACCTAGGACCCTCATTATGGTCTTATAAGATTTATATTTATAGGGCTCTCAAGTTTAATTTAAAAATTAATCCTAACAATGCCGACTAAGGAAAAGATAAAGGAGAACAACGGCTAGAAATGACCCAAAAATGTGTGAAATAGGTTTAGCATAGAGAGGGGAGCCTAGGGTTGGACGGGGCACCCTAGAGTGCCCCAATATAGGGGAGGGCTCCCTGAATTAGGGCTAGAATCTTAGGGAAGTTGTAAAATGGGTTGATAGGTATTGAGAAATATGTGGGAAACATGAAGTAAAACATAAAACAAGGATGGAAAAAAGGTGGGATTAATTGCTACTTTATGCACTTGAGAACCTTATAAATAGTAGTATAAGACTGGGCTAAATATTTTCTAATGTGCAATATTTGTTTATACATTTTCCCCCACTTTATGTTTGTGAGCGAACACTTGATAACATAAAGTAGATAGAAAAGTGTACTTGATGTTTGTGTAGAGTGTAGAAGAAAATGTGCCGATGGATGAAAAGTGTGGAATGAAAAAGATAAAATATGGAGGATCATGGATTCTAAAGATGAAAAATGTGAAAAGGTGAAGAGAGTGAACCTAGAGCGTAACGCTTGTGTGGCTGCTATAGTGTAAAGGCAAGTGCGTGTAGTGGTGTGTTGTCATTTTCATTTTCACTTTGTCATTGTTTGTTGTTGTTGCCCCCAATTTGACTACTTGTTTCTCATATGATGGACCTGCAAGGAGAAAATGATCAAGTAATGAAATATCTATGTATGTAAAAACATTGTGTAAAGTATGCTAGAATAGAAAGTGTAAATGAAAAAATGGAACATGTGCACCTGATCCATGTCGAGAAAAATGGTGTAGAAGGATTTCTTGCGATGTCACAAGTTTTTTAGGTGATCTGATGCCACCCTGAATGAGGAAGTGTAGGGAGGAAATGCTTGGTGTCCTCCAACTCTAACTGCTTCTATTGTAATTCGTTGAATAGATCTATGTACTGCGTTGGTTTTGTAGGTGATCCTAAGCCACTTTGGATTGAGAAGTGTAGAGAGGCCACCCACTATAACCCCTTATCATGTGACTACTCTAAATAATTTCTGAAGGACACCATGTCCTGTTAAGGCCACTATGTATGTAGTTTGGTTTAACTTGAAATCATTTGTTTTGTCGAACCAAAGTGTAGATACACTTTGTTATTAGAAACCCTCAATGATGGCCCCCCTATTTGGGGGTGCATGTGACAAACCTTGAAGGAGAAGGTGACCCTAAAAGAGGACCAACCACACTCTAAGTTTGTAACCAACTCAGCCCCCGCAAGGGGAAAGGGAAAGTGCTTGGTAGATACCAAGGTGCACAAAAAAGGGGATGACTAGCCAATACAAGTGTTATTCCAAACACATGCATGTAAATAAGTGTAAAAGATGTAGAAAATGTAAAAACTACTAAGAAAAGTAGTGTAAACACTCATTAAAAGAAGAAAACCACACAAAGTGGGTTTCAAACATGGAACATCACTCACAATGTCGCAAGACATGCAAAGGCCATCATGATCGCAAACAACAATCAAGTGTGCACACAAGAAAAGGGAAAATCCTACATACAATGGAAAAAAAAAGCATACAAGTAGAAATACAAGTAGTCATGGGAACATGTAGTCCTGCAAAACAAGTGTTGCACATGGAACACTCATTAGCATGTTAGGATGATAACCAATATGTCAAAAAAGTGTATGAGAAAGTAGTAAAAGATGTCAAGTATTTAATGAAACAATAACACCTATATGAGATGAATGTGGATGCCCCCATCGACTAGTATAGTAAGGGTAGAATATGATAATCCATGCCATGTGTAGAATCCAGTATTTGTGATCACACTAGACAAATATTTATACATGCATGTGTGTATGATAATGACCTATAGGAAAAAAATCAAACATGTGTAGTAGAATGAGCATGTGAAACACTAGTAAGTAAAATAAAATGCTACCAAGACAATGCAATATGTTGTGGATGGATGGAATGGAATGCAAGAGCAATAATAAGAGAAACGTGCCCCCGAGTGTATATAAGTGTATACAACAAGGTTTTAAAAGGAACGATAACCAGATCATACCAAGCCAAGAACACAGATGCTAATCAAACACCATGATCAATAAGATGAAAGTAATTCACTAGAATAACTTTACACAAAACCTTTGCAAGTAAATGAGCATCAAAGAATATATTATTATGGAACTCAATGAAATACATGAGAATTTATAGGCAAGGAATAACAATCTAAGAACATCAAGGTCGTAGATCAAGCCATAAATCATGGAAAGAACTAGTCATCAAAGAACCAGTCAAGTCCATAGATTTATGAGAGAACTAGACATCAAGGATCTAGTCAATACCATAGATCAAGAACTATACCTAACAACTAGATAATATCTCCTAATATCTAAATAAATAAAAAGAAATATCCACACACATAAGTGGGTGAGGATAAATACAATAAAGGTAAATAATGTACCTAGGTGAACATGAGCTAAGGTAAATACCTACTCTAACACCCCCTCAAGTGAAGCTAGGGGCCAAAATAGAAGTGGCATGTCCACAGTATGAGTCCCGAAACTAGGCCTGATGAGGTACTCATGTACAATATATCCATGAAGAAATCTCGAACCAAAAGAAGGAAAGAATCCTGCTATAAGAAGAGAAAGAAAGAAGAAGAAGAAGGAAGATGTTCTCACGAACACCCCCAAGAACAACTTCCGAAACCCCAAGCATTCCATGCAACTCAAGGTAGTGAGGTGATGCAAAAGGCTTCGTAAAGATGTCTGCAACCTCTTTCTTGAGTCGGAAGGTACTCCAAGAAAAGAACTCCATCTGAATGTGTTTGAATGAAGTGGATGTGTATCTCAATATGCTTGGTCGTTGGTGCTCAACTGGGTTGTGAGAAATGTGAATTACACTTTGGTTGTCACACCAAAGTACAGTCGGTGAATCCTGTGGGAATCAAACTCTATCAATAACTAGTGAAGCCAAAGAATCTGTTGACTCACTATAATTGCTGCCCTGTACTCTACCTCTGAAGATGAAAGTGCAATAGCTTGTTGCTTTTTGCATGCCCAAACAACTAGAGAAGAACCAAGACAAAAAGATAGCTAGAAGTGGAACACCTATCATCAATAGAACCTACCCAATTTGAATATGTATACCCAACCAACTGAGTAGAGACCCCTAGTGTAGTGTAGGCCAAAGTGGGAAGTGCCATGTAAATAGCACAAAATCCTTTTAGCAACCTACCAGTGACTACTATGAGGAGAATGTGCAAACCGAGATACAAGCCCTACTGCAAATGAAATATCAGGGTGAGTATGGGTCAAGTACATGAGACTCCCAACCAACTTCCTATATAATGTAGGATCACAAAGTGGTGTGGTACATGTGGATGTAAGAGTAACTCCAGACTGAAAAGGAGATGGACTTGGCTTGCAATCAGCCATATCAAAGTGCCTAAGAAGATCATGGGTGTACTTTTGCTGACTCAAATGAATCCTGAATATGAGAATATGTAAACCAAGGAAATAATGCAATAGCCCAAGATCTGTCATGTCAAACTGTGTAGAAAGAGCCCTCTGAATACTCTGAATGTGGGAAGAAGAGCTGCCAGTAAGTAACAGATCATCAACATACAAGACAAGTATCACAATATCCTCACCAACATGCTGGAGATACATTGTATGATCGAGTGGCAATGAACAAAACTAGTAGATAGAAGAAAAGAATCCATCTTCTCATACCAAGCCCGAGGGGCTTGTTTGAGACCATAGAGAGACCTTGAGCCTAAAACAAGAGAAGAATCCTGAACAAATCTAGTCGGCTGCTCCATATATATTTCCTCTTGTAGATCTCCATGTAAGAAGGCACTCTTCACATCCATCTGGTATATGGGCCACCCCTGTGATGCAGCAATAAGCAAGTACAAGGTGTACAAAATCCATCTTGGCAATGGGTGCAAAAGTCTTAGAGTAATCAATACCTTGACTTGTGAAAAACCCTTTGCAACAAGATGAGCCTTATACTTGTCAATGGACCCATCAGTTGCGTATTTGGTTGGTATACCCACTTACACCTAACCATATTTCTTCCTTTAGGAAGAGATACCAAATCCCAAGTATGATTCTTCATCAAAGAAGAATACTCATTTGTCATCGCATCATCCCACTCCTGTATCCCATGAGCCTTTGAAAAGACTGTGGATCCTCAGAAACTACCTGACACAAAAGTCAGAACCTGTAGAATGTGCGTGATGATGCCTAGTGGGTGGAAGATCCTCTATGAAAGGTGTTGCCTCAAGAAACGTAGTATGAGCCCACTTAGGCATAGTGACAACATCAGTGGGAATAGGATCCTCAATGACATCTATAACCTCCTCATCAATCTCCTCAAAGAAAGGATCCTCAAGATGAGATGAAGAAGAAGAAGGAATGGAAGAAGATGAAGAATCATGAGGAGTGAAATGCTCATCAAACTGAACATGTGTTCGAAAAAGAACATCATGTGTATCAGGATCTAAAAGATGATAAGCTCTCATGTCCTCACAATACCCTACAAAGATCAAGGGTTTACTCTTCTTATCCAAAGCTTTCCTTTTCTTCTTTGGCACAAAGGCCCAAGCATGGCTCCCAAAGACTCGAAAAAAATGAGACATCTGGCTTAGTGTTGGACCAAGCTTCCTCTAGAGTCAAATGCTCAAGTGCTCTGTGTGGTGTGTGATTTTGAATATAGTTAGCACAATTAATTACTTCTACCCAATAGATAGGAGGTATATCTCTAGAATGCATCATACAGTTAGCCATTTCCTTCAAAGTTCTATTCTTCCTTTCTATTAATCCATTCTGTTGTGGAGTATGAGGAACAAAATTTTGGTGAATAATGCCTTGAGTTGCCAAAAATTTAGAAAACTCATTTTTGAAGTACTCCCCCATTATCAGTGTGAAGGTTCTTTATGCTACTAGAAGATTGTTTCTCGACCAAAGCCTTGAAGACTTTGAAGTGTGAAAAAACATCACTTTTGTACTTGAGAAAATAAACCCAAGTATGCCTCGAGAAATTATCAATAAATGTAAGTGCATACTTAGCTCCATTGAAAGATGGGGTAGGAAAAACCATCAAGTCACTATGCACAAGCTCAAGTGGTGAAGAAGCTCTCTTAGACAAATTCTTAGGAAAAGGATCTTGGTGTTGTTTCCCTAATGCACAACCATGACAAACTCCCTCAAGACAAGAAACTCTAGGAAGACCATCTACCATACCATGAGTGCTCAACTCCTTCAAATATCTATAATTGAGATGTCAAATCTTTCATGCCAAAGCTTACTCTTTGAATCTAAATGAGAAACCAATCTGTCCCTATAGAAGAAGTGTCATCAAAACCCTCAAAGTGATATAGTCTTGAACTATGATCAACAATACCCTGAGCAACAAGTGAATAAGGCTCCAAAAAAGTTCTTACTTTTGCCCCATGTGGTGTAAAAGTCACTATTTTCCCTTGACTCAGAATGAAAATTTGATATACAGAAAGCAAATTTGTAGTGATGTTAGGAACATATAGTGCATCTTGGATATTGCCACCATCAAGTTGTATATCACCTTTTCCCTCAACAGAAAGAAAGGAAGAATCTCCAACCTCAATTTTGGAAGTAGAACTCAAACCTAGAGAAACAAAAGACTCCTTGGAAGAAGTCATGTGATGAGAAGCACCAGAATCTATAACCCAATTGTCTGCAAGTGGTGACTGAGATCTTCCAACAACATTAAGTGCTTTTCCATGCTGATTAGAAGGAGGTGGAGTGGAGATAGAAATTTTGTGTTTCTTGATTGCATCCTCTAAGGCTTGCATTCACTTATAACACCTATTTTCTTCATGATTACTACCCCCACAAAAAGAGCATGAACGGCTAGACTTATTCTTGGATTTAGAAGACTCCTTGGGTTTTGAGTTGTTTTCTTTGGGTTTAGGAGCATTTTGAGATGGAGAAGGTGTGGATTTGGTTTTACTATTTGGTTTTCCCTTGCCCTTAGGATTAGATGCAACTAATGCCTTTTGAGAGGTGGAAGACTCAAGGTGAGATAATTTGGATTCTTCCCTAGTAAGTCTTTCACAAAATGTTTCTAAGTTAGGCATTTTGAATGTGTCACCTAAGGCATCCATGCTAGAGAAAAAGGTAGAAGCAAAAATTTGGAATGGTCCTCTCAACTTGGATAGAATCAAGTAAACACACTCTTCATCTTTCTTATCTCTTCCACTCCCCTTCAACTATGTCAACAAATGCTTGAACTTGGTAAGATAGTCTATAATTGTTGGAAAATCTTTAGGATTAAGAGAGGTGATCTCAATTTCAAGTTGCATGGCTCTCATATGATCCACCTTACCAAATAAATCCTCAATTTCTCCCATATTTTGAAAGGAGAGTCACACTTTTCCAAATGAAATAAAAAAAGCATCACTTACATAAGTTCCTATCAAACCCATACACTCATCAAATTTGCATTGGTACTGAAATTTCTCATATTCTCTAGTGAACATTGGTTGTTCTGAAGAAGTTAAAGCCCATAATCCTTTCCACTTAATTATTGTTTCCATTCTTGGTTTCCATGTGTGGTAATTATGTGTTGTTAATGGCTCAACATGATCTAATGTAGAAGTAGATGCCATCCTAAAAAAATCACCAAAAGAAATCACGAAGAACCAAGCAATGCAATGACAAGACCCCAAGCAATGCAACAAGAGCCCCCAGATTTTGGCACTTTATAATGAGTGCGTGTTACAATATGGCACTTTATAATTATAGTGTGATTCTCAAAATAAATATTTCCAATGGAAAGAGCATAAAAAACATGCACTTTTGCAAAAATGGCACTCAAAACCGAGTTACCGATCAAAAGATACAAGTTTTTCAATATTATGCTCTACTATTTATTTTAGTTTCCACTAAAAAGAATAAAATGCTCTTGCCTTCACCACACAAATAAAATGAAAGGGGCTAGAGTTAAGCACCTACTAGTAGGAATCATAAGCTTTAAGCCCTCATATGACCATACCATATGACTAGGGGCTAAGGATTTCAATGGGTGGCATTGCATGGATACAAGAATGAAAGAAATAATCACACGTAAATTAAAACCCGATAAGATCTCAAAAACCTGAGAAAATAACCTAAAAAATTTTCTATATTTCCTTTTCCATATGGCACAAATCTCGAGGTGAATCTAGTATGTTTCTCTGCACAAAAAAAAACCAAAAAAAAACTGCTCCTCGAAATGGTCGATTTTGACAATTGATCTTAGGGTTTTGCCACCTTCGGATCTAATGGAAGCCTCTGTTTTGCATAAAAATGCATGCAGCAACAAAATACGAGAAAATCCCGAAATATATGAATATATAAAAAATTTATTTGTAAAATAAAACTTACAGATGAATGTCAATAGCAATCTCTTGCTCTGATACCATAAAAGGAACAATAACCAGATCATACCAAGCCAAGAACACAGATGCTAATCAAACACCATGATCAATAAGATGAAAGCAATTCACCAGAATAACTTTACAAAAACCTTTGCAAACAAATGAGCAACAATATCATATATTATTATGGAACTTAATGAAATACAATGAGAATGGGCCTTGCTTATATAGGCAAGGAATAACAATCTAAGAGGATCAAAGTCGAGATCAAGCCATAAATAATGGAAAGAACTAGTCATCAAAGAACTAGTCAAGTCCATAGATTTATGAGAGAACTAGACATCAAGGATCTAGTCAATACCATAGATCTAGGAAAGAACTAGTCAATCACATATATCAATATAGAAGATGAGAGGATGGTGATACGATGTATATAAATATGTGTGTGGACCCTATAGCCTAATCGTATACCATGATTTTTATAAATGGGTGAGTGATGATTTATCCCTAAGTGTATATCACTATAAGATGAATGGATGAGAATGCGGCATATGAATAAGATGTGTGTGGACCATATAGCCTAGTCGTATACAACAACTTGGTTAAATATATGAGTAATGATTTATCCCTAAGCATATATCACTACATGATGGTGGAAGAAGGTGATGATCTAGCCTATAACGTATGTCACTATGTGATGAACAAGGTGAGGGTGGTGATTTAGCCTAAAGCATATACCACTACGTGATGAGTAGGAGGAATGGTGATGTAATAGAATGATGTAGGATAGGATAGTAGAATAAGTGATGATACGATGTAGGATGATAATGCAAATTGGATTAAGGGAGTGGTGATTTAACCTAAGGTGTATACCACTACGTGATAATTAAAGGTGTGAGGATGTAATGGAATAGTTTGGGATTGAGAAGAGTATAGGATGATATGATAGGAGATGATAGAATGTAATAAAATGATGTAGAATTGATGGAAGTGTGGTGATTTAACCTAAGGTGTATACCACTATGTTATAATGGGTGTGGGTGACAATATAGCCTAGAGCATTGGTCACTAGTCCGAGGAATGTGGTATGAAGATATGTTGCATGTAGGTAAGGTCCATTTGATTGGTAAACCCTGACAGTCAAGTATGGATCGAGGAACTAGAGTGTGTCAAAGGGTGGTGACCACAACGCATAGAACAATGTGGTGTAGATGACTAAGCTAGGTGAATGTCTGGTGTAGGAAATGGAATGTGCACCGATGAGAGATGAGACTAGACCCAATTATAAGGAAATATAGTGTAGGGTGTAGGATAGGTAGGATGTATGAATGCAATGTGGGTATGGAAGGTGTAATTCAATAAGATTGTATATAGGATTAGAATATGTAATGATGATAGATAAAACTAGACCCAAGTATAAGGAAATCTAGTGTAGCATGTAGAATGCATACGATATATGGATGACATAGAATACTATACGCATATATGTTGATGACTAGTGTAGCATGGATGAGATAGATGATGTAGAAATGAAAAGTAGACGAGTTATGTATAGGATGATGTAGGATATATATGTATAGGTCTGGTAGTGCAGTGTGTGGGGTTCATTGTAATAAATATCCCTCAATAATACAGTGTGAATTGAAGCACTAGGGTGCATCATCGGGTAATGAAGGTGTGGTAATAGATGATGGAAATTTTAATATGAAAGGAAAGAAAAAATGTATGGGTGGGATAGGTATCAATGTGAAATTACAAGATGAGGGGGAGTAATTTAGGTGATATGCCCCCAATAGTAATGTGAGAAGAGGTTATGTGAACTCATCAAGGAGATTGTCGTCCTTTGGGTCAAAGTCAAATGGATAAAAATTAGCAACTTGGTAGGCTATAGTATGAGGTTGATCATGTAATGAGATAGTGAGAGACAAATGGTACATTCCCATAGCGTATTATTTGTCAGTAAATGGAGGATGTGGAAAACCATGTGTGTACCATCGGGTGAGGTTAGGTGAATGGCCAAGAAAATAACTATTGCAAATGAAAATGCAGCCAAAGGGCATGGGGAATGAGATGTCAGTGTGACTAGGGTCTAATGTACCTCTGATGTAAGTAAGCCAGGAGTCCCCTAATGTGAGTGGTGAAGAACACGGGGTACGCAGAGATAAATGAGGAGATCAAAGACACGCAAACCATAAGTGATAGTAATGGTGACAAAACCATAATAGAGATGAGAGGCATGAGTAGATGGTTGAAGGTCATAAAAGGTAAAGTCAAGGTGAGCAAGACCAAGTAGGATAAAAATGGTTTTTTCACATGTGGGATCAAATGGAACATGGCCCCAAAATGAGTCATAGATAAAAAGGGTACATGTGAATGGTGGTGTTTGATCATCCAAGGTTGAGGTTCATCGGTGGTGTTAATGTGAGGAATATGGATACTAGTATGAGGGTCATGAACATAATATTGGAATGGATAACAATATTGGAAGACAAGTATAATCAACACGTTCATGTAATAATTTGACACATGAGTGGAAGGTAGAGGGAATGAATTGCATGGCGTGGATCCATGGTCTACCTAACAAACAATTATATGAGACAAGGAAATCAATAACAAAGAAAATGGTGGGGAGAGTTTTAGGGCCAACAGTTAAAGGAAAAGTAACATGGCCTAGACATGGATCGAATAGAACCATCATAAGCATGGAGGGAAATAGAAGAAGGGATAATGTCATAGGAAGAAAAACCTATGGCTTGGAGAAAGGACATGGGGCATAGATTAAGCTTAGAGCCATTATCGATGAGAGTATGCTTGATGAAAACATTGTAGATGCGGGACATGATGTAAAGTGGTGGGTCATTGTCAAAAGGGTGAATGTTAGTGGGAGGATTTCCTGGAATGCTATATGTTGAGAAAAGGCCTTGGAAAATGTGTCATACATAGATTCCGGATGCATGTTGGTAGAAACATCAGTAGTAACAAAAAGGGTTTGGACTCGATGAAGCAAATTAGGGTGGGTAAGTAGGTATTCAATGATAGAGATATTCATGATGATGGAATGAAAAATACTGAGAAGGTGGTAGAAAGTACGATCAGGTTCACTAAAATGATTAACAAAATTTGTTTCGAACCTAAATGGGGATTTAGGGTTCTAGTGTTAATATAAATAGGAGGACTAAAATGCTTGTAAATAAAGATGCTAAATAGTAATAAATGACAACAATACTTGATATGCTAAAGTAATGTAGAGTAATTACAAAACTTGATATAATAGAAGTAAACCCTAAAATGCAAGAGGGGAGTAGGAAAATGACTTAGCTCATTAAGGTAGATTGTGGCAGATCTAGAACTAGAACTTGAGTGTGCAGATGATCACTTAGGGACCCTGCGAAGGGTAGATCTAGACTATTTGAAGTGACACATGCACCTGGGAGTGTACTTGGGGCACCCCAGGGAGCCATGGTATGGAGTATGGGTGCTCGGAATAGAATAAATGCTCAAAACCCTAGTTTGACACGGTCTTTAAATATATCTTAATACTCTTTGTTTCTCATACTATATTTGCTAGATGAACTAGATGATGCCCTACACATGAAGAAGAAGAAGGGGTTGGACTAACCTCAGCTACCAAACCAGTGGACTTATCACTAAGTGCTACACTACATTCTAGACCCCGATGCAATTCTAGTGATTGTGTGTATGACATGCCCTAGGTGCTCTCGCACTAATTGGACTTTGTGAAATATCAAGAAATGGTAACTATACAATATGTAGATAGTAGAATAGAATTTATAGAATCCCTACTCTAAGATTGTGTGTAATTTAAAATTCCTAGCTTTAATGTATGGTGCTATGTAGATGCAATATGGTGCAATGGTTACAACCCTATATAGAGTGATAGTAGTGATAGGATGTAATGACTTAGGACCCTCATTATGGTCTTATAAGATTTATATTTATAGGGATCTCAAGTTTAATTTCACAATTAATCCGAAAATGCCGACTGAGGAAAAGATAAAGGAGACCAATGGCTATAAGTGACCCAAAAAGGAGTGAAAGAGGTTAAACATAGAGAGGGGAACCCAAGGTGGGACTAGGGCACCCCAGTATAGGGTAGGGTGCTCCAGAATCAAGGCTAGAATCTAGGGAAGTTGTGAAATGGGTGGATAGGTATCGGGAAATACACAGGAAAGATGAAGTAAAACATAAAACAAAGATGTAAAAATGGTGGGATTAATTGGTACTTTGTACAGTTGAGAACCTTCTAAATAGTATTATAAGACCAAGTTAAATATTGTCTAATGTGCAATATTTTTTCTACAGAACTATTCTCCTTCCGGATATACTACCATGTTTTATTATTTCTTATTGTGATTAATGAGTAAAAATCATTAGGATAATGATTCATTAACGGAGGAGAATGTCACATCCCACAATTTTTGTCTATTTTATCGAAAAGGGATGAAATGACGACTTACTTGTGCATTTTCCTTATCATAACCTCTATTGATATTTGTGATCATAATTGATTTTATTAAAGGATATTGGAAAGTAATGAACTTGTTATAATTTATTTTAGAACATTCTTACATATCATTGTTATGTTGATCCTATTTTCTGAATTATGTGGCTAAGTTGATGGCTTGGTATAGTAGTTCTTGGATTCTATATTGCACTCTTGTACACCGCCCATAATATATTGCTTATATCTTGGATTGATCCGATAACACCAATTGTACTAAATCAAGGTATGAGAATGGAGTTAAAAGTGCAAAGGTGATAGGACCATGTTATTCTTATTAATTCTTACCTTGGACCATGTTTATTTAAATGGATGATCACCTAGGGATTTTGCTATAATAATAAAGGTTATGTTATGGGATAAGCTAACATAACATGATAATGTTTAACTACCATAGAACCCAACTTTATTAAGAGGTAACGTACATTTGAGCCCATAATGGGAAAAAATTAAGTTAATGGGTATATGGACACCCAACCCCTACATATATTTTACAAATTGGAAAATATTTAATGGTATTAAGCCCGTTGACCATGCAACATGGAGAATAATTTTGTGACATGATGATTAAATATCATTGCTATTGAATAAGACTAAATAACTATGCAAGTCAAAGTTTTTAATAATTATTTTTAGAAGAATTTAAGGACTCTAACTATGTTTGGAGGAAGGATGAGTAGAGGACGGTGGTGATAACATCAAAGCCACTATGCGGAAGTTACATGGATTAAATGACATTATTATCTATATTTATGGACTTTTGGAAGATGGCCATTGTTATATTATTCTCTAAACACTATTCATTTTGATTCTACTATTACTCCACTCTATTTGAGATATGCATGAAATGGAAGAGTGTCGATTATATTTGAGTTGGACAAGTTATTTTGTTAAAATATTATAGTGTTGCATGCAAGGGTTTTGAACTATTGTTAGATAAATTGTTGGGAGACTTAAAGATTTTATAAAAGGGCATGGATTGGGAGGGTTCAATTGTTTGAACCTAGAAATAGTGTTGGTTTGATTCAAGGAGTTTGTTAATTGAAGATTTTGATGCTTTGAAACTTGAGAAGATTTGTGGAAAGGTTTTGAAGAGATCCTGTAACACATGCATGAATCATTCTATATCACCCTTTATAACTTGTTCCATTTACTATTTACATAAATGAAAATCTCTGCAATAAATATCTATATCGATCTTGTTGAGCTAGGTTTTTAGTAGTGAATGATTATGGGTATTGTTGCTTCTATGATGTTATTATTGGGTGTGAATATGTGTTTTGTTATTTGTGGATGAATAAATGTAATCATTATTATGGGTATTTGTGATTACCATTACCCATTTTAAATATGGGTTTATATGTTTATTAATAGTGAGAAATTTTTGTTTGAATCGGGTTTTTGATTGACTGTTTGGATGAATAATGATTTCAACATACCATTTAATGGTATACACTTAGGTCTTGTAAAATAAAAAATGGGTATTCTCATGGCTTCTTCATTTAGCTAAAGCTGTATATGGATTCATTTTTTTGAACGGTGAGGTCAATTCAATGTTTGGGACTTAGAAATAATTTTACATCTAAAACCCATAAGGGTTTTATAAGGTTCAATCATTCTAGTTGTTTTCTCTAGCCAAGAAGTCTTGATGCATTTTATGGCATGTCTATAAAACTATCTTCTTGATTCAAACTTGTAATAATGATAGGTTGTTGAAAAGTTATGGAATGTTTCGTTTGTTCAAAAATTTCCATATTAATGTTAAGAAATATTATATCACCCATTGTTTATAACATAGAGGTGACCTCTAGTATATCTTAGGGTCTGTGCTATATTGATTCCCATTAATGTTGATTTGGTATCAACATTCACAGCTTTGGAATTCAATTAAATTAGGTGGTTGAGGTATTAAGGGTTCAATTTGTTTAAGGTAAATGAAATTTACCTTAAGATTCATGAATTGTTATATGTATTTGTTTTGGGATATCAGTTCTAATCTCGTGGTTATGAAGCATCACATGTATGGATATGGCATCATATTATTCTTTGTATTATTATTATAACGAGGAAGCTCTTAGTGTTTTATGCATGGTTGTAATGTGTTTACCTCCCTAAATGGTAACGTTTGATGAATATGTGGTAGCTATGGATTTCGTTTTGACTGAGTTTATTTCAAGTGGAATTTAGGACATTCAACAAGTTCAAGGTAAATGAAACTTACCTTAATATTGTCAAATATTTACTTTAATCATTACTTGTGTGGTTACCTAGTATTGGTCGATTTGTTGTTAAATGAACAATGTTGTTAGATAAAGTATTTATGAGGATAGTAAACACTTGAATACATGGATTCATACCTTGCACCTGTCCTTTAACCATGACAGAAATATGATTGGGAAAATCATATGCATTATGAAGGATAGTTAATGTTAAGTTTTGGGAAAATAGGGATTCCCTTAATAAAGATGTTACCCAGTCATAAGGGAAAAAGTATGAGTTTATCTTAATAAGTATATACCCGTTATGTAAGGTATGTAGTGAATAATTTATGTTAAAATTATTATCGATTTGTTCTAATAAAGAAGGTCTTGTTAGATAATAAGGATGTTAATGTTCCATTCTATTATTAATTTTGTCTCCTTTGAATTGCGGTAAGGCATCCAAATAGAATGTAGTTAACAGTTATTTGTGGATGAAAGTAAATTATCTTAAGTAGATGCTAATTTGATCTTGTGTACTATTATGTGGTTTATATGATTTAATATTTTAGTATTTCATTTATTCAAATATTAAATGGCATAAACTGTTAAGTGGGAAAGAGGACCTTTCATGTCAGTTCAATCGAACTGACCTTTTCTAACATTTTGCAGATGGTGGAATTTAAGTCTTCTTGGTGGATGTTTTTAGATATTATCTGTTTTGAATTATTGATTAAATGTTATATTGTATTAATTTCCATGATCAAAAGTGAGTGTCTTCTTGTTGTTCTGTTGATTAATAAAGGCTATTTTGTCATTGATTTGGAGTATCTTGAAATGAGACTATATCATTTGATAAATATTATTTATGGATATAATAATATGGATATGTTGATTGGGGATATACTAATTTATTTAATTAATGTATTACTATGTGACCTATATTGTTTTAATGTTAGTGAATGAAAACGTTATAATATTCAAACTATTATAACCTATTTAAAGGTTAGTGAATGAAAATGTTATAATATTCTAACAATGGGATGAATACAATATGGATTTTTGTTTACTCATTTTGTTATTCAAATAAGTGACATCCTTGGAATGGTCCCATACTAAAGTAAATATACAAAAATTAAGGCTGCAAGATTTAACATAGTAAGCTAATTTAAAATTACAAATATGATGTAAAAATAATGTAAGATTATAACTTAAATATACATTTTCAAATTACATGAATATACAATATGTTTAACGATACCTTAAAGTTATATGAACAATTATTAATCACATGTGTAATGATTATTCATAAGAAAGGAATCCTATTATTGCATCAATGTGAAAGGGATAATCATGACAAATGATATCTCACTATGTTAATTTGATTATTAATAATGACAAATAATAAATTAAGTGCACTTAAGGAAACAACTATTAATGACATACTTAGTACTGATAGATAACATAAGATCTATCTATAGACCTAGATCTCTAGGATTCCATAATTAGTTATATGATACGAATAAGATGTCTTTTAAGAAATCGACATGAAATCACATGGATTAAGTATCATTCATCGTATGTACAAAACATGATGGTATGGAATGAGGTACGCATGTACTTTTAGATCACTAGGATAGGGTACATATGTATTTATCTGTCTTAATAAACTAAATGAACCTAGTAAATAGGAATGGACATTAATGAATGCTTAAGTTGTTAACTATGAACTTAATAACTTAAGAAATGGAAAAGAATATAGATAATTGAATTAGGTGAAGACAAGTTCCTAATGATGAACATCGCGCACATGGAGATGAGAATGGAAAACATGTCTCTAAAACTTTGGCCAAAGTAGTGTAAGATATTTATTACACTATCCGATTCACCAAGATCTAATGTGTAGGATACCAGATGGGATTTAAATGACTAAGTTCTAGGTATACACTTAGAAAACATCACTTGATTATCAATGCCTATAAAAGGAAACCAATAGTATACCTTGTATACACACTCATAAAGAGTAATATATGAGGGATTGGTTACTAACCGAATCATGTAGCTGCACATGGTTTTTGAATGTTATCAGATGGATTGAATTTAAGATTTATGTTAGATTTAAATGTTGGGTATTTAAATCAGTGAAGCATGAAGTTAAATAAAATAAAATAAATTCCTAGTTGAGAAGTGTAATAAAGAGGTTGTTACATGGGATGCGATGAGCACAAGTAACAATGGTACAAGCTCCATGTGTTCCTCAAATACCCACATTTTCTACATTGAGCATTGAAAGGGAGGTTTTCAGGAAAAAAACATTACAAGGAATAGATGTTAGGATGGTACAAGCTCAAAGAATTCCCCAAGTTCTCGAAATCACTAAAAATTTGATGTAAAGGGAAGGGTTGTGGAGATGTGGGTAGTGTAGGGAAATGAGAAATGAAAAAAATGATAGAAGCTGCTTCGGTGGGTCAAATAAATAAAACTTACATTGTAAAGCTATATAATGCGGGATAAAAAGCAATGTGGGGAACAGGGGAATGACGGAACTATTCCTCTTGTTCCTCTAAAACCGCTACATTGACCGATCCAATCCCAATTTTTCTCAAATTTGACTAATCTGTTGCAATTTTTACATTTTTGACAACAACATGGTAGATACACCAAGAAAATGGGTCACTTAACAAAAACTCATTTTAAAAAAAAATTCCACATTTTGGGGTTAGTGATAACAATTGGCTCTTTCTAGGGCTTGACTTTGTAGACACCCTAAATTACACACTAGATTCTAATACTATCCCGGTTCGCTTTCTAGATCATATCCCTTTGTAATTGATTAATCAAATTAATTAATCATGTGTATTTTACCCCTTTGGATTAATTAAATTAATCCTTAATACCCCTTTAGCTAGCTTCATTATCATTTATTAATTAAATGATTAATTAATTAGTATGTAAATTATAGTAAATTAAATTAGTTATCTAATTAGGAAAATGCTCCTATTTCCCTAGTCAACAACCACTTGGACTCCACTTAGACTCCACTTCACCGGTCTTGTCAATTGTACTTCTAGAATCCTAGAAATGTGGGGAATTCAATTACACGTACAACTACATTTCCATATGCAACTTCGTATTTAAATTCATTTATTGCCCCTAAATGACACTTAACTTCCCAAAAATTTTGTAACTTCCTCGACTACTAAAAATAACATGTGCATTCAACCAATTTCAACCAACTTCCAACCACTACTTAGCCTTATAAAACACATGCTTACCCTCTTACAAATCCTCTTGGATTTCCCGTATAATGACTCTATCAAATTTTCTCCAACTTTGCTATTTTGGAAGCAATAATCCAAGCCAACATCTTCTCATAGCATTGGTCTATTTCCCATTTGGAGGTCATTCAAGAGCACCCACAATCTTTCACAAGGTTACACAAACTAAGCTTCACACAACCTTGATGTTCGCATTAGAGAGCTACGAGGTAAGTTTGTAGTTGTTTGTTTGTCTTCCATTTTAGTTTAGTTTTTAATATTCTTATTTTTGGCACGCTCGATGGGACCACACCCATATTCATCTATTTTTTTGTTTCATCGGTTATTCAATTGTTTCATTTTTCTTGTTTAATTTGCTTCATAATTAATTTCTAATTTGTGTAACTTTTATAAGTGTTTCGGAGTGCTATGGGGAAGTAGAATCAAATTTACAAGTCAAAAATATTTTTATTCTTATTTGATATATTTTGTAATCATTTTCTAGATATTTGCAAGTGTTTTGAATAACAAAAATCAACTTTAAATAATCTAATTAAAAAAATTACTTTCAGCACTTTTTCATCTAATTTAGCAAGCTTTTTAGTTATAGCTAATTTTTCGTTGTCTCGATTATAGGTGGGGTTGTTTTTGGTTTTGATAAAAAAATTTGAGCATCTTATATTACTAAAACTACAAAACTAGAAAATTAAAAAAAAAAAAAACAAAAAAACCATATTTTTTTACCCTAAAACCCCTCTCCTCTACCCCCTTCCCCACCCAACCCCCTGCAGCTCAATGAATTAGATTTCTAAGTGGTATCCCAACCCTCCCCTATCCACCGTCCCCTCCCGAATCCCCCTTCTCCATACCCCCGACTCATGCCACCCCAAACTCACCCACCCTATAGACCTAACTCCCCCGAGCCACCCCGAAACCTAACTACCTAGCCCCGTAGTCCCTCGATCCATCCCCTTGACTCCCAACCCATAGAATCCCTAAGTACCCCGCTCGTTACCCTAACTCCCTAGTTGTTAACACTCCCTTGAGCGTCGCGCTCACCTTCCAACTCCTCGGCACCTCGGACATCCCTTAACCCGCCGAACCCTCGCAGTCACCTTGTTGAGCCCTCTTAACACCCAACCCACAATGACACCCACCCGAGCTCTAACATGTGAGCTCTGTTAGATCGGCTACCACCGTTCCCTCTTCTTGAAGCTTGCATCACCTCTTGTGGTGTGCACCCTTGTACCTTGTTACTGCACCGATCCGTATTCTCCACCATCTTCCACCAAGAAAACATACACATAAATACACAAACCAATAACTAAGTTTAACATCCTACTTTTTTCATTTTTAGGGTTTGTTTTCAGCTAATAATTTAGGTCACATATTTCAAATACGTAGTTTAATTTAGGATATGTTTCTCTTTATCATAATTTATCTACCCATTTTTCTTATTTTTAATTAATTTAATTAGAGTAGATCTAATTACCTTTTTAAAAAAATTAATTAGTCCCTTAGTTATTTTAATTCCTTGCTTAGTTTCCTTAATTGAATTAGGCATTTTTAAATAAATTAAGACCTTTAAATTGTTTTCTAGACTTTTTAGCCACATGAACTAACTATAAAAAATGATGGCGCATGGTTGCAGGATGTTTTAAGTCAATTTACTTCATTTTGGAGACTTCTTATCAACGTTTACTCATTTAGGACCCTTTTAAATAATCTTTTACCATCACTTTCTTCAATTAGACTAGTTGTGAAGCTTGATAATATAGGGTTATTAGACATTTTGTCCATTTTTAATCTCTTTTTGGCCATTTTGTTATCATTTAATCATCTTTGTATATTAATTAACACTTTGTGACAATTTTTTTCATGTGTTTTCATTTTCATTTTTTCATTTTTGTGAAGCTAGTTGTAACACTTCATGCATATGCTCTTCTCTTGCACTTGTTACAAGCAATCTTGAGAATTAAAAACGTGATTGTGTTGTTTTTCATTGTTTTCTCTTTGTATACCTTAGAAAACTACTAAGAATTGTTTGCATGTCCATATTTTGAAGACCACATTAAAACTACTAACTGTAGGTTGCCTCAATCATGAGATAAGCAAACTAGTAATACTTTGGGTACAAGGAATATTTTCAATCAAGATAAAATGAACACTAAAAATTGTATTTGTAGGCATGGTTGATAAGGCTATTTCACAGCTATTACAAGTGTGGTAAGTGATTTGGATTAAGCCATAAAACTCACTTGAGGAGTACCAAAGGAACCCAAAAGTAGTTAGCACATTGAGGGAAATGGCTGACAAAATACGTACCCCCATCCCAAGTCATATATATCCTTAGTGTTGACCCCAGTGTGATTCATTTGAATAAGATATTTTCTCATTGTTTCAAAGGGGGTAAATTAAATTCGGAAGCTAGTAATAGCACCACACTCACTCGGGTATACTGCTAACACCTAGTTGAGAGAACCACCTAAGAATCCACAACTTGTCAAATCCAATCTAAGAGGTCAACTTTCACTCCATCATTTTTCATTTTTATTACGTGTTACACCCTTGTGTTTCACTATTTTAATTCACATTTTCTCTCTCATCCACCTTGTCACTTTGTAAATGTGTTTAAGTCTTGGGTTGCAAACATACATATCTTAAATTAAGTACTTTCATCCTTTCCATATAATTATTAACATAATGATACTCAATTTATCATGGTCAAGCACTGTTTGATCACCTTGATCTTTCATTTTCATAAGTCTTAAGTTTAATATTATCTTGTTGAACTTTGAGCATTCCATACTCTTACATCATCACATTTCACATTCACTTTTTTGAATTGTTGACATCTTCAATATATTTCTCCCATCATCTTACGTCATCATACTTCACATTCACTTTGTTGCATTGTTGACATCCTCATCATTTTCTCACTTCTCTCTTTAAAGCATTCACTTTTCTTTACTTTGAGATCATTAATCACTCATAAATAAACATTTGATTTATAACAAAGAATTTTTATCATTTTATTAAGTCTCCCCTTTAACACACACCTTGTTAAAATTTGAGAAAACTCCTCACATTTCCTAAGTCTCTTCTCTTAGCACTCCTTTTATTAAGTGTTGAGAATCTTTCATCATGTTTTAAGTCTCCTCTTGTAGCACTCATTTTCTCACGAGTTGAGAAAACTAACTTATTATCCTCTTCCCTCTTTACATTCACTTTGTAAAGGTTCGTGAAGCTTTTCGAATATCTTTATTTTTATAACACTCTTTTTTAAAACTCCGGTAAACTAACATCTCAATCCCTCTTCCACCTCAAGATCACTTATTTTGTTAAGTGTTTCAAATTATCTCCCTTTTTGTCCCTCTTAGTACTCATCTGGTTAAGAGTTAACGTTTTCACATCTATTCGTAAATCTTATCACTCATTTTGTCAAGAGTTGATAACGTTCACCTTGTTAAGTCTCTTCTCTCTTAACATCCATTTTTCTGAGTAGAGAACATATAACCCCCTTTAGTTCCTTTTCCCTTAACTCGTTTTGTTAAGAATTCGGTAAATAAAATAAATTTTTTTCCTCCTCCTTCTTAGCACTCATTTTTCTATGGTTGAGAATTTACTTCTTTTCCCCTCTTCCATCTTATAATTCAATTTGATAAGGGTTGAGTTTTCTATCACACCTATTCTTGTTCCTACCCTCTTTTAAAGAATGGTGGGAACATGACATCATGATTATAGTCCTTTTCAATGGGAGGAAAGAGATCCTTTCCATATCAAATCTGACGAATAGGATGAAGACCAACATAAAAATATTTCCATAGATGCCACTTTATGACAAAAATACCAATTTCTTATTTATCTCCTTGTAATGGGAGAAAAATTTCCCTCAGAATTTCATGAGGATGAATTGAAATCCTTAAAATAAAAACCTAAATCCCCTAAGGGTCCACTACTCGAGTAAAAAAACATGACGATGAAGGACCAAGTAAAAATTCCAATAATAAAGGAAAATATAATGCTTCTTCCTCTAATCCCAACAAATCCTTGCTTGATTAAATCAATGCAATGGTGAAATAATTGGCTCTCCTATCCTCTATAATCACTAACAACAATACTAAAGGTATTGAACACATGAAGAAAATTTACCCCATTTTCAAAATTCATTTTTCGACCAATAAAGAGACAAACAATCATACAAAGGATAAATCACCATTTATCCCACTAACCAATTCACCATTTTCTCAAGAGTACAAAACAATCAAAGACACTATTTCGGGCATGTAAAAATAATGCAAAAAAATCAATTGTTATGAATTGTATCCATACCCTTTCGATATGGAATTCTTACGTATACCCTTTCCACGCTATTTTGAGATGCCCAAATTTGACAAATACAAGGGAAAAAATGATCCTAGAGAGCATGTCAATGAATTTTTCATGACATGCCAAGAGGTGGCTTATAACGATATATTTCTCTTCGCTTCTTTCCCAAGAGTCTAGGATGACAATATTTGAATTTGGTTCTTACACCTTTCAAAGGTATCCATCTATACCTTTATAGAACTCTCAAAGAAGTTCATCAAAAATTTCTCATTCAACCTTGACTCCGAGATCACAATGATGGATTTGTGCAATGATAAACAACAAAAAAATGGGAGCTTTGCAAAGTTTTTACAATGATAGAAAGGAATAACAAGTCAATTCCATGTTCAATCCACTGAAAAAATGGTTGACATATTCATCCCAAACCTTAATGATGAGTTTTCCTTTCACATGCCTTTGAAATGTCTTAACAGTTATGAGGAAGTTATCAAAAATGGAAATCAAATTGAAAAATCCCTTATTTCTAAAGGCTTGATTAACTCTCATTATTAAGGCAATGGGAAAAATCATAACTGTAGATAAAAAATCACACACTTGTGGTATTATTTAGTCCCGATCTCATACTACTATTCATATGGTTTTTGAGTGAAGAAAGTACTAATTAACCCCTGTCTTTTGGCTATTTGAATTTTCTTTCTTTCGTCACTACCAACCTCTTGCACATATAAGCCCAATCTATTTTTTCATTTTGCATCATTCTACCCATGACCAGGATGCCCGGGTTAGTAGTGGAATGGCCTAGGTGCCTTGGTCTCATTTGGGGTGCCCTAATCCTTTTCCCACTTTAATTCCATATTTTGGGCACTTTCTAGCCATTTGAGTTTTCCATGTTTTTAGTGGGTGGCCTTTTCGGGGTTAATTACAAACTTAGAACAAGAGAACCATATAAATATAAAGTTATGAGACCATAATGAGGGACCAAACAATAAACACTAATATCATCACCTAAAGTTACAACCATCAAATGCTCCATTTGCATCCATCTAGCTCCTTCAAAAGGCACAAGGTGGTTCATCTGCATCATAATGCATAGGAGGAAGTTTTATTCTATTGCATCCATCATTATATTACATTATACATCTAGTTATTACTCTTTACTTCATAAAGTGTGGTGACACAAGAGCAACCTAGGGCAAACTTTACACACACACATATAGAACTACGTTAGGTCTAAGATGTATTGCAACACTTAGTTAGTAAGTCCACCATTGTGGCCGCTTAAGGACAACCCAATCCTTTCATTTGCATATTTTTTTATGGATTTGATGCTCATCTTTGGGTTTTGCAAGTGATTTCTTATTACAAGTATTACAACGACATTTGACGCAATTAAGAAAAGTTAGTGTGTGAAGAAAACATAGGTGATCATCCGGTGACACCTCGGAAGATGGTTTCAAGTCATTTCCACATAACAAGGCACCCACATCTCATACCTTGGCACCCATGGGTGCCTTTGTCCCTAGGTTCCCTATTCCAACCAAAGAGCTTTGATATATGATTTATTAGGCTTGTGTGTGATCATTTCCCCCTCCTATTTACAGCTCACTTTGTAACACATTCCAAAGCACATTCATCGAATCAACTAAGATCTTCCTAACACTCTTTTCTCATTAGGGTTTCACATTTCTATTTACTCATTTACTTGGGTCATTTTATTTACTTACATAGTTTGTCATCTACTGTTTTTCATAACATCCGATTAAGCTAGAATAGATCACTTATTTCCATTTTAGTTAATCATTTTAGTGAACCCATGCTCCATCTTCATGCTTATAGGATCCTCACTCTTTTTCATCTTAGAGTCTAGTCATCATGAGTATCTCAATCAATGATTATTTGCTTGCAAACCCTTATTTAAGGCTTAAATTCTAACATATTCTCGCTACTACTCGCATTCTTACCAATATGCATCATGAATTAGTCTATTAAAATTTTGTAGATGCATTTTCTTAACACATAACATTTCAATCTAATTGTCCTGTTGATGTTCACACTTTTGACAATGACCCGCCTTTGCATATCATGTGTTGTATTCATAATGTAGGTGTCAAGTGCACTTTAATTGATAATGGATATGAACTCAACCTATATCCTATATCATTATTTGAAAAGCTAGGTGATTCTTCTCGAGAAGTTAGTCCATCTTGTCTTTCGTTGCATTTATATGATAGATCTGTTCGTCTACGTGTTGGTCACATTACATTACCTATTACTATAGGACCTAAAATGTCAACATAATGTTATTTATCATTGATTTCCCATTTTCTTACAATTATTTTCTTGGTATGACATGGCTTCATGCCATGCAAGCTATTGCTTATATTGTACACCATTGTGTTAAATTTCTCCATGAAGGCATTGAATATACTATTCTTCGTGACCACGACCCATTCCAATATTATGATTGTGACCCTAATACTAGTCTTCTTATTCCACGTACTGATACTACAGATGATCCTCAACCTATGGATGAACCACCTCACTTGTCACCACTTGAAGGTGCCATTTGTGTGATAGATGTAGTCTCTTCAATGCCAACTACTACTACTACTACTACTACTGCTCTGCCTGCTGTTCATTGCTGTATCGCTACTATGATTCTTTCTCGGGGCCTTCTGGTCTATGGACATCTCTCTATCACCTACACCTTCACATGTATTGCCTCTACTAGCATGCCCACCATTTACTTGCAAAATTTTCATGAATGATTCATATTGGGAACATATTATATTTGATTATAGTTGTGATGACACCATTTTCTCACATGATGGTCTAGTTTGACTTGGTTTCTCCTTTGAGGACCTATATCCTCCTACTCATGATCCTCATCTATATTATGGATTTATCACTATTTCTTCTACATATGGCTTGTGTGTCTTCCATCTTACAGATCTATCTATTGCGCATTCATCATTCTTATCCACTCACATTAGGGAAATCATGGTTTGATTACATTGGGGGCACTCTAGATCCTAATCATGTAGACAAATATTTTCCCATTCCCTTTAGTCGTGTCTTTATTTGTAATAGTTCCTTTCTTGGCTATACAAAAAATCTCACTTGTCAATATACACACGGTTTTCTACTTCCTCCATTCATTGATGAGGAATATTCCATGGGTATGTATAATTTATGCCTCAATGGCTCGTTAAGATATCAACCCGACACTATTTCCTATCAAGTAACCAATGCTTATCCATTCGACTATGACCCTAAAAGTGATGATATTATAGATGACATTACATGATTACACCTTTCCTTTTCCACATTTGGGGGCATAACATTCACAACCCCCAACCTAGCATCATCATGCATCACAACATAAAATACTTCTAGCATGTGCATATCACATCCTCATCACATTACGTACTCATCACACTCATACTAATATATTCATTACACGATGACAAAATCTTGTCCTTTGGTTCACACTTAACTATTGAGGGCTACATACTACACATGAATCCCACACACTGAAAATACTACAGACTGCGTATTTTTACATATCTTACAATATATGTCACATTTTGCATATTACTTACCATATATCATTAGTGTTTCGACATTTTCACATCTATACATCATACATACTCTACACATTATACTAGTATTCATCACATATATATCACACCCCTATCGTCTATGAGTCTAACATCATATACTACTCATCCTACATTGTGTGCAATCTAACATTATTAGGCCATCTACACATATTTCATTGTACACTATACATTGCATTTTACACATCTTACACATCATATGGTCATTTCTTATCATCACACATACTACATATTCTTCTATGCACTGCACACACTACCCTATGATGCACTTTAGTTCCTTGGTCCATACTCATTGCCAAGGGTTTACAAATCAAATGGACCTTATCATACACACACGTTCATCATTCAACCTTTTATCATGCGACATTAATAGGTTAGTGATATACGTTATAGGATAAATGCTCTTTCATCTTATAGTGGTACACACTTTAGGATACATCACCACTCCCTATATTCATCTTGCAGTGATATACACTTTAGGATACATCATCACTCCTTTGATCATCTTGTCATGATATATGCTTTAGCTATAGGGTCATGTACACACTTCATCGCTAGGTCACATGTCATCAACACACATACACACTCATCACAGTGCATTAGACACAACACACACTTTGACCATTTCCTAATGATGTACTCTCATTTTCAATTCATCTTTGACTACTGAGGGGGCATACTAAATGAACCTCACTGCATACACTTCCATTCACTTAGGGGTACATGACTCCTATCATCCATCTTACATTCCATTCCATCCATCCACAACATGTTACATATCTTGGATGTTTTTAGTCTTGCTTACATTTACTCATATATGTTCACTTAATTACACATGCTAGCTAGATCTCTTGTATGCCATTATTCTTATCATACACATATGTGCATTAATGTCCTTTTCTAGTTGTGATCACGAGATATAGGGATCTTACACACAACATGGATGATCGCCTCCTACCACTCCTATAACGATTCTTTGGGAATCCACATTCGTATCTTACATGTGCTTTTATTTCAGTTTATACTTATTTGTCTAAATTACTTGATTATACATGCTTTTGACATATGGATTATGTTTATAACATGCTAACAAGTGCTTCATGTGCAACATTTTTTGCGGGATTACTTGCTTCCATGGATATCTATTTGTTTGTCTATTATTTTTTCTTGTATGTGGGAATTACCCTTGGTTTTGTGTGCACACTTGTTTTCTATATGCATCCATTACATCCTTGAGTTTCTGTAACATCATGAGTGATGTCCCATGTTTGTAACCCAATTTGGCATTTATGGTTGTTTTCTTGCATGTTTACCTACATTTTATCTTATACATTATTTCCATAGCGTACAATTGTCTTTTACATGCATGTTTATTCATATTAACACTTATTTCTAGTCATTTGTTTTCTTGTGCCTTGGTTTCTACAAAGAATATTCCCTCTCCCCGCTATGAGGCATGGTTTACATAGTTGGTCCTATTTTGGGTCTGCATCCTCCTATCCACAATGTCACATGTGCCCCCAAAGAGGGGGGCATCATTTGGGGTTTTAACATTACACAACACTCTCTACCGGTACAATTTAGTTCAGTTTTCCATCCTTGACATTGTGGGTTATACAATGAGTGGGTTTAGACCAATCTACGAACCCCATACACAACATATTTTACAGGAAAGGTTGTCTTTAGAATTCTAGGGAGTTGTTATAGGTTGGAGGATACAACAAATTTTCTCGCTACACTACTTCAGCCAACAACATCGAATCACCTAAAAAACTAGGCATTACACTAACCTCTTCATACATATTCAGCAGGTTCATTTTAAGAGACCTCTTGGAAATCGAAGGTGGAGAATACCTGGCGAATATCCTCGGAACCGGTTTCGCGGGAAGGCAAATTTTTTGGGGGTTGTATGAAAAAATTTCACCTGATTGTCAAGTGCTGCGACAGAAGGCTGCAGACACGCGACGGGAGATTTTTCTTTGCATCGCCGCGTCAAAAAAATGCATTGACACGCGTCAGCGGACCTCGATGCGCGCGTCACTGAGGGTGTTGTCTCGACAAAGCATCCTCGGTGATGCGTGCCGATAGACCTCAGTGACACGCGTCATTACAGTTGTTGATGCGCGTCACTGAGGTCTGTTGACGCGCGTCAATGCATTTTTTTGACGTGCGATAGCAAAATCTCCCATCGCGTCTCGTAGCCTCTCCGACCTCTACTTTCTCATTAAAAATCTCGGTGTCGCTCATCAAAAACTCTTTGTCGAGGATCGACGCGCGCCATCATAGGGTCTTTGTCGCGCATCACTGAGGGCGATGTCGCGTGTCACTGAGGGGGATGTCGCGTGTCACTGAGGGGGATGTCGCGCGTCACTGAGGGGGATGTCGCGTGTCACTGAGGGGGATGTCGTGCGTCACTGAGGGCGATGTCGCACGTCACTGAGGGCGCTGTCGCGCATCACTGAGGATGTTGTCACACATCTATAGCCTCTCCCCTTTTCTTGCTCATCGAAAAAATCTTCATGTCACTCGTCAACAAACTCTTTTTCATGCATCTACTATGCGTCAATATCTGCAGTATCTCCTTATCTACAAACCCTCCTTGTCGCACGTCAATAACTTACCCCCTTGTCGCGCGTCTATAATACAGGATATATCATATTATTGAAAAATGTGAAGTAGAAGTGTTCTACCTGGCGAATAATCTAGGTTTATATAGGGGATATTTTTCAAGGGTAGGTGAAGCCGACCCCTAAAAAAATTAAAGTGTAATTTTTAGGCGAACAGGTCACTGACCCGTGCCAAAAAATTCGCCTTTTCAAAATTTTCAAAAATGGAATATTCGCCATATTACGAATATTCGCCACTAAAATTATCCCTGATATTCAATGAAGCGATTCTGGGTTGGAGAATAATACAACTTTCTCTCTACACTTATTTGACTAGGGTAGTGTTAGATCTTCCTAATATCTCATAGTACGGGATATCCTCTCTATACCATTTATCTCATCATGTACTGTGTGCACATGTTCATTTTACATTTTTCATACTTCTATTTCAGTCTTTTCATTACTACATACATGTTTTTTTACATACATATACATGCATATTTGACTACTTGATCATATTCTCCTTGTAGGTCCTGATTGTATGAGAAGAAAAAAACTCAACAATAACAATAAATAATGTAACATCCCCATTTTAAGATACTAGAACAAGGCAAAAAAATTAAAAATTATCCAACATTCCTTGTTATGAATTATATAATTCAAACACACGTTCAAGTTTTAATAATTGTTCTCTGTCCAATTAATGCAGTTTGGATCACACAATTTCCTTTTAAAACTAATGTTCTCTGTTCACATATTTGCAATATGGAACACACATTCAGTGTCATTCAATCATATAACAGATACCATATGTTTGTAAATGACTCGAAGAACTACCGACCTCCCACTTTATGGCTCGGAGTTTCAGCAATCTCTCATTTCATGACTCGGTGACTTACCGATCCTTCATGTTAATTCATGCATAGTATAATGAATATACATGGTTCTTTTACCGTTTCTGGTTATCGAAGTGATCCATTTAAGAAGCCTATCTGAATATTTGTTACTGATATTCATCTGACATCCTGCAACTTAAACTAGGTGATTAGGACAACGCAACCAGCACTTGTGATACTTTGGCCAAAGATTTTCACATGCTTTACATGATCATATTCCTAGATGTGATACACACCAGTGGAATACATCCTTCACCTCACTTCATCTGTTATCTAGAATGGTCTTTCCTGGTCTCTACCAGTCCTTCCATTTAAGGTCAAACTCTAACCCCAACTAGCAATATGAACAAGTATAGGAAGTTACTCATGGTAACTAAAGATACGCAGACATACGGTGTCATTCCTAGATGACTCCGTGTGTCTAGTTACCTTTAGTCCTCCAGAGTCACTCCATATACGTGATCACATTTCTATCCCCAACCAAGAACTTATTATCCATCTTATGTAAACTTGATGATTTAATTCGGAAGGGCATTGTAATATGTCAGCTATAACATTGTGTCGTCATGAAGGTCCTGCCTTCACGAAGACACCATATTGTAGCTGGCGTATGTCAATTTCCTACGGAATCCTCTCATCGAGGGTACACATCCAACTCAATTGTGATTTGGTTATAATCTTAGTATTCAAGATCAACTTTCAGTAGCCATGCTGATCCTTTATCCTTGTTCTTATTACAATTATATGTAGCTAAGAGAGACTTAATCCATCTTCTAGATTAATACGCATCTCCTTCTTTATACCGAAGGGTTGCATATTCACTTCTTGGTTCCTTTCTTATTATTTGGACTAATTAGTCCATTATCGATAAACCTAATAAGTTTAACCTATTAAACTTAACCAAGTTTTTCCACAACTGTAAACAAATTCAGAATTCCATCTTATTAGACGTCATTTAAATGAGGTCTAATTCTAAATGAATTTATTCATTTATCCTCCTTAACCTGACTTAGTTAAGGTCTGTTAACAATAGATATGATTTCCCATATCTTTATTTTCTAAATTTAAACATTCGAGGCTATTAATGGAGTTTGAATACAAGGTTCGGCTGCCCCTAAGTTATTTGATATCCCTTAGTTTTCAAACTAATCCCGAATACCTTCCAATTAGGATTTCATGTTTATCTAAATCTTTTTAATGTCAATTCAAAATTCATCTTAACCCAAGTATGAATTAATTGCACATTTCAACGTAAAATTTGCATTCAGGTAAAGAATAAATGTTATTCCTTTTAAATTCATCCATTAACATTTGAATAATTCCAAGTCAAGGAATAATGTTATATTCTCAAACTTATTCAACAATATCAAATTGATACAGTTATTGAAAATATCACACTTTTACTTGTATTCATCCATCAGATTTACAATCTATACATTTTCCAGTCCAAATGACTGGACTTGTTTATATCAAACAACATTACAACTCATAAAGATAGAAGAATGTAACTTCTTCCTTTCTCATTTACTCGTGGAGGAGTAATAGCTATCAATACAATCCATCTTCAGTTAATCAAAGAAGTATTGGAAAAAAACCATGTCTTCATTTATACTCAAGTTTCATCTGCAAAATTACTTGCACGGGTCAGTTCATTGAACTGAGCATATTAAGCACTTGTCTTTAAAATGAGGTGCTTTTAATTAATTGTCTCAATAAAAGAACCCTACTTTTATGAAATGTTAATATGAACATCATTCAAGAATTAAATACCAAAAAGGATGAACAACATATCAACTCAATCATCCAATAACCCTCCTAATCAGACAAAGGATTACTGCCCTCTTTCCCAAATAATTATTACAAGAAGTAATTTCCTTCAACAGTTCCAGATTACAAACATCTGTAAGAACTAAAAAAACAACTATGCAACTATTGTTCTAACATAAATGCTATCAATTCCATTCTCTTACAATAGTTGTGAATTCAAAAGATAGATCTTAACTAAAATTTAAACCAAATTATTGTCCCTTCTTTCATAAAACTCATCTAATTTCAAGCAATCAAACACTGAAGAGAACAAGCAAACAGTAATTAAATACAAATGCTTAACCCAAGTAGTACAAAATTCGTTCCATAACAATTATAGATTTCCAACTATATGAGAGAAAAATGATCGGTAATTAAAATTATCCATTCACACTCTCTTTCTTTTCCTCATAGTTTTACTAGAAGTTTTTAATCCAAACGTGATATCAATCAATGATAATGATCTAAGAGAAAAACAAAAATCAATAATCAAATATAAGGGAGCAAGATCATATCACCTTTTCTACTGTCTATCCAAATACCTCTTATTTAGAGCAGACATACTCCAATAGTATAATTCATTCAGAGTAGTATATTCAGTAATTGAAAACTACTATTACCTTTCCAAAAAGTTGACCAGAGTTCATTGCAACTGGTCTATAAACATTAGTACCAAAAGAACCAGCAGGAAGAATACCATATCAAATTAGTACAGCAAAGTAAGATGCTACAATAACCTTACTGTCCCAGGGAACCCGTGTTTTATGAAAATAAAAAAAAAGCATCAAGGAATTATAACTCGCATAATAGTCTATTAATATCACCACAACTTTGTTTTTCCCAAACGTTTCCACACACTGAACTCAGAAATACAATATTTGCATAACAATGCCTTTATCAATGCAAACCCACATAGGGTAATAGATGCGCAAGCAAGGTACAGTCAAAACAATCTCAACAGCAAGCCAAATCTCATTTGTTTCATTCATTTGCATAGAAACACTAAGCCATGTTCGTTTTCATGATGACAGTTCAGACTAGAAGATCAAACCGCATCCAAAATGCACAATAAAATCCTCTTTCCCATTACCTTCAGATTTCGAAGCAGCAAAGAGAAAACATAATTCATTAATGATTTCAATAAGAAGAACAATCATTTTCTTCAAACACCCGAGAATACCCAAGTTGTGTTCATTCTTTTAAGGACAGTTCAACCAGACATACAAATCATCTCATCTTTTCATTTTCACAAGAATGCTCAGAACTCAGAAGTGATATTCATTTAGCTAATGTATTTATTAGCACAACCCAAAATGGTAATAAAGTGAATACCCAACACTGCCGAAACGAACCACACAGCAAGGATAGTGTATTCAACTTAATCATTATGCAAAGAATGCTCAAGCCACGCGTACAGCAAAAGAAAACCACTCAACTCGAAATCATCTCAATGTAACAGCCAAATCAAATAACCAAAACCCCCAACATAAGAGTAGGGTTGTTTTAACGAGACTATCAAGCAAAAGCAAGTGGTTTAAGGAGAAGGGCTTAACATGCCTGTTAATTTTTTTCTTGTGGCTCGAAGAAAACCGCGCCCACTGGAGTTGTTTCTCTCCATGACGTCCTCGGCCAGGCTTTCCAACCAGTCACTAACTTCCACAAGCTTAAGAATAGCCTTTGTTTTTCCAAAGAACAGAGATAATAATCAAAACACAACTAGTTCGACAGAACCATGGAGAAACAAAATGCGAGTAACTAAAATCCAAATGCACACAACAACAAACAATTTTCCTTTTTCCTCTATCATCTTTCCAAGACCAAGATAATTAATGCATTGAATGCACTGCCTTTCCTCATTCCTCACACCACCGCTGACTTGGGTTGGTGAGTTTCCAACTTTCAAATTTACATATAAATTCCATTTAGTTTCTAAGTTAGTTGGACGCCTCCAACTTTTCTTTGTTCGCCAAACTTGCGTATTTTGCATACATGTAAGGGCTTCATTTACTATCCCATTAAATTTCCTACCTTCCCCCTTATCCTTTCCATCCACATGGGTCTATGCATCCCCTTCCTTAGGTTAGGATTAGTCTAGGATTTTAATAGTCCATATCTAGGTCATTCGCCTAGTTCATAGGTTAATGGAATTTATATCTATTTTCTCCCTTATGAAATCTAAAATCCATATAGGATAGTAGTTAGGGTATAAGATAAAACTTAGGGGTAGGTTAGGGTTTAATCCCCTAATATTTAATTAACTAGTTTCCATATCAAGTCTTTCCGCCTGACAGTCATATTCAACATTAAGCAGGACATTTCATCCTAAGTTCCACATACCTGTGCCACTTGCATCCAGGCCCTTATCATCTTACGTTGTCTAGCGTTACAATGGTGTGTGGTTCGAGAATCAAACCTTTTTCATTGGCATCTACATACCAGATATTCATACCTGAAATCAAGTGCTGCAACATTTATATCAACCTTCAGTCTGGTTTAAAAGTAAATCGACAAAGTGATCATAAGAAGGCCACAACATACCTTGGATCAATGGAATTGATTCAAGGCATGCTGTCAATCAGCAAATAGAGTTCATCAAGCATACAAAAAGTCTGTTGTCTCATTAGCAATCACACAAGAAATAATAACTTCTGTCCCAAGTATCAAGTTATAGAAAACAAGGGTCCAAATCAGCAACACATTCCTCTAAGATCAAAAGATGTGTCTTAACATATTTATCTTCATTTCTGCAGTTACAACATCATGAAAGGTAATTACCATGATAACTTACAAAAATCAAGGCGTTACATTCCTCCCTTCTTAAAGAATCATCGTCCCGATGATCAAATTAACCAATTCAAGGAGTTTCTAGGACAAAATTCAGTTATTGTCCTTCCATTCATAAGTTCATACCAAAAATAGATTCACTCTTTAAAATAGTGTTTTAAGATAACTGTAAAATAGACCAATAATTGTCTAAATTTGGTAGAATTATCAGTTTTTCGAATTTCAATTTCGATCAAACAATTATGGAAAGGAAGATCTCATTTCTTCAAGATTTTCCCAAGTTGCACTTTCTTCGCTAAACTGGTCCCACTGGACCTTACATTGATTCACTTCACGATTTCTTAAGCACAACTGGTGAGTTCCCAACACTTGAATGGGCTTAATCATGATTATTCCTAGGTCTTGGACCTGCAAGGAATTCCAATTCAGCACATGTGATAAATCTATTACGTATTTCTTAAGCAAATAAATATGAAAAACATCATGCATTTGTGATAAAGTAGGAGGTAATGCTAGACGATAAGCTACAGGGTTGATTATTTCAACAATTTCAAAAGGTCCCACGTAACGTGGCGACAACTTGGCAGCCTTGCCAAAAGTTATTGAGCTCTTTTTCGGCTTAACCCAAAGAAAGACCTTCTCACCAAGTTTATAATTCCTATCAACCCGCTTTAAGTTTGCATAACTCTTTTACCTATTGGCAGCCTCCTTTAGATGTTCCCAAATCATTTTGATTTGTTGTTCCATTTCCTTGAGGATTTCTGGCCCAATTACCTCTCTGTCCTCTACGTTGTCCCAGCTAACAGGGGTTCTGCATTTTCTTCCATACAATGCTTCAAAGGGCACCATTTTTAAAGAGGCGTGGTATGTATTATTGTAGGAAAATTCAACCAGTGGAAGGTATTCCTCCCATTTATACTGTTGGTCCATGCAATACATTCTTAACATGTCCTCTAAAACTTGATTGACTCTCTCGGTCTGTCCATCCATCTCCGGATGATATGTAGAGCTGAAGTTTAATTTAGTTCCCAAGGCAGCATTAAGCATTTGCCAAAACCTTGATGTCATCCTCGGATCTTTGTCTTATATGATCAATTCGGGTATTCCATGTAATCTGAAAATTTCATGTACAAATCTTCTTGCTAACACTGGTGCATCATCTTTCAAATTACCAGCAATGAAGTGTGCCACTTTGGTTAATTTGTCGATGACAACCACGATGATATCATGCTTATTCCTTGATATAGGCAATCCTTGAATGAAATCCATCGTTATCACTTGCCATTTGTACTGTGGAACGCTATGGGGATATAATAATCCAGTGGGATGCATATGTTCCGCCTTAACATGCTGACATTCCAAGTAGTGTGTTACAAATTCCACCACATCCTTTTTCATTCCCTTCTAGAAGTATTGCTTCTTAAGATCAACAAGCATTTTCGTAATGCCAGGGTGTCAGAAAAAGGTGAATTATGAAATTCAGTTAACAATTTCCTTCTTAAATCATTTTCCAAGGGTATATAGACCCTGTTTTCAAACCTCAGAATTCCTTCGCTATCAAAGCGAAATCCTTTATACCTCACATCCTTTGGATCTACAGCAAGTGTTGTTTTAACTTGCTAGAAATAAGGATTTGATTCCAAGGCATCTTTCACCTCATCCTTAAACTGAGTTCTTAACGTTATAAGAGTAGAGATGTGCTTCCTTTGACTCGAGCATCTGCCACTCTATTTTCCTTGCCTTTGATGTAGCTTATATCAAAATCATACTGAGACAGAAATTCTAACCATCTTATTTGTCTTGCATTCAAATTTGGTGAGTAAAAATATACTTCAACCCCGGATGGTGAGGTTTTTAACTCAAAAGGTTTGCCTAAAAGGTAATGCCTCCACATTTGAAGTACATGTACATGGCAGCGTGAGCTCTAGGTCATGTGGAGCATAATTCTATTCATGTAACTTAAGCTTTCTGCTTTCATAAGCTATAACATGGTCATTCATGTGAGAATACCTCCAAGGCCTTCTCCCGATGCATCCATTACAACCATAAAATTTCCATTTGGATCTAGTACAATTAAAATAGGTCTTTGTAGTTAACTATTCCTTTAAATTTTTAAAGGCAAGATTCACATTTTCAATCAAGACAATTTTCTTATCCTTCTTTTGTAGTGAAGTGATTGGGTCAGCAATTTTGAAAAATCCTTAACGAACTTTCTATAATATCTGCCAAGCCCATGAAGCTTCTTACTTTGCACATTCTTAGGCACATGAGCCACTCGGTTATAGCTGTGATTTTGAAGGTCTACAACTATTCCATTCTTGCTTATAACGTGTCCCAAATAATGCACCTCTGCATCATAAAAGGAACATTTAGATAGTTTACCATACAACTTCCTCTTTCTTAAAACTTCCAGCCACTACCCTTAAATGTTTTGGTGCTCTTCAACATTTTAGAGTATATAAGAATGTCGTCTAAGAATACAAGAACAAACTTGTCTAGGTATTCTTTAAAAATATTGTTCATCGATTCATGAAGGCGGTAGGTGCATTTATCAACCCAAAAGGTAACACCATGAATTCATAATTCCCGTACCTTGTTCTAAAAGTTTTTTTATGAATATTTTCTTCCTTTATTCTCGGTGATGATACCCGGATCGAAGATCTATTTTTGAATAGTCGATGCTCACGCATCATCGGTCGAATGCAGATCATCAATCCTAGGAAGTGGGTATCGATTCTTAATAGTTTCCTTGTTCAACATTCTATAATCAATGCATAGTCTCAATGTGTCATCATTTTTCTTTACAAAAATTACCGGCGCTCCCCATGGTGAGACATTCGGTCTTATCAGCCCCTTAGTCAAAAGTTTCGTAATTGAGCCTTTAGCTCTACCAACTCGAGGGTGGTCATTCTATAAGGTGCCTTAGATATGGGTTCAGTTCCTGGCTTGATTTCTATTGCAAAGTCAAACTCTCGTTTGGGTGGAAGACACAGTAATTCCTCCGAAAATACATCACTGAAATTCCTTAATAATGGATATCTTTCCATGAAATCATTATCCTCCTTATCATTTTCTGTCATTTTTATTGCATACAAGGTGAAGCCTCTATTTTTAGCCCTTTTTAGTTGCAGAGTTTGTTAGTTTCCTAAGCTAACTTCACACTTTACACCTTGAATGACTGCTACTTTTCTGCAGGTCATCAAAACAACAAATTTGTTTTTCATAACAGTCGACCTTTGCCTTATGTTCTACCAACTAGTTAACTCCAATAATGATATCATATGATCCTAAAGGAGTGACATACAGGTCAACTTCGGTGGAGAAACTGGGCAAGTCAAGAATTGCCCCAAAAAGGCACATTTCGACTGTATGGACAACATTATTCCCATAATGCACTGTCCATGTCTTATCCATTCATTCAGCCTTTCTTTTTAATTTCATTGCAATTTTAGTAGAAATAAAGCATTCAGTGGCTCCAGTATCAAAAAGTATGACTACAGGTGTACCGAATAACTTACCTAGAACTTCTATAGGCGTAACTTGCTTTTCAACTTGTATTATCCACCTCGGCGTGTATCCTATGCTGCTGATCGCGATCATCCTTTTAGAGGACAGTGACTCACGTAATGGTCCTTTCCATAGTTGAAGCATCCTCCAACTGGCCCTTTCCTAGGCTCAAATTTGTTACCAGCTTTGAAGTTATCATTCTGGCTCCCATAGGACTTTTGTCCATTGCCACTAACTTTTGCGAAGCTATTCCGCACACTATTTACAGGTTTGTTCATTATAGATTTCTTGTTGTTATCTACAAAAATTTTGTTTTTCACACCAAACCTTTTCCAAGGCCCCCTTTTGGGTGCGAGAGATGAAGAAGAATTGGGAATCTTCTTCCTTATCTCTTCCCTATGAGTAGAAATTATTCTCAATTTTTGTTCCTGTCTTTTTGCCTTTTCGACAACTCCTTCCATGGTGGTTGGATTGTGGACATCCACTTCACCACCAATGATGGGATTTAGTCCCATTATGAACTTTTGTATTATGAACTTCTCGTCAGCTTGGTACTGCGGCACATACTTAAGGAGTTTAGTAAACCCTTCCCGATGATTCTCGTCACCGTCGGCCTTCCTTGCAACTAGTTCGAAATTCAGTCATTTTCCTATCAAAATAGAGTTGAGGCAGCCACCGTTGCCTAAAGTAACCCTTAAATTGATCCCAAGTTATTTCTGATTCGACAATATTCAACTCAACCTTACGGTTGTCCCACCATGATGATGCTTCATGAGAAAGCTGATATGCTCCCCATATCGCTTTGTTCTTCTCGGAGAAGTTTCTTATTGCAAAGTACTTCTCCATTTCACTGAGCCAATTCTCAGCTCCGTCCCCAAGGGTTGTTCCATCAAACTTTGGAGGACTTATTCTCTAGATGTCATTTGTAAGTTCTGCTACTAATCTTGCCCTTTTATTTTCAGGATGATTAGGAGCATTCACATTACTATGATAACCACCCGGATTCCCTCCATTGGTGTTGTCCATAGGAGGTGGCTGATCATTTATATCAGCTTCTTCTTCCTCCTCTTCATTGCCCATTGTTGCTATTCCAAAGCAGTCAAATGATCTCTGTGTCTAGTAGGGCAAGTAAGGATTTCATCCATCTTTTGAGCAAGATGCTGCTTCTCCACCCAGTAATGGGTTGTTTCGCATTTCTTCTTGTTTCGACCATTTTTTACATTCAATAAGAAAATGCAAACCTTATTAAATTATGGACTCATTAGGTCCAAGAGCTGTAACCTTCAGCTCGATACCAAGATGTAACATCCCCATTTTAAGATACTAGAAAAAGGAAAAAAAAAAATTATACAACGTTCCCTGTTATGAATTATATAATTCAAACACACGTTCAAGTTTTAATAATTGTTCTCTGTCCACTTAATGTAGTTTGGATCACACAATTTCCTTTTAAAACTAATGTTCTCTATTCACATATTTTCAATATGAAACACACATTCAATGCCATTCAATCATATAACGATTACCATATCTGCTTTGTAAATGACTCGAAGAACTACCGACCTCCCACTTTATGGCTTAGAGTTTTGGTGATCTCTCATTTTATGACTCGGTGAATTACTGATCCTTCATGTTAATTCATGCATAGTATAATGAATATACAGGGTTCTTTTACCATTTTCGGTTATCGAAGTGATCCATTTAAGAAGCCTATCTAAATATCATTCTGATGATATTCATCGACATCCTGCAACTTAAACTAGGTGATTAGGACAATGCAACCAAGCACTTGCGATACTTTAGCCAAAGATTTTCACATGCTTTGCATGATTATATTCCTAGATGTGATACACACGAATGGAATACGTCCTTCACCTCACTTTCTGCATTATCTAGAATGGTCTTTCTTGGTCTCAACCGGTCCTTCCATTTAAGGTCAAACTCTAACCCTAACTAGCAATATGAACGATTATAGGAAGTTACTCATGGTAACTAAAGATACGCAGACATACGGTGTCATTCCTAGATGACTCCGTGTCTAGTTACCTTTAGTCCTCGGAGTCACTCCGTATATGTGATCACATTTCTATCCCCAACCAAGAACTTATTATCCGAACTTATGTAAACTTGATGATTTAATTCGGAAGGGCATTGTAATATGTCGGCTATAACATTGTGTCATCATAAAGGCCCCGCCTTCACAAAGACACCATATTGTAGCTGGTGTATGTTAATGTCCTACGGAATCCTCTCATCGAGGGTACAAATCCAGCTCAATTGTGATTTGGTTATAATCTTAGTATTTAAGATCAACTTTCATGACCATCTTGATCCTTTATATTTGTTCTTGTTACAGTTGTATGTAGGTAAGAGAGACTTAACCCATCTTCTAGCTTAATACACATCTCCTCCTTCTTACCGAAGGGTTTCATATTCACTCCTTCATTCCTTTCTTATTCTTTGGACTAATATGTCCATTATCGATAAACCTAATAAGTTTAACCTATTAAACTTAACCAAGTTTTTCCACAACTGTAAACAAATTCAGAATTCCATCTTATTAGACGTCATTTAAACGAGGTCTAATTCTAAATGAATTTATTCATTTATCCTCCTTAACCTGACTTAGTTAAGGTGCATTAACAATAGATGTGATTTCCCATATCTTTATTTTCTGAATTTAAACATTCGAGGCTATTAACGGAGTTTGAATACAAGGTTCGGCTGCCCCTAAGTTATTTGATATCCCTTAGTTTTCAATCTAATCCTGAATACCTTCCAATTAGGATTTTGTGTTTATCTAAATCTTTTTAATGTCAATTCAAAATTCATCTTAACCCAAGTATGAATTAATTGCACATTTCTACGTAAAAGTTGCATTCGGGTAAAGAATAAATGTTATTTCTTTTAAATTCATCCATTAACATTTGAATAATTCCAAGTCAAGGAATAATGTTATATTCTCAAACTTATTCAACAATATCAAACCGATCTGATTATTGAAAATATCACACTTTTACTTGTATTCATCCATCGATTTACAATCTATACATTTTCCAATCCCACGATTTGGACTTGTTTATATCAAACAACATTGCAACTCATAAAGATAGAATAATGTAACTTCTTCCTTTCTCATTTCCTCGTGGAGGAGTAATAGCTATCAATACAATCCATCTTGATTAATCAAATAAGTATCGGAAAACAACCATGTCTTCATTTATACTCAAGTTTCATCTGCAAAATTACTTATGCGGGTCGGTTCATTGGTGAGCATATTAAGCACTTGTCTTTAAAATGAGGTGCTTTTAATTAAGCTGTCTCAATAAAAGAACCATGCTTTTATGAAAGCGTTAATATGAACATCATTCAAGGATTACATACCAATAAGGATGAACAACATATCAACTCAATCATCCAATAACCCTCCTAATCGAGACAATGGATTACTTGCCCTCTTTCCCAAATAATTATTACAAGAAGTAATTTCCTTCAACGCAGTTCAGTTACAAACATCTGTAAGAACTAAAAACACAACTATGCAATCATTGTTCTAACATAAATGTTATCAATTCCATTCTCTTACAATAGTTGTGAATTCAAAAGATAGATCTTAACTAAAATCTAAACCGAATTATTGTCCCTTCTTTTCATACAACTCATCTTATTTCAAGCAATCAAGTTTGAAAAGAAAAAGCAAACAAGTAATTAAATACAAATGCTTAACCCAAGCGATTACGAAATTCGTTCCATAACAATTATAGATTTCCAACTGTATGAGAGAAAAATGATCATTAATTCAAATTATCCATTCACACTCTCTTTCTTTTCTTCATAGCTGTTGTACTAGAAGTTTTTAATCCAAACATGATATCAATCAATGATATGAGTCCTAAGAGAAAAAATGAAAATCAATAATTGAATATAAGGAAGCAGAGATCATATCCTCTCTTCTTTGTCTATCCAAATACCTCTTATTTAGAGCGAGACATACTCCAATAGTATAATTCATTCAGAGTAGTATATTCAATAATTGAAAACTACTATTACCTTTCCAAAAAGTTGACCAGAGTTCATTGCAACTGGTCTATAAACATTAGTACCAAAAGAACCAAAGTAGGCAGAATACCATATCAAATTAGTACAGCAAAGTAAGATGCTACAATAACCTTACTATCCTAGGGAACCCGTGTTTTATGCAAATAAAAAAAAAATCATCAAGGAATTATAACTCGCATAATAGTCTATTAATATCACCACAGCTTTTTTTTTCCCAAACATTTCCACACACTGAACTCAGAAATACAATATTCACATAACAATGCCTTTATCAATGCAAACCCACATAGGGTAATAGATGTGCAAGCAAGGTACAGTCAAAACAATCTCAACAGCAAGCCAAATCTCATTTGTTTCATTCATTTGCACAGAAACACTAAGCCATGTTTGTTTTTATGATGATGATTCGAGACTAGAAGATCAAACCGCATCCAAAATGCACAATAAAATCCTCTTTCCCATTACCTTCATATTTCGAAGCAGCAAAGAGAAAACATAATTCATTAATGATTTCAATAAGAAGAACAATCATTTTCTTCAAACACCCGAGAATACCCAAGTCGTGTTCATTCTTTTAAGGATAGTTCAACCAGACATACAAATCATCTCATCTTTTCATTTTCACAAGAATGCTCAGAACTCAGAAGTGATATTCATTTAGCTAATGTATTTATTAGCACAACCCAAAATGGTAATAAAGTGAATACCCAACACTGCCAAAACGAACCACATCAGCAAGGACAAGTGTATTCAACTTAATCATTATGCAAAGAATGCTCAAGCCACGTACAGCAAAATAAAACGACTCAACTCGAAATCATCTCAATGTAATAGCCAAATCAAATAACCAAAACCCCCATCATAAGAGTAGGGTTGTTTTAATGAGACTATTAAGCAAAAGCAAGCGGTTTAAGGAGAAGGGCTTAACATGCCTGTTAATTTTTCTTGTGGCTCGAAGAAAACCGCGCCCACTGGAGTTGTTTCTCTCCACGACGTCCTCGGCCAGGCTTTCCAACCAGTCACTAACTTCCACAGGCTCAAGAATAGCCTTTGTTTTTCCAAAGAATAGAGATAATAATCAAAACACAGCTGGTTCGACAGAACCATGGAGAAACAAAATGCAGAGCAACTAAAATCCAAATGCACACAACAACAAACAATTTTCCTTTTTCCTCTATCCTCTTTCCAAGGCGAGCTGGTCGCTAAGACCAAGATAATTAATGCATTGAATGCACTACCTTTCCTCATTCCTCATGCCACCGCCGACTCGGGTTGGTGAGTTTCCAAATTTCAAATTTGCATATAAATTCCATTTAGTTTCTAAGCTAGTTGGACACCTCCAACTTTTCTTTGTTCCCGCCAAACTTGGTGTTGTACATGTAAGGCTTCATTTACTGTCCCATTAAATTTCTTACCTTCCCTCCTTATCCTTTCCATCCACATGGGTCTATGCATCCCCTTCCTTAGGTTAGGATTAGTCTAGGATTTTAATAGTCCATATCTAGGTCATTCGCCTAGTTCATAGGTTAATGGAATTTATATCTATTTTCTCCCTTATGAAATCTAAAATCCTTATACGATAGTAGTTAGGGTATAAGATAAAACTTAGGGGTTGGTTAGGGTTTAATCCCCTAATATTTAATTAACTAGTTTCCATATCAAGTCTTTCTACCTGACAGTCATATTCAACACTAAGTAGGACATTTCGTCCTAAGTTCCACATACCTGTGCCACTTGCATCTAAGCCCTTATCGTCTTACAATGTCTAGCGTTACAATGGTGTGTGGTTCGAGAATCAAACCTTTTTCATTGGCATCTACGTACCAGATATTCATACCTAAAATCAGGTGCTGTAACATTTATATCAACCTTCAGTCTGGTTTAAAAGTAAATCAACAAAGTGATCATAAGAAGGCCACAACATACCTTGGATCAATGGAATTGATTCAAGGTGTGCTGTCAATCAGTGAATAGAGTTCATCAAGCATACGACAAGTCTGTTGTCTCATTAGCAATCACACAAGCAATAATAACTTCTATCCCAAGTATCAAGTTACAACAAACAAGGGTCCAGATCAGCAACACATTCCTCTAAGATCAAAAGATGTGTCTTAACATATTTATCTTCATTTCTGTAGTTACAACATCATGAAAGGTAATTACCATGATAACTTACAAAAATCAAGGCGTTACAAATAATAATAACAACACCATTTTGAGATGCACACACCTCAAATGGATATGCGGGTACATCACACACATTGGCAACTACACATGCGTTTCTTCCCTAGGTTTACTCTCATCACCTTTTTCTCTTTTACATCTTTAGTCTCCATGCTTCATCTTTTTGTCACTCCACACTTTATCTAGTCCTTCGACATGCTTTCTACATCACTCTACATGGACATCAGGTACACATCTCTATCTACTTTATGTTACCGAGTGTTCTACTCACCAACATAAGGTGGGGAAAATGTAGAAAAATCATGCACTTTGGGTATTATTTAGTCCCGGTTTCATACTACTATTCATATGGTTTTTGAGTGAAGAAAGTACTAATTAACCCTCTTGTTTTGGCCATTTTAATTTTCTTTCTATTGTCATTAACATCGACCTCCAAAGCACATATATGCTCTATATTTTTTTGTCATTTTACATCATCCTACCCATAATTAGGATGCACAAGATATAATCTTGGGGCACCCAGGCACCCTAGTCCCATTCGGGGCACCCTGATCCTTTTCCCATTTTACTTCCATCTTTTGGGCACTTTCTAGCCATTTGAGCTTTCCATATTTTTAGTGGTCATCCTTTTCAAGGTTAATTATGAAATTAAAACAAAGAAACATATAAATATAAAGTTATGAGACCATAATGAGGGACCAATCACTAAGCACTACTATCATCACTTAAGGTTACATCTATCAAAGGCTCCATTTACATCCATCTAGCTCCATTACAAGGAACAAGGATAGTTCATCTACACCACATTGTATAGGAGGGAAGTTTTATTCTATTCCATCCACCATTATATTACATTTTACATCTAGTTATTGTTTTTACTTCAAAAAGTGTGGTGACATAAGAATAACATCGGCATGATTTACACACACACATAGAACTATAATGGATTTGAGATGTCTTGCAAAACTCAATTAGTAAGTCAACCATTGTGGCCGCTTAAGGAAAGTCGACCCCTTCATATGAATATTTCTTTTTAGGGATTTGATGCTTGTTTAAGGGTTTGTAGGTGATTCCTTATTATAGAAATTGCAACAACATACGACGCAATTCAACGAAGTTCGTGTAATAAGAAGAGAAAATAAGTGAACATCCAATAATGCCTTAGAGGAGGGTTTCAGATAATTTCCGTAGACCAAGGCACCCATATCTCATATTAGGGCACACACACATGCCCCTGTCCCTCTCTAGGCACCCTAGTCTAGCCAGAGAGCTTTGATCTATGCTTTCTCAAGATTCTGTGTGACCATTTCCTCCTCTTGTATACTTGTCTCACACTGTGACATAATCCAACACCTTCTTCAAATCAGCTAAGCTCTTCCTAACCCTCTTTTCTCATTAGGGTTTCACATTTCTATTTACTTAGTTGTTTGGGTCATTTTATTTACTTCTTAGCTTTCATCTAATTATTTGCATAACATTTGATTAAGCTAGAATAGATCATTTATTTCCATTTTAGCTTAATTAATAACAATCACCATAGCAAAAACCCTAACACTTCTCATGATAAACCTAGGTACATTAAATACAACCGTAACGTTGTCAATGATGGCATCACATATACTTACAATGTGCACAACTTAAATAACAACCAATTAAAATATATTAAGTCTAAACCATTTGTCACCATTCCAAAAAGAGAAACTTTTCCTCCTCTTGATTACAATCAAATACAATATACATATTTAGGGGTATCTCTTTCAAGTTTCTTGAAACAATTGTAAAGTTATAATATGGTCACTTATCCTATTATATAACCCTTCCTCAAAGGATAACCTAAGACAGGTTGTATAAACCTAACACATATTGTGATTTTCATTGCATTGATGGTCATCAAATAGAAAATGTAAACAACTTCGTAACTACATCCAAGACCTCATTGACAATAAAGACATAGTTTCCAAAGACCTACCATCTACCAAAACACCCAACAATAATCTAAAGGTGTTTTCTAATCCATTTCCTAACCATGATACAAAGGGAAAATCTCATGAACATGGTGAATCCTTGAACAACGTTGATTATAAATCCATAATATATTTTATCATCAACACTACTCGCACATCATGGAATGCCAATTTGCACGCCTCGGAGAAATTATTTTTAGTGCCTTTCAATAATTAACAAAGGGTAACATGATCAATTATCAAACTACAAGACCATTCTCTAATTGGCAATCCAGTCCTACATCGTATAAGACATAAGAATATTGTAACTATCTCCATGCACAAGGCCATTCTACTGATAATTTTACACCACTTCATCATTATGTTCAAAATATAATTGAAAATGAAGCCATTTCTATCGATCTCGACAACAAATCTCTCATAATTGATGACATGTCAAATTCCACAACTTCAAACAAAGAGTTGACTATTGTCCCTACTTTTGTACATACTGACATTCAATGAGATCATGCAATGAAGGTCAAGTATCTCTCCCTCCAAACCATTCTCTCTCTTCCAAATTTTCTTCCTTTAGTCCAAACAAACATTGAACCTGTTTTGAACAACAACTTTCTAACATCAAATGAGAGTTTGAACTTTCTTCAAGACTCCATTTCAACCCTTGATATAATCTGTAGAAAATAGATAAGAGGGCCCATCATCAAGCACCATTAAGGTTGATTCTATTCTTTCTATTTCTCCCCCTACACCTAACATCTCTAGTCTTGATGTCAAAATATAACCACGACAAGCTTGGGCACTTACGAAAACGTAGGATTCCATGTCCATTATACCTCACATGATCAATCTTGCAAAGCATCTCATAATTGATTTTTCCTAATTGTCAAGACATCTACATTCATACACTCTATGAGGTATGTATACCCATGAATATCCTTATACAACATTTTCATGCTTTAAATATTTCATCAAATCAACTAATTCACAACCTAAATGGAGTAACATTAAATATTTTATCTCTACAACCTATAAGGAACTCGGATATACATATAAAGATCACTCCTCTCTTTGCACTCTTTCACTCATAGGTGAATATGAATCTCAACATATTCCCCATATCAAGAATCCTCTTCTAACATCACATGGGTCTTTCGATCTCATTGAAGAATTATCTAATCACACATCCTTTGAATTAGAAAATGTACACCCAAGTCTTGTACTTTAGGACTCATTGAATCATTTCACTATCTCTTTTGACTTGGATCATTTCTACCCAAGTATCGTATTGCAGGACTTATCATATCTTTGGATTTCCACCTTTTACTTGTACCTTTCTCGCTAAAGTATCATATTTCAAAACTTATCAAATCTTTTGATTCCGTATTTTTACTTAGATTTCCTCCTCCCAAGTCTCAGTTTTTAGGACCATTCAAATTTAATAAACATGGACCTCTTTCTTGATGATTCCATTTCAAATCCTCATCTACCAAAATTCAAAAACTTAAAAAGCATAAAAAAACAAAACTATGTATTAAAATGTTCCTTAAAAATCACTTGTTTACAAATTAGAAGTGTAAAAGTGAGTGAAAATAATATTAAGAATTACATTTATTGGCAGATATCTTAATCATATCTTTGTTTTCTTCATCTATTACAACAAAGGTGAACCTTGTTCCTATTGGGTATGGTGTGTCTCATCCTTATCATGGTTTCTACTATTTCAAATCCTTTTACCTACGGTTTTGTCTTGAAGCTTAATAATGGTAACCCCTCCTTTTAAAATAATCTATCTCTTTATCAAAAATTTCAAACTTCTTTAGCTAGTCCTTTTTGACCACCCATCTCAATCTACATTTTTGAACCCTTATGTCCTACTAGTCACATGAGGCTGAGACTTGGGGGCAGAATATTCCTTCCCAACAATCACACTATCAATCAATAAAGAAAAATCAATCTAAAAATACAAAAAAATTATAAAATCATTACACATTTTGTCCTTCATAGTCTTCGGTGATAAGCCCATACTTCTCACTAGTAGTATGATACTAGGAATAGAGGATTTCCTTACTCACCTACATTTTGTCTTTGGTGTTGATCCCTTGTCTCTTATAGGTGACATGGGGTAGCATATAGGGGGTACCTTTTCAAAATAAAAATAAAAATAAACCAATAAATCTTTTATCAAATCTTAATCAAAGTGTTTAATAAAAATTATCCCAAGAAGTTACTTATGTTAAAGAGAGACAATAATTCCTTTAATAGAATATTGTCAATCAAGAGCCATCAATGGATCTTATTCGAGTCAAAACCTATAAAATTGAATCATCTTGGAATTAATCAAATAATCTTAAATAGAGACGAGTTACATTTTTATCATATGGATCATTATTACATCTTGTGTCTTCAGATCCATTATCTTCACTTTCATATAACTATTTACCTTTTTTAATGTCCTTCTTGTCTCTCAATGACGAGCCCTTACATCTACCTAGTTGTATGGAGTCACAAGTAGAGTGAAAAACCCTGTCATTTCATCATCTACATTTACGCCAATGGAATGGAATTATTCTAATGATTTACACTTTTTTCAAGGAGTGTGTTGGTACCCAAATTAATTCTCCTCGAAGCCGTGAGCAAAGATCACAGTTTTGACAGGAAGCTTAGAGAAAAAAAGACCATGTTGTGTGTCATTTTGTAGCTAGGGAAAAATGTAGCTTTCTCTTTGTCACTCAGATGTGGAGAAATGGGTAGCACCCTTAAGAGGATTTGATCTATCCTCACTACTTTATGGTTGTGCCTTTCAACCAGGGTGAGAGGACCCTTTTGTAGCTTGTTGTTTGTGGAGGAGATGGAGATATCCTTCTTTGTAAAGTTATTAAGAAGACCTTGAAGAAAATATGATCAATACAACAAAAATCTAACTCTCACGAGTTGTCACCCTAGATAATGGAGATATTTTCCAAGCAAGGTTCAGAGCTACTAAAGACAATGAAAAATTGATTGCTTCTACATGTTTTGGTAACAAAAATTATGCATTTGTACACATAAAGGACAAAAAAGGGTAGTATGGGTAGGATTGATTGTTTTTAAATGAATTTTGGTGGGAGGTGAGGCAGAGTGGACTTTGATTTGCCAAATATTTGAGAACTTTTACAAATATGGAAGGATTGGTCATCATGAATGCTTCAGAACAGCTAAAATGTTCCTTTAACCAGAAGGTGTGCTTTCAGTGGAAGCCCAAATCAACACGTTTTCACACAAACTTTAAGAATACAAAATGAAGGCTCAAATTGAAAAAAATAATTGAACATTATTAACATTTGTTTTATTCATGCCTAAGATACCCTCAAAGGATAAAAAACAATCTTATCATCATGCTAGGAGTAAAGTGATTTAAAATTTGTTTATTTAACTATCAAATGAAATATCTTCTAATAAATGAAATTGTAAATGCCACCAAACTATCACAAGGATAATATCTTGTGTGATTCACGAAGATTTCAATGTAAGATTGCAATGGGAACAAGAAAATCTATTTGCAGACATTCAGAAATGAAGCAGACAAATTTTTCTCAAAATCAGACACATATTTACTCAAATTTGATTAAATGCATTAGCAGGGGAAAGTTTCTAGAAAAATATTAGAGATTGTCAATGGTTGTACACTTGCAACCACCTTGACATGATCAAATTTAACACAAAAGAGATAAACAGGTTCCTTAGATGATTTCTCAGAAGAATGGGCTTTGTTAAACTTTTCTCTTAGGAATTAGTTTCCAACCTCTAACACTCCAACCATTTGCATGAAAAATTCATGCAATTTATAAAATTTCATTTACAACAGAGTTTTCCCCCAAAACCAAAAACATTCAAAGCACCATTACGTGTTACGACTTTGATCGTGACTCCCAGAATCAGATTTGCAAAAAAGTTGTCAGTGCTCAGAGGGAAAATCTCTTCAAATATTTCCAGCATTCAATTCTTCACCTGGTAAGTCATTCTTCACTTCATGCACCAACTACTTCCTCCTCTACTCTGTCAAATCTAGTTTCTTGCATACCAAGGAAGGAAATATTGGAGAATCAAATTGATTCCAATAGTCAGATCACATCTTAATGGTAAAATATGTTTTCAGATCTTCCCCACCAAATCAAGATATCAATAGGTTTTTGTGTGCCAAAGAAAGATTAGGAAATTAGATCGAATCGACAAATGACGATTACATCTTAATAGTAAAATACATTTTCAAACCTTCCCCACCAAAATGGGATATAAAATTAATGTTCCTCTTCATTTGGTGTGTAGAAGACATAGAGAAATGATAAAAAACCATAAAAATTTTCTTTCAGAGTCTTGGAGCATAAATGGCAGAAAATCGATACAGATGCACGAGTTGCCCTCGATTTCCCTTTTGGATTTGGACTTTCCACGTGGGAGCTTTGAGTTAAGATGGGCATGGGGGTGCCTTTTTATCTTTTACACATTTTGGAAAAAATACAAAATTTCTCATTTTTCTCTACCCCTCTGCCTTTGAAAATATGGGCACGACACGTGTCCCGATGTGGGTCCTAGAGGAAACGTGGCTCAATTATGTTATTTTACCTATTTTGGAAAAAGGAAAATTTTCCAATTTTTTTCTCTTACTCGGCTTTTGAATTTTCAAACCGCCACACGTCTCAATGGCACATTTTGAGATGGTCCCAAAAAGTAGAGACCCCAAACAAGCGCGGGCTCAACACATGTCTCATTCTAGCGAGTCTCTGTTAAAACTTTGAGAGTTCAGCGGAAGGTGCCATGTGTCCAAGGTTTGAGAAAGTATTATTTGGCTGTTGAAAACTCCAAGAAAAGGAAGAGTGAGCGGAAGCCTCCAAGTGTCCTCTTGGTGCTTCTTAAAAATAAAAATCAAGGGCTGGTCCCTAAACATGTGTGGTCCCTCCACGTGTCTTAGGAATTTTAGGAATTTTCTTGGAAAGCCTAAGTAAGGAAGACCCAGCAGAAACCTCCACATGTCTTTATGGCGTAACTTCAAGATGGTCCCCAAGAGCAAAGACACTTTGAATGAGTGTGGGCTCACCATGTGTCCTAGGCCTTAGAAAATTTCTTTAAAAGGTTTAAGTATAGAGCAGAGCCGGCGGAAGCCTCCACCTATCCCTTTGTCGCATTTGTCAAGGTGGGACCCTGAGGTAGATTTTCAAATGAGTTTCAGCCCACCACATGTCCATAGCCCATAAAACTATACCAGCTGCATAAAAAAATTGTCTAAGTCTGGGAAAAGCATCAGAATCCTCCACGTGTCCCCCCAGCGCAACTCCAAGGCCAAACCAAAAGGTGATTCTTCAAACAAGTGTCATTCCTCCACGTGGATAGGTTTTGGGTTGAAACAATCCACAAAGTTTTAGAGTGCCCCACCGAGCCGCATCCAACCAAAAAGGGCCACATTTCCACTGATGCAGAGATTTAAATTTGATAGGAGAAACACACCCATCAAGCCATAAAATGCAGGGAAACCACTATTTGAGCCCGGAGATGAAATATTATTCAAGGATATAGAATTCGGAAATGTTGTAAGGTTCACACATGATAATCTGAGCTACATTCAATCACGTTTCCTTAGCTATTTTGGACAAAAAATGGCAGGGATGACAACACAAGTCTACGAAAAATGGAAAGAAAGGAACAACCCAAGCCTTACACCCAATTTACAGACACCTTCAAATGGACAGAGAAATAAACAAAAATTCTATATTTTTAAGTGACCTTCAACCAAGGAGGAACTAATCATGGCAACCAAATGGAGGAAAAAGTTTTCAAGCACCAACTCGGGGAGATAAAAAACATGACAGAGGTTGTAAACTGAGGGATTTTTAATGGAAAACGGGCGAGAAAAATTTGAGCACCAACAATGGCTCTGAATTGGGGATGGGAACTCCCTGTGAGTGCCACAAGAACCAAATAACAGACCAAGTTCCAAGAAATATCCATTGGGCAAAGGAGTCATCTTGTAGAGCAGAAAACTAGAACCATCTCCTAAAAATGAACCGAGGAACCAACAAAACTAGGTCACCAAGGACCAGAATGAGTAAAAAAAAAAAAATAGAAAGCAACCAACAAACTATACACTATAAAAATGATGCTCACCTTGATTTTGGGGAATCAGTCTAGGAAAATTTTCAAGTGCTTTCCATTAACAAGTAATTTAAGCAATTCCCCATCCAATTCTTTCAAGAAGAAGGTATGTTCATAATCCGAATGTCAATGGAGTAAGGGCTCATCCATAGTGCATCAAATTCACCATGCTTTCCGTTGTCTTCATGATTATTATCCCATAACATCACAAGATCTCTAATGTTGAAAGCTCTAGGTGTTACCTTTTTGTTAAATAGCTTCTTCATTTTTCTCTGAATGTCACATGCCTTTAGTGAGATGCCCTCCTTTCTTCATCAAGTTCAACAATTTGGTTAATGTGAGCATCATATGGAATAAATTCTTGATCTTCCATTTGTTGAATGAACTGATATGAGGAAAATTACATATGCAGGGGCAACAGAGCTTGAGTTCCATACACCAATTCAAATGGACTCTTTCTAGTATCTCTTTTAATAGTAATTCTATCATCCCAAACAACAAACTTCAATTTGCTCACCCCATTTCCTTTTGTTCAACTCCAAGGTTCTCCTAACGATTTTTAATAATTTTTATTGTTGGGCTTTGCTTGTCCATTGACTTTGCTTGTTCATTCACCTCAACAGCGGTTTACAGAGTTGCTCTCAACCATAAGTTTAGCTAAGCCTAAACCCCTTACCAATTTCATGGTTTGGATATCCTTGTCATACTCCTACAACTTGTTCACCCATCTGCATCTTTTTCTTGAGACCTTCATCTCTGACAAGACATATTTCACCATGGTGTGGGGAACATAAGCAATAAGTTTAGAGCTCAAAATGTAAGTTCGAAAACCTTTGTTTCTTTTACCAAGGAAAATTCTTGCTTCTCCATAATGGTGTACTTTAAATCATCCCCTTGCAGTTCCTTAATGACAAAAGGAAATTGGCCTCTCAGCCCCTTCATCATCCTTTTGCAACAAGATAGATCCAATGGTGTTCTTTGAAGTAAAAGAAAATATTTGAAAAGGATTCTTATAATCTGGGGCTGCTAAAACAAGGGCATGCTTTAATGCTTCTTTGATCCCATTGATATCTTGAATGGCAGCCTCTTCCCATTTGATAACTTGGTCTTCCTTTAGCATGCAAGTAATTGGAATGGTCAACTTAGAAAAGTTTGATATGAATCTTCTGATAAAATTTATTTTCCCAGAGAAGGACTGAATTCCTTTCTTGGTTCTTGGAATTGGGACCTTCTTTGATGGCCTCTACCCTCTCAAGATCAATCATGACACCATCCTTTGACACAATGTGACCAAGCAGCTTAAATTTTTACACTCTGAAATGGCACTTCTTTAGATTGAGTGAAATGTCATACTCTCTGCATCTTATCAACATTTTTTCCAAGTGCTGCAAGTGATCACTTATCTTTCTGGAAAACACAGTCACATCATCTTGGTAAACAACAATAAAATCATTAATGTAACTAGCAAAAGCAACATCCATTTCTCTTTGAAAGGTTTCTCCAACATTCATCAAACCAAAGAGAATTATAACATAGACATAAGTTCCCCAAGGAGTGGTAAAGGTTGTCTTAATTCTTTCTGATTCCTTCACAACAACTTGATTGTAGCTAGTGAAACCATCCAAGGTAGAAAGCAACTAAGAACTAGTCACTAGTTGTAGTATGTTATCCATGTTTGATAAAGGATAATTATCCTTCATTGAAGCTCTGTTCATATTTCTTAAATCCACGCACAATCTGATATCACCATTATTTTTCCTAACTGGCACTAAGTTTGCAACCCAAGAAGAATACCTTGTTGGCTAAATGATCCCTCCATCCCTCAGTTTCTTCAGTTCTTCTTGCATTTTAAGAGATAGGAATGGATTGATCAGCCTCAGTTTTTGCCTAAATGGTTTTGCATTAGACTCCAAAGGAATTTCATGCTGAAATAGATCCTCTCTATATGCCTTCAACTCAGAATAAGACCAAGCCAAGCAGTCCTGATATTTCTTCAACAATTGGACATAGGACTGTTTTTCCTCCTTGTTCAGATTGCTTCCCAACCAGATATTCCTTGGTTTCTGCTTTGTACCCAGGTCATGCTCCTCAACATCCCTTGAGGTTGTTATATGCATGTTAATAATGCAATCAACATTATCAAAGTTTGATTCAAGAGCAACCAATCCTCTAGGAATGGTATTAGTTTTCAGTTGGATGATGTCTTTGCCAAACAAACTTTCTTTACCCTCTACCGCACACACCATTGGCTCCAAATCAATACACTGATCAGAAAATTCCCCTTTTTTCTACGAAACATTTTGACACGAGCATCATCATCAAAAATTTTCCAATGTTTAATGTTGTCGGGTGACAAATGGACTTGTTAACACTTCAACATCATATTCACAATATGGGGACATTACACAACTATGAAAATGAGATCCCAAAACTACAATATTATCTCGCCATAACATTAAAATTCCTATCATGATGCACAATGTTAAATGAATCAAACATCTCAATCAAGTCCTAGATTACATGCTAGTCATTGTTTCATTCATTCTCGATTCTTAGTAGCATATAATTTTTTGACTTGTTTAAAAATTAGTTCTAAAGCTTTAACATAGTATTTCCAAGAAATTCTCAAAGCTAACAACAATGCTTCATACTCAAAAATGTTTTTAGTACACTCAAAGTTAAGTTTGAAATAAAAAAAAACTCTTCCAAGCTTAGAGAAATCAGAACTACACCGGCACCATTTCCAAATTTGTAGAAAACTCCATCAAATAACAAATTCCATGGAGATCCTAATTGTTCAAGACTCTTACATTGATCCATTTTGTTCTCTTTCCCATCAGAAAATCCAATAAATTTATCAGCATCAACACTTGTGTACAACACTTCTTAAGATGCATTGTTAGGATCTTCAATGAGGTGCAAAATCTTCTTTTCTCCATACAACTTGACAAGGCCGACCTCAATTGGGATGGTGGCATAGGACATATCCATTTGAACACTCTGACCAACACTTACAATCCATTTTATAGACAACAACATACGCCACTTGGCTGGGAAATCAATAATAACAACATCAAGTTTCAAGTTCCTACCCGGATAAGCTGCAAGTTGTACCACCAAACCTTTCACACATCCCACCACTGGAACCTCTCTAGAATCCATGGTAGTGCACTTCCCATATGCTACTATTACTTTGATATCCAGTTCATTCATGACTTCTAGAGGCATAACATTGCATGATGCCCACGTCAAACTGCATAATTTTGTAGAAATCTGTCCTTAATGATCAAAGTGGTGAAGAATGGATCTACATTTAGTTGAGACTCTACCAAGGATGTTCCCAAATAAACCTCAGGTGGTTCACCTAGTTCTTCCAATGCTGGTGGTGTTTCTAGCTCTTCAATGATTGGAGGAGTCTCCACAATGTTTATATTTATGCCTAGGGTACTATTCTCTTCTTTCAATCCCAAATACTCTAATGCCCTCTTCTTGTGCTCAGGAATCCTAAAAATCTCAAAAATTGGAACACTAAATTTGATTTGACTCAAAACTTGGGCAATGTCATATGGAACACATTTTGGCAAGGCAACATTGGAAGGGAGATTGACACATTCATTAGATGGCATGAGATTTTTGATAATTTGGGCATGAGGAGAAGTATGAATCTTGTTTGGGACAACAAGGCCTTTAGAAGGTGTATCTTTCTTAGGAACCTATTTAGGAATACTAGTAAGCAATGGAGTTTTAGGTTTAGATTGAATCCTGCTCCTTTGACAACTCTACTCCCGGTATTATAATCCTTTTCTTGAGAAACAATAGCATTCATCAAAGAATCGCCTATCCTCCTCGGATGGGATTCCTCCATCACACTTGTTTATCATTAAATCTCTTAAATATTCAAATTCATTATTTGGTAATTCAATATTGATTTTGGATCAGATTTGCACAGGTAAATCACTCAGAATAATTATATTATTTTCTGTCTCCAATATCTTGTGCAATACACTAGGCTAATATATAGCCAATATAATAGACAAACCAGTATCCTATAAAATAGGAACCCATACAAACAAATAACCCGTTAATAGATTTACGGGTACAACAATACTCTATGAATAATATATTGTTGAAACAATATATTCTTTCAAACCTAATATTTATAATGTAAACATTAATATTTAATTTCCTAACATTCCCCCCCTTAATGTTTACATGGTAACAAAAGAACTTTCACACTTCCTTTGCAGCCTGCCACCTCTGCACGCTCATGATCTTGGCACACACTCGAACTGAAGGTAGAAGAAGGAACACATCAACTTCTTATCGACCAAGCACTGTCGGGAACACATCTGACCGACGAGGATGGGAACACGCTCAGGAATCATCTGCTTATCAACCAGTCACTCTAGGGAACACATCTAACCTAGCAGTGTGGGAACTCAAGCAGGAACACATCTGAACAACCTTCAATGGTTTTCAAGAGGCTAACCACAAACCTAGGTACGAACAAGAACACATCTGACTGTTCTACCTCATCAAGCCTCATGATGTTGCATTTCACTATGTTATTTGTTCTGTACTATGTTTTTTTCATTTGGGGAAATAGGAAAAGCCACATACTCAACTGAAAAATTGAAAAACTGAAAAATGGAACATTGGATCATGTTGATCATGTTCCCCCCTCAATGTGAACATTTCACTTATTCAACACACAACAGGAACTCTGAAATCATACTGCACACAACAAACTGCAATTCAGAAATGAAAGAAAACTCACACTGCACACCTGTGCCACCAAATCATTCTGTGCGGCCCCATCGTTGGTGACTGACGAGAGGTCGCTGGATGACCTCCAGCCTCCGATGCCTCCATCCTCCATTTGCATGCTGCTAACTCAGTGGAATATATCTTTGAAGCTCATCAAGTTTCACATTGTACTTTATTTTTTCTCTCCCCGCAATGTGAAAACAATTTATTTTTCCGGACGTCGGGTAACACCGAAAATGCGTCCGTAAGGAATTTTTTTTTAATTTTCGGACTTTTACAATTAGATGACTCTAACTCTTGACTTTGACAAGATGACTCGACATGACTACAAATAAACAAGATAATATAAAAACAACTCAAATAAAAATTTCTAATGTAACAAATGGATAATAATAAAATTTGACCTTATTACCACGACTCTTTTTATAATTTCCTTTGGACGAGACTTCAATGATATGCTTATGGATTGGACACCAAACCTAAAAAAGAGACTAAATATTAAAAAAATGAGAGACATTAAAAACTAAACAAACAAAATGAAATTATTATTCTAAATGACACTTTAGACTTTAAACACACAAAACAAAATCCAAAATAGATCTAAACTCACCACGTGGACAACATGGTGGTTGCATTCCCGATAAATATGAACATAATCTGCAATAGAATACTGCATGCTAATTATAAGCTGGATAGAGATGTACGCCAGTATTTTATTGAATGTATTGACGTGGACAGAATTATGCGCTCAGGTCTGGCTGGCATGCACGCACAACTACCAGAATTCTCCTCTTTGATCAAACACGCATGTAGATCATTGAATAGGAGATGCATGCACCGATTTTATATAGAAATCACGTGAGAGAAAAAAATAGTCTAGTAAAATACGGCTGCCACTGCAAATGCGTGAGCTCTGAATTCACCAACCGTGTGAATTTCAATGCAAACTCAGGTCTCTCGTCTCACAGAAGATTATGTGGAGTTTTTCGTGGTTTCAACAAGCTTTGAATGAAGTAAAACAGAATTAATCCAGTGGACGTAGAAATAGATAAGCGCAGATTTGATTATCAAAGCCATCACTTCATCTTTCCTAAACTGTGCACAACAAATCTTTCAGACAGAACGTAGGCTCCAAGAACATGAGAAATGAAAAGCGAGCAGCTGGCGGAGTTGGGACTATCAGATCTCCAAATCTAAACTCAGAACCAAACTACCTCTCCACGCTTTTGCTGAGTCGATACAGATTTTAATGAAGAATCAACGGTAGTAGAATCATGTACTACTTTGCATCGTTTAGATTGACTGATATCTAATAGGGAGATTACAGTCTGCAGGCACCAAGCTTAACAAATCCGCAAGATTTGGATCTCCACGTTGAATCCAGCGATGTATAAATGGATGGCATAAAATCTTAAAACACATACGTTGCACGCATGTTAAGATTAAGATGTATGAATGGATGGTATCGAACAGCAAATTTCCTGAGATCTAAAATGCCAAATGAAAACACTGTCCCGGCCTCCAGCATACGCTGTGTGAATTGGACTGCACTGGATTCGACAAACAAGACAGGCAGAAACCATGCAAATCAATGCATGTTTCCAATCACCAGGTCTGCGGCCAACTGATGGACTACATCTTTCAATGGGAAATGACTCTCATTCGGACACAACCTCAGACCTCTGATCACTCTGATACCAAATATTGATTTTGGATCAGATTTGCACAGGTAAATCACTCAGCTATTATTTTCTGTCTTCAATATCTTGTGCAATACACTAGGCTAATATATAGCCAATACAATAGACAAACCTCTTCCTATAAAATAGGAACGCATACAAAAAAATAACCCGTTAATAGATTTACGGGTACAACAATACTCTATGAATAATATATTGTTGAAACAATATATTCTTTCAAACCTAATATTTATAATATATAACATTATTAAATATTAACTAACAAACTATAATGTAAACATTAATATTTAATTTCCTAACATTCAAAATCTTGTACAATATTTATTTCTAATGTATGATAGGGAGGAAGAAGAGGTCCCTGGTGAAAGCAATCCCAAAAATAAGCAGCGAGTTCTAGCACTTATTAACTCAGTTGAAGTTGCTCCCATGGTGAGCTTATAGAGAACTCCATCATGCATGCATGCATCATCAGTGTTATCATCATCATCTTCCTCTTCTACTTGCTGATCTACTTCACATGGAGCATGGGGCATGAAACATCTTTCACACCAATGAATTACATTTGTCTCTTTAACAACAAAAACTTTGGAATCCAAAGGATTGGGCACCATTATGTTTTCCCTAGGTTGGGGATGTCTATTTGCAGACTCCATGGGTCCGTTGCCTCTGTCACCATATCTCTACTCATTTGTATGATGGTTGGTAAATCTGTCTTGGCCTTGTTGCTTATGCTGGCCTTATGAACTCTGCACAATTCCTTTCTCTACCCGGGCTAATTTGTATGATATTTCCTTGACACCCCCTACCAAATTTTTCACAACCTCCTCCAAATTATAAGCCTTACTTGCTTGAGGTATTTCCAGGTTAACTAGTTTCATGCCTTCCCTCTTAGGAGGTTTTCCAATTACTTTAATGTTATTCTCAATTTGTAGAGCCATGGCAAAGGCCTACCTAAAATTGGTATGGTTCTTGTCCCTCAATTAGTAAGCATATTTCTTATCAAATGCATCTAAATACTTTATAAGACAAGATTCATCATGTTGGTATCCATATTTAATCTCCTTCACAACTTGAACATCATCATGAATTTTCACAAGACACTCAAGGATAGATAGATGTTTTGTATGTCATTTGTAGCTAGGGAAGCACACCTATCTACTTGTTTGCATTCAATAATTGAGGGAGTGGATAGCACCTTTAAGAGGGTTTTGATCTAACCCTCACTATTTTAGGTTGTGCCTATCAACCAAGGAAAGAGAACCTGTATTGCAGCCCCTATATGGTAAGGAGATGGAGATATCCTTGTGTTTTGCATATGATATGGAAGAGGCTTTGTGAAAACATGATCAAGTATCCATTATCCAAACTCAAAGGAGTTGTCACTACTAAATGATGGAAATGTTCTCAAAACAAAGCTAGAGTTCTTTGAAGACATGATAAAACCACGATCAACTTTGTGTATTTTAGTGAAAGGATTGAATTCTTTTGTGTACACATAATGCAAATGTAGGGATATTGTAAGTAGGATGAGTTAGTATAAAATGAAATTCTAATGAGAGATGTTGGGGACAAGAGTAGTTAGAAGTCATCACCTTCTTTGGGAAACCTTGCAACTGAACTACAACACCTAAACAATAGAGATGTTTCAATGAATTTGAAGTGCTCTTTCAACTAGGATGTGTGCACACATAGATGCCCAAATCTGTACTATTCCATACAAACTTTGATAACCTTCCACAAAGGCTTTAAGCAAAATATCAATGAAGCATCCAGGAATCCCTATATAATCATGACCTAAGGTGCACCCAAAGGTTTATAGACAGTCTCATTTATCAAGGACAGTAAGATGATTTTAAATTTGTTTATCTTCTATCAGATAAAAGCTCTTTTGAATACAAGATTACAAATTCCATTAAGCCATCAACTAGAAATAAGACATTTTATGATCAGAGAGATCCTAAACACAAGATTGCAACATGAGCATGCAAAAAAATTTGAAAACATCTTGAAATATAAGTGTATACCAACTTTTCCAAGATATAAAACCAATTAATCCAAGGATTTGATCGGATGTATCAGCAAGGGAATGCTATTTAGATAATCTCAAAGCTTGTTGATGGCTTTATAGTTGAAACACACTCAACATGATGAACATTTGATGCAAACAGGAACCAAAATGGCTCTCGGGTAGTCTCTCCAAAAAGAAATGGAATTCTTCCAGAGTTTTCCACATGAAAATTCTTCTCTCCTCCAAAAATTCTCAACAGAACCTACAAAATGCCTCCAAAATACATCATATACCCCCCCGCCTTAGATCCTTGCATCCCAAGAAAAGAATATGCTCAAGGGATCAATTTTTTACAAAACCCTATCCATTTGATGAAAAATGATATAAAAGCGCAAAACAACTCGCCAAATGCCGAGAGATGAACAAATATTTAAAATATTGCATGAACTCGGATCCTTATCCATCCAGGATCACGTTTTTGGCATTCCACCATGCCAAACCGGCATGCATTTGTAATCATTTTTCACCTTTTACTTCATCATTTTTAACTCTGTAACTTTTCATTTTTTACCTTTCACAACTTGAACAAAGATCATGAATTTTCACAAGACACTTAAGGATAGATAGATGTTTTATATGTCATTTTGTAATCGGGGAAGAACACCTATCTATTTTTTTACATTCAAGAATTGAGGAAGTGGATAACACCTTCGAGATGGTTTTGATCTAACCCTCACTATTTTAGGTTGTGCCTATCAACCAAGGAAAGAGAACTGTATTGCAGCCCCTATATGGTAAGGAGATGGAGATATCCTTGTGTTTTGCATATGATATGGAAGAGGCTTTGTGAAAACATGAACAAGTATCCATTATCCAAACTCAAAGGAGGTGTCACTACTAAATGATGGAAATGTTCTCAAAACAAAGCTAGAGCTGCTAAAGACATGATAAAACCCTGATCAACTTTGTGTGTTTTAGTGAAAGGATTGAATTCTTTTGTGGACAAACAATGCAAATGCAAGGGTATTGTAAGTAGGATGAGTTAGTCTAAAATGAAATTCTGATGAGAGATGTTGGGGACAAGAGTAGTTAGAAATCATCACCTTCTTTGGGAAACCTTGCAAATGAATTACAACACCCAAACAGTAGAGATGTTTCAATGAATTTGAAGTGCTCTTTCAACCGGGATGTGTGCACACATAGATGCCTAAATCGAACTATTCCATACAAACTTTGATAACCTGCCACAAAGGCTTTAAGCAAAATATCAATGAAACATCCAGGAATCCCTATTTAATCATAACCTAAGGTGCACCCAAAGGTTTATAGAAAGTCTCATTTATCAAGGATAGTAAGATGATTTTAAATATGTTTATCTTCTATCATATGAAAGCTCTTTTGAATACAAGATTGCAAATGCCATTAAACCATCAACCAGAAATGAAACCCTATATGATCAGAGAGATCCTAAACACAAGATTGCAACATGAGCATGAAACACAAATTGAAAACATACTGAAATATCGGTGTGTGCCGACTTTGGCAAGAGATAAAACCAATTAATCCAAGGATTTGATCAGATGTATCAGCAAGGAAATGTTATTTAGACAATCTCAAAGCTTTTTGATGGATTTTTTGCTGAAACCAACTCAACATGATGAACATTTGATGCAAACAGGAACCAAAATGGCTCTCGGAAGTCTCTCCAAAAGAAATGGACTACGTCTAGTTTTCCACATGAAAATTCTTCTCTCCTCCAAAAAATTCTCAACGAGAACCTAAAAATGCCTCCAAAATACATCATATATCCCTTGTCACTTGAATCCTTACATCCCAAGAAAATAATATTCTCAAGGGATCAAATTTGTTAAAAAACCCTATCCATTTGATGAAAAATGATATAAAAGCGCAAAAAGCTTATTTCGCCAAATGCCGAGAGATGCACAAATATTTTAAAATATTGCATGAATTCAGATCCTTATCCATCTTAGGGTCACGTTTTTGGCATTCCACAATGCCAACATGCATTTGCAATCATTTTTCACCTTTTACTTCATCATTTTTAACTCGCAACTTTTCATTTTTACCTTTCACATTTTTACACGGGCTGAAAAATATATTTCACAAAAAACACTATAGGGAACCAAATTAGCTCAAATAAATGATTCCATTGCACTTAGAAGGTCGAGAGGATGCAAAATCATATAAAATTTCATGTGATTTGATTCCAAAATGATGATTCCACACTTCTTGGAGCTTCTATGGCGCTCAAAACTAAATTACATAAGAAGTTGATTAAAATCAAATTTAAATCTACGCCCTCCACGTGTCGATCAAATATTGAATATTCCCTCAAAAATACCATTTTTCCCTTTGGATGAGGTGGGACACATGTCCAAATACCATTGGACCGGGCCTTTGCCTCCAAAAATGCATTTCAAACCCTTTTTGGATTCGGGAAAATTTTGAATATTTTCCCCGCGAGCCCCTGGATGCGCCACGTGTCCTCCTATGGGCCTCCACCAAAATCTGGGCCAATTTGATGAATTTTTCCACTTTTTTGAGAAAAGGAAAATTTTCTCCAAAACCTCTGCGGGCCCGAACACCCGCTGCCTCTTCTGCCACGTGGCGGTCTCCCATTCACTGCAGAGCCGACCCCTCCTTTTTTCCTTCACTCCTCCGCGAGCACAAAATCCCTTGTGGGCCCGTGCTCTTCCTTTTCCTTTTGAAACATGCACATGTCACCCCCTGACTAGATGCGCAGGGGCACACCTCCAAATTTTCCGCGGATCAATTTTTTACCTTGAGATTTTCACCAAAGTTTGGAAAATTTTTACTTTCTCTCCACATGCTCCACATCTCCACCAAATCCGGGACATGTGTCCTCCTTTAATTCGTCGTGGGGCTATCTTGCACTTTTTACCTTGTAAACACAGATGCAAAAATTCACAAACTTATCCTTCGGCCCCTTCCTCTATCTTGCCTCCTAGACACGTGTCCATTTCTTATTGGAGGCGGGCTCGGGCCAAAAATTGACATTGAGAATTTTTCAAAAATTGAAGGAAATTTTTAAGTGACCCCCACCACCCGCCTGACCATCCTGGACATGTGTCACCTTCCCATTAGGTGTGGGATCATGGGCCAAATTTTTGCCCGACACCCTGAGCCAAAAAAACAAAAATTTTCCCAAGTCCTTCGCCATCCACCTGGCCCTCCTGTGCCACGTGTCATCATACCATTGGGCACGGGCCCTCAAAGCAAAAAATGTCATTGAGAATTTTTTAAAAATTGAAGGAAATTTTAAGTGACCCCCGCCACCCGCCGGTTCATCTAACCAATCGAAACATGCCACATAGGCATACAGGTTGTAATAATAAAATTGCTAGGTAGAACATGCCTATACGACCATCAATACGCCAAAAATGTAGAATATGCCCTAGAAATTGGAAATTTTAACAAGGAAGGTGGATTCCATGATTTGAACCAACCGAACCATTTTTTTGACATCATTTGTGACCTTGAGATTGGGGAAATTGTTGTTGCAAATCAGCAAAGCACCCTGGATGCAAATTAGGTTTCTAAGTTGATGTTTCGGGCATCCAGCAGTGTGATTGCACAACATTAAAACCTCTCTCCAAGTGTGGGACTTGTAAAATGAGAGAGAAATTTCTAGATTAGAGGTTGGTTCCTCAAACTCCTCGATCAGATCTCGTTATTTGCACAATGTAGAGGTTTGAATCCTAATCCTACTCTAAATTCCAAGGAGATAGAGATAAAAAGTGCAAAAATTGAAACTAAACTAATAGGTGATACACCAAGCGAGTGGTGAACACTTCTTGTTCATGAAAATTGAAATAATTTCATGAAATGCAACATGAAACATCATACACAAAGTGATAAGATGCAATTAGAGGTGCGAAATGAAACAAGACAATACAAACAAAGGACTGAAAATCGATCACGTAGTCCGCACTGTCATTTTCCTTTGTCAAAATCCTTGCATTTGCAACATCAAAGAGGAAGAAACTGTTACAATCATGAAGAAGGTATGATACTTGCAAAAATCACTTGTTGAAGGTGAAAGAAGAAGCTTGCTGTCAAAAAAATGTTCAACCCTCAAAAATGAGCCAAATCGGCATTTACAACGCATGGGTTAAGCCCGGGAGAGAGAAAACATGTAAAAACATGGGAGACATTCCCCATTGAATGAAGATGCATTAAAACAACATGGACATCCTTACGGACCCATGCCCGACATTTTGGTCATCTTTGAAGAAGAATGCAACCCATTTTGCATTAAAACTGGTTGTTGAAACGTCATTTCTGGCCATTACCACGTGCCAGAGACATTTCTTGATTTTCTCTCTCCAAACTGAACCAAAATTCAAAATTGACCCTAGAATCATGTAGATAATTTCACTAGCTTTCCATTTATATAAAGAACGTGAAAATCCGAGCTCTGGATCAAAAGATATGGTGATTTGAAAATTTAGGGCAAAAACAGGCCAAAATCGGATCGGCGGGCAAAAAGTTTGAATTTTTACCCGTTTGGTCTTTGGAAATTTTTTTCAAATTTTCCCCGCACTCTACCACTCCATGTGCCACGTGGCATGTTTTGATTGGCTGCAGGCCCTCTAAGGGAAAATTTCCCACAAAAACTCCGCCGAGCCATAACTTGAAAAATATGAGGAGTCGGAGAAAAACTTTACCTTTCGAGAAAGATGAGAGAGAGCTCTATCCAATGGTACCATTTCTAGAAGGTTTTGAGTTCCTAGAAAACAAAATATTCTGACTGAGGCACAAGAGAAGGAAATATGTAAAGGAGTTAGCCACAAAATGAGCAGGGGGCACATTTGGGATAACAATTTTGGTGACTCAGAGGGTCATCTGACTGCTGGATGAAGTTACCAGTTTCCTGAGGCAATCCATTGGGCATGGAGTCACTTGATTCTCTATTTAATACCCCAACTGACTAGAAAATTACAAAGAGGAACATGGAAAATAACCTGATGGAGCAAGGCCTACAAACACATTCCCAGGAACAACAAGCTGTGCCAAAGCACTTAGGGAAAGAAAAACAACCTACAGCAAAACAATGTGCACAAGCACTTGGAGGAATGAAAACCTAAGCTAATATTTACAAGGTTGAGAATTTCCCTCTAGTAGCGATGCTTTAGATATATTCCATTGGTTGGAATCAGTAGTTCTTCACCATCCAATGAAGACAATTGGAAGGCATTGCTGTCCTTACACTTTGTGACCATGTATGAGCCACTCCAAATGGCATCAAATTTTGAATTCCTTCCCAATTTTTCTCTATCTGCATCCCATTTTAACACTAGATCTCCAACTTGGAAAGATCTACTCTTGGCCTTCCTATCAAAGGTCTTCTTGATCAAAGCTTGATCCTTCTCCATTGCTTGGGATGCCTGATCTTTGATCTCTTGGAGCTCCATCAACTCTGCATATCTCACCTCCATGGGCCCAAACTCTAGCAACTCTAACTGCTTCATGAGTTCCAATGTTGGCAACTCAAGTGACATGGGCAAGATTGCCTCTCTTCCATAAACAAGCCTGAATGGAGAGTTACCTGTGGATCTCTTGGGAGTTATCCTATCAGTCCATAAGGCTGATTTCAGTTTGGTATGCCAAGACCTCTGATTCTCATCAAGAGTCCTCCTAATGATCCTCAACAAGTTCTTGTTTGTAGATTCAGCCTGGCCATTACCCTGAGGGTAGTAGTTTGATGAAGTACTTAGGTAGATCCCATTCTTGACAGCCCACTCAGTCACCTTGGATCCAATGAATGCTAATGCATTATCTGAGATTATTGTAGTAGGTATGCCAAATCTGGTTACTATCCCCTCATAGAAGTCTAAGATGCTAGACTCATTTTCTTCCTTGAGTGCTACTGCTTCAGTCCACTTGGTGAAGTAGTCCGTGGCTATCAAAATCCACTTATGCCTTTGGCTTGAATTGGGATTAATGACTCCAATGAAGTCCAAACCCCATTGCATGAATGGATGGTCAACTGAAATTGGATGCAATGGAAGGGCAAGTAAGCCTCTCTTTACTCGTGAAGAATGCACAATTCTTGCACCTTTTGATCCATGCAAAGTAATCACTTTGAAAATCTTGGGCCAATAATAACCAGCCTTCATGATTTTTAGAGCTCTCACTCTTGGTACAAAATGACCACCAACCTGGTCCACCATGGAACTCTTCTAGCACCTTATGAATCTAATTTGTACCAATGTATCTCAGCAGTACTCCATTCACATCTCTTTTGAATAAAACACCATCAACAAGGGCATATGGGACACCTGCAATCTGAAGTGTCTTCTTTGGGTCTTGTTCATCTCTAGAGGGCATAGGCCTGTGCTTAGGAAGTGCATTATAATTTGGGTCCAGCAAGGAGTGGGGACACCATTATTTTCCTCTTGAGTGCTTCCTTGCTCATGGTTGTCTTGCAATGCCAAAACAGCCTCCTTCTTGTTGCATGATTCCTCTTGTTTGCTCAAGATCAGTTGCTCACACAATCCTTTTCCTCTTACCAACTTGGTGACTTTGATCTCAATGTCATACTCCATGACATGAGTAATCCAACCTACCCTTTTTTCATTCAAGTCTTTGTTGAGGAGGAAGTCTTTAACCCCCGCATGAGAAACCAACAATTGGACCTTATTGTTTGAAACTAGATGCTTAAATTTCTTCAAGCTCCTGATTACTACAAGAACATGCTTCTCAATGAAAGAATATCTCACCTCATAGTCCTCCAGGATTTGGCTAAAGAAAGCAATTGGCTGTTCATCATTGTCTTTATTTTGCTGTACCAAAATTGCAGAAATAGTATCATCACCTCCAAACGCATAGAGGATGAAATCCTTGGAGAAATCCGGGTTGATGAGAGTTGGGGCTTGAGAGATGGATTCTTTGATTGCTTCAAAACTTTCCTTTCCTTCTGCTATCCATTTGAAAGCCATGCTTTTCTTTAGCATCTTTGTGATAGGTCTGACAAGGGTTGCAAAATTTGGGACAAACCTCCGAACAAAATTTATTCTTCCCAAGAAACTTTGAAAGGCCTTCTTGTGGCTTGGGAATGGCAAAGTGCTCTTATGGCTTCGAATCTTTACGGATCAATTTCTAATCTTTATTTGGAGACAATGTGGCCAAGGAACTTTCCTTCATGGGCTAGAAAAACACACTTTTTAGGATTCAAGGAGACTCCAAATCTTCTACACCTTTGGAACACTTGTCTCAAATGAAAGAGGTGGTCTACTATATTTTTGAAAAAAGTGATATCATCAAGATATATCAGTACAATGTTGTTAATCAAACCTTTGAACGCCATGTCCATTTCTCTTTGGAAGGTAGCTCTAGCATTGGACAACCCAAATGGCATTTTCCTATATGCATAAGTTCCCCATTTAGTTGTAAAGGCTGTCTTGAACTGATTTTCTTCCTTCACCATAATCTGATTATACCCTGAATAGCCATCAAGTAGTGAAAACCTCTCGGAGCCAGCAACAACTTGTAAAATCTGCTCCATGGAAGGAAGTGGATAATGATCCTTAAGAGATGCTCTATTCAAATCTCTGAAGTCAACACACAATCTGATTTCCCCACTCTTCTTTCTGACTGGAACCAAGTTGGAAACCCAACTAGAATGCTTGATAGGGAATATGATTCTTGATTCTATCAACTTATTCAATTCTTTTCTCATGAGAGGCTCCATGTGGGGGTTGACTGGCCTTTGTTTTTTCCTGATGGGCTTAGTATTTGGATCCAATTCAATGGTGTGTTGAGCTAACTTAGGATTGAAACCTTTCAAATCTTCATAGCTCCAAGCAAACACATCAGGGAATTCTTAACAAAGTTGTATGAACTCATACCTTTCTTGCTCAGTTGTCATCTTACCAATTTGGAGTGATTTGCCTCTTTCTACTAAGATGGACACTGAATCTTCTCCCTTCACTTGGATGTTTGCTTTCTCCTTCCTAAACTGATCATTAGGATTGAAAATGGACTCCAAAGTAATAAGTCCCTTTGGTAGTTTGTTGGTTCTCAGCTGCACCACTTGGTCACCATACTGTTGCTCCAAATTTTCCTAATTTTTGGCTGAGAATTCAGCCTCTTCTTGTAAGAAATGGATGATTTGTTGATCATTTTCAAACACTTGCCAACTTACATTGTTATTTGGCACTGAAGGCCTCATAATCACATGTATGTTTGGTTGTACCTTGTCCTTTTGAATGCTCTCCACAACGTCAAAGGCTGCCCCAACTGCTGCAAGCTTGTCAGCAGCTTGGTTCTCTTTCCTAGGAATTGATTTGATGCCAAAACCCTCAAAATATTCAATGAGGTCCCACACCTGTTCTTGTAGCACTTGAGTACATCATTCTTGATGACATGTTGCCCCTTGACCTGGTTGACAATCAACTCACTTTGTCACTAAAGACTTGCAAGTTATTTATTCCTCTCTTGATTGCCCAATGCAGTCTTTGCACCAAGGCTTCATATTCAGCAGTGTTATTGGAGCATGCAAACTGAAATCTAAAAGCTGAATAGTACTTTACTCCTTGAGGTGAAATAAGCATAGCTCCACCTCCCGCACCTTGTCTATTCCTTGATCCATCAAAAACATCCGCCATACCTCATTTTCATCCTTGTGGTTTGGCTTGGTGATGATAGGAATGGGTTGATCTTCTTGATGTATGCAATAGACCCCTAGCTCAGATTCTTCTACTTCTTGATAAGGATCAAAAGCATGCACCTTGTTTGCCCATTCATCAAGAGTTAGATCTCGGGATGCTTCAAACCTTAGTGTCACTTCATCGATTGCTTGGGTGATCTTCTTGATCAAATGCCGAATAGTTGGCATTGATCGACTTGGAGTGTAGGGCTCAATGTGGAAGTTTACAATAGGTTTAGACCTGATTGTAGCTTTGGTTCCATACCTCGTTCGAAAAACATGTGTGACCAATCAGCAAATAAATATCCTCCAATCTTGGTGTGAAATCTCTTGACAAACATAGGGCAAAGAGTGGTGGAAGGTCTATAATCTGATACATTTTGTAAAACAACAACATTTGGACATGCATGCAAGGTAAGACTCAAGTTTCTAATCACCCCAATTGTTGTTCTCGCTGTCCCATCCAACTACAAGTACTCTTTGGATATGGTTTCATATTGAAGTCCTAGTTGATCAGCTATTTACTTGGGCATCACTCGAGCTACTTGCCCCAAAATCAATCATGCAATTGTGCACCAATTGGTTTCTAATGATTAATGAGACATAAAAGGAGGGGGCTTCAACATTTTACCTTGCTGTCCTCCATGATTCCCTTCAGTGGGTAGCATTTTTGAGCACTTTCTCTTACATTTGGACTTGCTGATTCAAAGTTAGCTTGAGTCCTTCATGGAAGCTTGTAGCAAATCTCTCTCGGCCCGGGATAGATAGGGATTCCCACATTGATATATTTACATTTGTCTTCTTCATCGATCAATGATACTTAATGGTGATGAAGGATCTCTTTGTTGTCCCTTGGTTTGCATATTCATCCCTTGTATGTGGGCAAAACAACCGGTATTTGAGTTGGTCTAGAGAGCTGTTCTTGGCTGCCCTTGTGCATTTACAACTGGATTTTATTTTCCAACCATTTGTGGAGCCATAAAAGGTTGTGGATTGGTTGGAGCTAATAGTTGTTCTTCACCCAAATTCCTTCTTATTGACCTTTTGTTAGCTACAACACCTTGAGAGACTATTTGATTTATGCCACAAAAATCTTCACGCTGCCCGAGTTCACAAGTGTGGTGTCATTTGGAGCTAATTATCTGCTGGAATGTTTCTTGTTGTTGGTTGTTTCCTTGACGCCCTCACCCTCCACACCAGTTGTTGTCACCATTAATTCTTGATTCAAGGCAACATTGAAACACATAGATTGGTTGTGAGGTTCATTGCATGGAAAACACCAATCATACTCTGAGCAACGTTGTTTTTGTGTTGGCACCAATGCCTTAGAGGCGAGATATAGCATTTGGATTATAGGGCTGAAATGGTCTCATTGGCGGGGAGGCCTTGCTTGATTTAGATTTACAGTTGGATTGGGTGGTCTATGAGGTTGATATGGCTACCTGTTAGAAAGTGAGCTTGAGGTGGAAGGAAGGTCTAAAAATTTGGGCTTGTTGCCTCTTGAGAGTAACCAGCTCATTACCTAAATTTTGCAATTGCTTCATGACTTCTTGAAGTTCATTTGAGGAATTGGAAGATGAAGTGGAAGCTTCACTTGAATTCTGATTTCTAGGAGTGGGAGAAGGAGCCAAATTAGGTGCTTGATTAGTGTTTGGGCTCTCTAAACTTGGAAACAATGGCATGGGAGGTCTAGGGGCTAGTTTTCTAGCTTGGATCAAACAATTTTCAGCTCTAATGGAAATGCTATAAGTAATGGGGATAGTTGTGCCTCCCATGGACTGAATTAACATAGAAATATCAAAACTTAGAGCTTTGAGATAGTAAAGAAAAGCACCCTCTCGTTGGCCTGATCGCCACTAGAATTCTCTCCTAAGTCCTTTGAAATCTGAAGTTGAAATCACCATTTGCTCATTGGGAGCTCTTTTGATAGTTGTCACCTGCTCCAAAAGGGACAAGTTGTCTCCCTTTTCCCCAACCTACTCATGGAGGGCTATACATAGCTGATTCCAATTTTGAATAGAACCGAGGCAAGACTCGAACCATTGCAAAGCTTTCCCTTTGAATGAAGATGCCAGCAGTTTGACATCAACTTGCGTCTCATTGATCTCATGGATTGCACGGTGAGTTCGATTTTCTTGATGAAGTATGGAATGTTCTTCAATGTCTGTAACTAGGATTGGATTTTGTGCATTGAGAGCAAGTGGGTTCTTGCTAGTAAAGTGAAATTGACATAGGGGTTGTTTTGTGTCATTCGATTGGCCTTAGAACCCTTGTTGATTGAATGAAAGGCCTACAGTGGAGGAGTTGAGAGAGTTCTATTTGGTGGAGATGGAGACCTTTGGATTCTCTCCCACTTTGCCTTATTCTTGGAGAAAACTGCAGATATTCAAACATCATCTCTTCCTCTCTAGCTATTGACCTTGTGTTGATTCTTCTCATGAGTTTTCAGTCCTGACCGCTAAAACCAGTGATTCTTCTTCCTTGAGTTGCAGGATGTGTAATTTATAGCTCTTTTAAAGCAAGAAACTTGCAAAAATGCACATCAATTTTGTTGTAATGAAGATGAATACCTCTAAGGTCCCACCGTGCATGCCAAAAGCTGTTGTTGCAAATCAGCAAAGCACACTGAATGTAAATCGGGTTTCTAAGTTGATGTTTCGGGCATCCGGTGTGATTGCACAACATTGAAACCTCTCTCCAAGTGTGGGACTTGTAAAATGAGAGAGAAATCTCTAGATTAGAGGTTGGTTCCTCAAACTCCTCCGATCAGATCTCATTATTTACACAATTAGAGAGGTTTGAATCCTAATCCTACTCTAAATTCCAAGGAGACGAGAGATAGAAAGTGCAAAAATTGAAAATAAACTAATAGGTGATACACCAAAGGAGTGGTGAACACTTCTTGTTAATGAAAATTGAAATAATTTCATGAAATGAAACATGAAACATCATACACAGGCTGATAAGATGTAATTAGAGGTCTGAAATGAAACAAGACAATACAAACAAAGGATTGAAAATTGATCACAGAGTCTGCACTGTCATTTTCACTGTCAAAATCCTTGCATTTGCAACATCAAAGAGGCAGAAACCTGTTACAATCATGAAGAAGGTATGATACTTGCAAAAATCACTTGTTGAAGGTGAAAGAAGAAGCTTGCTATCCAAAAAATGTTCAACCCTCAAAAATGAGCCAAATCTAGCTTTTACAACGCATGGGTCGAGCCTAGGAGAGAGAAAATGTGTAAAAACATGGGAGCCATTCCACATTGAATGAAGATACATTAAAACATCATGTAAATCCTTACAAACCCATGCCCTGACATTTTTGGCCATGTTGAAGAAGAATGCGACCCATTTTGCATTAAAACTGGTTGTTGAAACGTCATTTCTGGCCATTACCATGTGCCAGAGATGTTTCTTGATTTTCTCTCTCCAAACTGAACCAAAATTCAAAATTGACCCTAGAATCATGTAGATAATTTCACCAGCTTTCCATTGATATAAATAATGTGAAAATCTGAGCTATGGATCAAAATATATGGCGATTTGAAAATTTAGGGCAAAAACAGGCCAAAATCGGATCGGCGGGCAAAAAGTTTGAATTTTTACCCGTTTGGTCTTTGGAATTTTTTTTCAAATTTTCCCCATGCTGCACCACTCTAGGTTCCACATGGCACGTTCTGATTGGTTGCGGGCCCTCTAAGGGAAAATTTCCCACAAAAACTCCGCCGAGCCATAACTTGAAAAATATGAGTTAGGAGGAAAACTTTACCTTTCTGGAAAGCTGAGAGAGAGCTCTATCCAATGGTGCCATTTCCAGAAGGTTTTGAGTGCTTGAAAAAAAAATATTCTGACTGAGGCACAAGAGAAGGAAAGATGTAAATGATTTAGCCACAAACCGAGTAGGGGGCACATTTGGGATAACAAAAATACTTGCTCGAATTCATAATTTGATCAATTTCAAATTCATTCATGATTTGACAAAGGAGAAATGACACAACCCACAAAAATGAGGAAACTAGGGTAGATTTGGGGGGGAAAAATGGATTTTGTTTCAATTCAGGGCAAAATAATAACATTAAAGGCGCTCTGAAGGCATTCAACTAGAAAAATGAGTTACAGGTCACCAACTTGAGCAAATGAAATGCTTTGGAACAAAAAATGGAACATGGAAATTAGGGAAAAATGTGAAAACCCAGAAATTGTACCAACATTGGCTCTTTCTTGGGGATGGGCACTCCCAGTGAGTGCCACAAGATCATAACATAGACCAAGTGCCAAAAATCCATTGGGCAAGGAGTCTAAAAATGCATAGCAGCCCAAAAACTAGAATTTTCATCAAAAACAGGCCAAGAAAACTAGACCAAAAATGGTTGCCAAGGACAAAAGGGAAAACCACGAGCCAAAAACAACAAGAACAAGGAGAAGACAAAATAAAATCAAGGGCTATACAAAATGTACAACTTGTGCATACCTCACATGGGGATTTAATCCAAGAAATGTTTTAAATGTCTGTTATTAATAGGTAGCTCCAGCAAATCCCCATCCAAATCCTTGAGAAAAATGTATTTTCTCCAATCCTAATATCAATGGCATAAGGTCCCATCCATATAGCATCAAAATTGATATGCTTTCCTTGTCTTCATGCCTTCTATTCCACAAAGAAACCAGATCTCCAACAATGAAGGCTCTAGGGGTGACTTTCTTATCAAAAAACTTCTTCAATTTCTCCCTAAATCTGACATGCTTTTGATGAGAATCTCTCCTTTCATCATCCAACTCAATGATCTGATTGATTCTTGATTCATATGGGCCATGTTCTTGGTCTTCCAACTACTGGGAAAACTGAAAAGTGGATAATTACAGGTGTAATGGTAGCAAATCTGAGTTCCATACACCAATTCAAATGAAATTTTACCAGTTGCTCTTTTTGGATTTATTCTATCAGCCCAAACTACAAATTTCAATTTCTCTCCCCACTTCTTCTTATTGATTTCCAAAGTTCTTCTAATGATCTTGAGCAAGTTCTTATTACTTGATTCAACTTGTCCATTACCTTGTGGATTGTAGTTGGAAGAAAAAGTCAGATTTATCCCATATTCATTACACATTGCCATCAAAGGCTTAGCTCTAAAACACATAGCATTATCAGATATAATCTTAACTAGAACTCCAAACCTACATATGATATGATTCAGCAAGAAATCCATTACCACTTGGTGTGTTGCCTTTCTAGATGGAATTGCCTCAACCCATTTTGTAAAATAATCAGTTGCTACAAGGATCCATTTGTAACCAACACTAGAAGGATCTGAAATCTCACCAATAAAATCCATTCCCCATTATTTGAAAGGAGCTTCAATTGATACATGATGTAAAGGAAGGGAGCCTGAAGCTTTCAATCTTCCCGAGAAGCATTGGCAACTATCACATCTTCTAACTAGCCGGTTTGCATCTTTGAAAAGAGTTGGCCACCAATAACCAGCTCTTAAAATCTTATGTGCTATCACTCTCCCAACAAAATTTCCTCCACAAACTCCCCCATGGAAATCAACAATCAACTCGGGAGCTTCATCTTTAGTTATGCATTTCAAGAGGACACCCTTAGGGTTCTTCCAAGCCAGCCCAAGGTCTGTTATGACATATTTTTGAGAAGCCACTTAAGGGCTCTTTTCTAATTTTTATTCAAGTGACTAGGACAACATAGGTGCTTGAGGTAGAAGACCACATCCTTATACCATTCAGAATTCATCAATTTGTCAAGTAGACCTACCCTTTCTTCCTCTAGCTGATTCACTTCTACATTTTGAAAATTACTCTCAGCCACGAGCTTGGCAAGACCCAAACCTCTTACCAACTTTGTTGTTTTGATATCCATATCATACTCTTGTAATTTGTTGACCCATATACATCTCTTGCTTGATATCTCCATGTCTGATAAGATGTCTTTAACCATGGTGTGGGGAACATAAGCAACAACCTTTGAACTCAAAATGTAGGGCCTAAAAATCTTTGTTGCTTTCACTAATGAAAATGCTTGTTTCTCCATAGTTGTGTAATTCAATTTAGCTACTTGTAAATCCTTGCTAAAGAAAGCAATAGGCCTCTCAGCTCCATTTTCATCCTTTTGTAACAAAAATGAAGCAATAGTAAATTCAGATGTAAAAGAGAAGATTTGGAAAGGCATCTTATAGTTTGGAGCTGCCAAAACAGGTGCATGCTTGAGTGCATCCTTTATTCCTTAAAGATATTGGATGGCAGCCTTTTCCCACTTAATAAATTGATCCTTTCTTAGCATTCTTGTGATTGGAAGAGTTAACTCAGCAAAATTGGAGACAAACCTCCTAATGAAATTGATTTGGCCAAAGAAATATTAGATACCTTTCTTGGTTCTTAGAATAGGCACCTTGCTGATTACTTCCACTCTCTCAGGGTATATCATAACACCTTCTTTGGACACAATATGTCCTAGCAACTTGGCCTTTTTCATGCCAAAATGACACTTCTTTGGATTAAGTGAAATGCCATACTCCCTACATCTGATCAGCATCTTTTCTAGGTGTTGCAAATGGTCTCTCACTGCCTCAAAAAAATAGTCACATCATCTTGGTAAACTGCTATGATTTCATTGATATAACCAGTAAAGGCAACATCCATCGCCCTTTGAAAAGTAGCACCAGCATTCATCAATCCAAAAGGCATCCTTACAAAAACATAAGTCCCCCAAGGAGTAGTGAAGGCTGTCTTAAGTCTTTCTGATTCCTTGATAACTACTTGATTGTATTTAGAGAAACCATCCAAAGTAGAAAGCATCTCTGACCCTGTCACAAGTTGCAGCATATTCTCCATGTTTGGCAAAGGATAGTTGTCCTTCATAGATTCTTTGTTTAGATTCCTAAAATCCACACAAAGTCTGATATCTCCATTCTTCTTTCTAACTGGCACAAGGTTGGCAACCCAAGAAGAGTATCTAGTAGGCTGAATGATGCCACCATCTCTCAATTTCTTCAACTGTTCTTGTATTTTCATGGAAATCGGTGGGTCAATAGGCCTTTTTTTTTTTTCTAAATGGCTTGGTTTTGGCCTCAAGAGGGAACTCATGCTGAAATAAATCTTCTCTATATGCCTTCAGCTTTGAATAAGACCAAACAAGGCAGTCTTGATATTTCTTTAAAAGTTGGGCATAGGACTGTTTCTCCTCTTTGCTAAGATGGTTGCCCAACCAGATCTTCCTTGGTTTTTCTTTAGTTCCCAAGTTGTGCTCTTCCACATCCCTTGAAGAAAACAAGTTTCTATTTATGATGCAATCAACATTGCTAAAATTGGATTCAAGTGCAACAAGACCTTTAGGAATGGTATTTGTTTTCAATTGGATAATATCCTTGTCAAACAAATTTTCTCTACCTTCATTCATGCACACCATTGGTTCCCAATCAATATTATGACCACCAAACTCTCCTTGGCATTGTAATAATCTCAACACTTGTGCATCATCATCAAAAATCTACCAATGCTTCACATTATCTGGGACAACAGGTCTTGTTAACACTTCAATGTTATATTCACAAAAAGGTGAAATGGTGCAATTGTCAAATCTAGAACCCGAGCAATGCATGACTTATCAGCAGCAGCATTAAGACTTCTATCATGATAAACAATGTTAAAGGAATCAAACATTTCAATCAAGTCCCAAACAACATGCTTATATTGTTTCATACGCTGATTTTTTGTGGCATATAACTTTCTTACTTGCTTGACAACCAGCTCTGAATCTCCTTTGGCAACAATATCCTTTACTCCATACTTCCATGCAATCCTTAATCCCAATAATAATGCCTCATACTCAGCAATGTTGTTAGTACATTCAAAATTGAGCTTGAAGGAGAAAGGAAACTCTTCCAAACTGGGAGAAACCAACACTATACCAGCACCATTGCCAAATTTGGAGCAAGCTCCATCAAATAGTAATGTCCATGGAGAACCTACCATACCAAGGCACTCTGATTCTTCCATCTTATTCTCTTTTCCATCAGCAAAACCAATGAAGTTGTCAACATCTACATCAGCAAACAACACTTCATAAGAAGCATTGTTAGGATCTTCAATCAAGCGTAACATCTTCTTTTCACCATAGATTTTGACAAGGATTCCCTCAATGTGAATGGTGGAAAAAGACATGTCCATTTGAACACTACCACCAACACTTATAGCCCATTTTCTTGACAAAAGCATACCCCATTTGGCGGGGCTGTCAACAATTACAACATCAAGTTTCAAATTCTTATCCCAGATAGGTGCAAGTTGCACTACCAACCCCTTCACACAACCAACAACTAGAAATTCCCTTGAATCCATGGTTGTACACTTCCCATATGCTACTCTTCTTGTCACTTTGATATCCAACTCATTCATAACTTCTAGAGGCATAACGTTACATGATGCACCGAAATCAAAACTGCAATTGTGAAGCAACCTACATTTTATGAGAAAAGTTGTGAAGAATGGATCAACATTCAATTGGGAATCAACCAAGGATGTCCCCAAATACACTTCAGGTGCCTCTCCAAGATCTTCCATTTGTGGTGGTGTTTCAGGGCCAGCAATGCTTTGAAAAGGATTCTCAAAAACATTTACATTTCTGCTTGGTATACTCTTTTCTTCCTTCAATCCCAAGTATTCAAAAGCTCTTTTCTTATGTTCAAGAATTCTAAGAAATTCAATAATGGGAACACTCACTTTAATTTGGCTCAATACCTGGGCTATATCATATGGAACATTCTCTGGCAAAACAATATTGGAAGGGAAACAAGAAGGTTCATCAAATGGAGAAGTATTATTAGAGTCTGGGCATGAAGAGGACTGATATTTTTGCATGGGACAACAGGGTTCTTGGCAATTATTTCCCTTCTAGGATTATCTTTTGGAATACTTGTGAGCAAGGGTGTTTTTGGTTTGGCTTGAGGACCAGCTCCCCTAACAACTTTACTTCTAGTATTGTACTCTGTTTCTTGACCAACCACAACATTCATCAATAATTTTTTATCTTCCTCCAAAGGAATACCACCATCATACTTCTTGATCATTAAAGCCCTTAGATATTCAAAGTCATTATTAGGAATTTCAAAAGCTTGAACTACATCTACATCAAGAACTTGAGGAAGAGAAAGGAATGGTACCCTCTTTTCGTAATCCCAAAAGGTTGCGCGCAGTCCTTACACTTATCACATCCGGTTGATGTTCTTTGCTTGTTGTGAGCCCGAAGAGCTACCCATCATACAAATATTATCATCCATTTCATTCTCATTATCATCATCAATATCTTGCTGGTCCATTTCACGTGGATGAGGAAGAAAACATCTCACACACCAATCCATATCAGTAATTTCTTAAACAACAACAGCTCTTACAGTCAGAGGGTCAGGAACCACTCTATTTTCATGTGCTTGGGGTTGTCTACTTGCAGATCCAGCAGGCCCTCTACCTCTATCATCTTGTCTTTGATCAACCCTAGGATGATTTCCAAATCTGTCATGGTTTTGAGTTCTTTCTTGTCCTTGTGAACTTTTCCCAATTCCTTTCTCACCTGAGCTAACTTGTAAGAAATTTCTTTAACAGCCCCTCGCCAAAGTCTTGACAACATCTTCTAAATCAGCACCCTTGCTAGCTAGAGGCTTCTCGGGGTTTATCAGCTTCACACCATCCTTGTTAAGTGGTTTACCAACAGCCTTGATATTATTTTCTATTTGAAGTGCCATGGTGAAAGCTTGTCTCAAGTTTGTAGGAGTTTTGTCTCTCAAGTAATATGCTGCCTTTTTATCAAAATGCATCTGCATATTTGATCAAGCAATATTCATCAAAAGGCCTAAAAATGATAGGAAATCTTCTCAATGTTTTATTAAATCTTGTATTAAAGTCATGAACGGTCTCATTAGGGTTCATCTTGATGTTCTCAAACTCGGATAGAAGGAACCTTGGATCTATTTTGTCTCTATATTGTAATTTGAATGCATTACTCATCTCAGTCCATGAATCAATAGAGTTATTAGGTAGAGCTTTGTACCAATCTCTTGCATCTTCCTCAAGTGTATGGATAAACAAATTAATATACACATCTTCAAATTCTATCTCAAAATATTCCATCATGTTAACAAAGAGTTTGAGATGTTGATCTCCAGTTATAGCATTGTTACCTTGGAATTTTGGTAACCTATTTCTCACATCTTGTGGGACAGCATTTGGATAACCATTCATTCCTCCAAAATTTATAGGACCAAAGGTGTTAACAAAAATGGAGGTCTAGGCTGAGCCATATTATTTGGTGGGGGTGATCTTGGAGGTGAAGCAAGCTGATGAGGAGTAGTATTGGGTCTGATTGGAATAGATGAATGATCTCTAAAATGACAACCCCCCAAAGGCTCTCTCTCTTGATAAACTTTAGCAAACTTAGAAACCACAGGAGCAGATCTAGGAGTAGGTTTTTTAAATACACAAGAAGGTCCCTCACCTAATGGAGAATGAAAATTAGTAAGAAAATTGCCTGAATCAGACCTACTTGAAGAAGAATTATAATCTTCAATGACAGGATGCTCTCCTTCAAATTCAACTATAGGGATCTCTTTCCTTGCAACCAAATCACCAACCACTTTCCACACTCTTCTTCCCTCTAGTTCTGAGCTTCTTGATTCGGTGAGCAACTTCTTAGAAGAGTCCTTGATGAAGAGGGATCTCCTTCCCTCCAGTTTGATAGATTTAAACAACAAGTTTCAAATGACAGAAATGTGTAAGACAACTGGTAGTTCAAGATCTAAACAACATGGAGTCACCACTAAGGATTTTCACCTTAGTTGTGCAAGAAAGAACTAAAATGTCCTATCAAATGTATGCTATGACTAAATTTTTTTCAAGGATTCAAAAATCAGATCTTCTTCTTTTTTATTCAACCAAAAACAATGCATGCAAATCATATAAACTGCTGGTAAATGAGAAGAGCAGGCTGAGTTTGAAATCCTTTTTACCCAAAACATGCAGATCTAAAGTATGAAATGATATCTCAAGAATGTAACAGATCAAATACTTAATCACACAAATGCTCAAACCTTTCAAATAATTCAAAACGACCAAGAAATTCCAAGAATTCCCTGGAAATGGTGCCACTCGGGTATTGGTATCCAAATTTAATCTCCTTCACAACTTGAACAACATCATGAATTTTCACAAGACACTTAAGGATAGAGAGATTTTTTATATGTTGTTTGTAGCCATGGAAGCACACCTATCTGCTTGTTTGCATTCAATAATTGAGGGAGTGGATAGCACCTTCGAGAGGGTTTTGATCTAACCCTCACTATTTTAGGTTGTGCCTATCAACCAAGGAAAGAGAACCTGTATTGCAGCCCCTATATGGTAAGGAGATGGAGATATCCTTGTGTTTTGCATATGATATGGAAGAGGCTTTGTGAAAACACGATCAAGTATCCATTATCCAAACTCAAAGGAGTTGTCACTACTAAATGATGGAAATGTTCTCAAAACATAGCTAGAGCTGCTAAAGACATGATAAAACCTTGATCAACTTTGTGTATTTTAGTGAAAGGATTGAATTCTTTTATGGACACACAATGAAAATGCAAGGGTATTGTAAGTAGGATGAGTTATTCTAAAATGAAATTATGATGAGAGATGTTGGGGAAAGAGTATTTAGAAATAATCACCTTCTTTGGGAAACCTTATAAATGAATTACAACACCTAAACAATAGAGACGTTTCAATGAATTTGAAGTGCTCTTTCAACTAGGATGTGTGCACACATAGATGCCCAAATCTGTACTATTCCATACAAACTTTGATAACCTACCACAAAGGCTTTAAGAAAAATATCAATGAAGCATCCAGGAATCCCTATTTAATCATGACCTAAGGTGCACCCAAAGGTTTATAGATAATCTCATTTATCAAGGATAGTAAGATGATTTTAAATCTATTTATCTTCTATCAGATGAAAGATCTTTTGAATACAAGATTGCAAATGCCATTAAACCATCAACCAGAAATGAGACCTTGTATGATCAGAGAGATCCTAAACACAAGATTGCAACATGAGCATGAAACATAAGTAGAAAACATACTAAAATATAAGTGTATGCCAGCTTTGGCAAGAGATAAAACCAATTAATCCAAGGATTTGATCAGATGTATCAAGTAAGGGAATGTTATTTAGACAATATCAAAGCTTTTTGATGGATTTTTTGCTGAAACCAACTCAACATGATGAACATTTGATGCAAACAGGAACCAAAATGGCTCTCAGGCAGTCTCTCCAAAAAGAAATGGACTTCTTCCAGTTTTCCACATGAAAATTCTTCTCTCCTCCAAAAATTCTCAACATAACCTAAAAATTCCTCCAAAATACATCATATACCCCCTGTTAGCTTGGATCCTTGCATCCCAAGCAAAGAATATGCTCAAGGGATCAAATTTGTTACAAAACCCTATCCATTTGATGAAAAATGATATAAAACTGCAAAATAGCTCGCCAAATGCCAGAGATGCACAAATATTTTAAAATATTGCATGAACTCAGATCCTTATCCATCCTAGGGTCATGTTTTTGGCATTCCACCATGCCAACATGCATTTGCAATCATTTTTCACCTTTTACTTCATCATTTTTAACTCTGCAACTTTTCATTTTTTACCTTTCACGTTTTTACACGGGCTGAGAAAAATATTTCACAAAAAACACTATATGGCACCGAATTAGCTCAAATAAATGATGCCATTGCACTCAAAAGGCCAAGAGGATGTGAAATTATATAAAATTTCATGTGATTTGGTGCCAAAATGATGATTCCACACTTCTTGGAGCTTCCATGGCGCCCAAAAATGAAATTACACAGTAACCATTGATTAAAATCAACTTTAAATCTCTGCCCTCCACATGTCAGATCAAATCTTGAATATTCCCTCAAAAATACCCTTTTTCCCCTTTGGATGAGGTGGGACAAATGTCCAAATACCATTGGACCGGCCTTTGCCTCCAAAAATGCATTTCAAACCCTTTTTTGGATTCGGGAAAATTTTGTATATTTTCCCCGTGAGCCGTTGGATGCGCCACGTGTCCTCCTGTGGGCCTCCACCAAAACCATGGGCCAATTTCATGAATTTTTCCACTTTTTTGAGAAAAGGAAAAATTTCTCCAAAACCTTCGCATGACCACGAACACCCGTTGCCTCTTACGCCACGTGGGGTCTCCCATTATCGCAGAGCCAACCCTTCCTTTTTTCCTTCACTCCTCCATGAGCACAAAATCCCTTGTGGGCCTGCACTCTTCCTTTTCCTTTTGAAACATGCCACGTGTTGCCCCCTGATTGGATGCGGGGCACACCTCCAAATTTTCTGTGGATCAATTTTTTACCTTGAGATTTTTGCCAAAGTTTGGAAAAATTTTCACTTTCTCTCTGCGCGCTCCACATCTCCACCAAATCTAGGACACGTGTCCTCCTTTAATTCATCATGGGGCTATCTTGCACTTTTTACCTTGTAAACATAGATGCAAAAATTTGTAAACTTATCCTTCGGCCCCTTCCTCTATCTTGCCTCCTGGACATGTGTCCATTTCTTATTGGAGGTGGACTTGCGGGCCAAAAATTGATATTGAGAATTTTTCAAAAATTGAAGAAAAATTTTAAGTGACCCTCGCCACCTGCCTGACCATCCTAGACACGTGTCACCTTCCCATTGGGTGTGGGCTCATAGGCCAAATTTTTCCCCTGACACCCTGAGCCAAAAAACAAAAAAAAAATCAGAAGTCCTTCGCCATCCGCCTGGCCCTCCTGTGCCACGTGTCATCATACCATTGGGCACGGGCCTGTAGAGCAAACAATGACATTGATAATTTTTTAAAAATTAAAGGAAATTTTAAGTGACAATCGAAACATGCCACATAGGCATACGAGTTGCAATAATAAAATTGACAGGTTGAACATGCCTGTATTTGACATTGTCAATACGCCAAAAATGTAGAATATGCCCTAGAAATCAGAAATTTTAACAAGGAAGGTGGATTCCATGATTTGAACCAATGAACCATTTTTGACATCATTTGCGATGTTGAGATTGGGAAATACTTTCTCAAATTCAAAATTTGATCAATTTTGAATTCATTCACGATTTGAAAAAGGAGAAATGGCACAACCCGCAAAAATGAGGAAACTAGGACAGATTTGCATAGGGAAAATGGATTTTGTTTCAATTCGGGAAAAATAATAACATTGAAGGCACTCAAGGCATTCAACTAGAAAAATGAGTTGCAGGTCACCCACTTGAGCAAATGAAATGCTTTGGGACAAATAATGGAACATGGAAATTAGGGCAAAATGTGTAAACCACGAAATTGTACCAACACATCACATGGCCTTAAACTTACAGGAAATATCCTCAATGTCTTATTAAATCTAGTGTTGAAGTCATGCACTGATTCATTAGGATTCTTTTTAATATTCTCAAATTCTAACAAAAGAAACCTAGGATCCGTTTTGTCACCATACTGTAGTCTGAATGCATTGTTCATTTTGGTCTAAGAATCAATGGAATTATCTAGAAAATATTTATACAGTCCCTTACATCTTCTTCCAAAGTATGGATAAATAATTTGATATATACATCTTCAAATTCAATCTCAAAGTCTTCCATCATGTTGATAAAAAGCTTTAAGTGCTGATCACCAGTTATAGCATTATTTCCTTGGAAATTTGGTAGTCTATTTCTTACATCTTGGGGAACTACATTTGGATAACCAACCATCCCTCTAAAATTTATAGGACCAAAAGTATTTACAAAAATGGAGGTCTAGGTGGGGGATGGGCCATGTTGTTTTGAGGAGGTGACCTTGGAGGAGAATCAAACTGATAAGGGACAAGGGGTCTTTGAAACACAGGAGTATAAATTCCAAAATGGATATCCCTAAAGGCTCTATTTCTTAGAAATCCCTATCAACTTTGGAAAACATAGGGGTAGAATGAGAAGCAAACTCTTCAAATTTAAATGAAGGCCCCTCTCCAGATGGAGAATTTAATTCCACAAAAAGACTACCTAATTCAGAAGCACTTGAATGGAAATATTCAATGATAGGATGATCACTTTCATCAATGGAGATCTCTTTTCTTGATTGTTGATCTCTAACAACTCTCTAGGATCTTCTTCCTTCTAAATTTTTTTTTCCTAGCTCTGGAAATAATGTCCTAGTAGGATCCCTAGCGAAGAAAGATCTTCTTCCTTCTAGCTTTGCAAATATTAGTAACAAATATCACTTGAAAGAGGCTAAGACATTGGTATTTATCAAAAAAATATCAACATGGAGTCACCACTAAGGACTTCCACCTTAGTTGTGCAAATGCACTAAAAAATATGATCTGTCAAATGTCTGTCAACACTAGAAACTGGAAATGGAAAGATCTGACCTTCCTTTACCCATATTTATGAAACTTAGTGCAATAACTATAGAAACTGGAAATATTGCACACAACACTTGTAACTTTGAACACTTCTCATAGGCCTGAACATAGGATGATGTTGAAACAATGTACTAGCACTTAGAGCATATAAGAAATGTTTACCAGGGTCTGAATATGAATTACAATCATAATGTCCCGACAATGGTGCTAGAATAGTGTTGGTACCCAAATTGATTCTCCCTCAGAAGCTGAGTAGCATCATAGTTTTGACAGGAAGCTTAGAGACAAGAAGACCATGTTGTGTGTCATTTTGTAGCTAGGAAAAATGTAGCTTTCTCTTTGTCACTCAGATGTGGAGAAATGGGTAGTACCCTTAAGAGGATTTGATCTATCCTCACTACTTTATGGTTGTGCCTTTCAACCAAGGTGAGAGGACCCTTTTGTAGCCTCATGTTGTTTATGGAGGATATGGAGATATCCTTCTTTGCAAAGTTATTAAGAAGACCTTGAAGAAAATATGATCAATACAACAAAAATCTAACTCTCATGAGTTGTCACCCTAGATAATGGAGATATTTTCCAAGCAAGGTTCAAGCTACTAAAGAAAATGAAAACCTAATTGCTTCTGCATGTTTTGGTAACAAAAATTATGCATTTGTACACACATAGGACAAACAGGGGTAGTATGGGTAGGATTGATTGTTTTTAAATGAATTTTGGTGGGAGGTGAGGTAGAGTGGACTTTGATTCACCAAATATTTGAGAAATTTTACAAAAATGGAAGGCTTGATCAATAGAATGCTTCAGAATAGCTAAAATGTTCCTTTAACTAGAAGGTGTGCTTTCAGTGGAAGCCCAGATCAACACATTTTCACACAAACTTTAAGAATCCAAAATGAAGGCTCAAATTGAAAAACTTAATTGAACATTATCAACCTTTGTTTTATTCACGCCTAGGCTACCCTCAAAGGATAACAAACAATCTTATCATCATGCTAGGAGAAAAGTGATTTAATTTTTTTTATTTCACTATCAAATGAAATATCTTCTAATAAATGAAATTGCAAATGCTACCAAACTATCACAAGGATAATTTCTTATGTGGTTCACAAAGATTTCAATGTAAGATTGTAATGAGAACAATAAAAGCTATTTGCAAACATTCAGAAATGAAGCGGACAAATTTTTCTCAAAATCGAGACATGATTTACTCAAATTTGATTAAATGCATTAGCAGGGGAAAGTTTCTAGAAAAATCTTAGAGCTTTTCAATGGATGTACACTTACAGACCACCTTGACATGATCAAATTTAACACAAAAAGATAAACAGGTTCCTCAGATGATTTCTCAGAAGAATGGGCTCTGTCAAACTTTTCTCTTAGGAATTAGTTTCCGACCTCTAACACTCCAACCATTTGCATGAAAAATTCATGAAATTTATAACATTTCATTTACAAAAAGTTTTCCCCCAAAACCAAAAAAATTCAAAGCACCATTGCATGTTACGAATTTGATCGTGACTCCCAGAATCAGATTTGCAAAAATTTGTCAGGTGCTCAGAGGGAAAATATCTTCAAATATTTCCAGCATTCAATTCTTCACTGGTAAGTCATTCTTCACTTCATGCACCAACTACTTCCTCCTCTACTCTGTCAAATCTGGTTTCTTACGTACCAAGGAAGGAAATATTGGAGAATCAGATTGATTCCAATAGTCAGATCACATCTTAATCGTAAAATATGTTTTCAGATCTTCCCCACCAAATCAAGATATCAACTGGTTTCTTGCATGCCAAAGAAAGATTAGAAAATTAGATCAAATCCGACAGTAAGATTACATCTTAATGGTAAAATACATTTTTAGACCTTCCCCACCAAACCAGGATATCAAATTAATGTTCCTCTTCATTTTGCATGTAGGAGACACCAAGAAATGATAAAAAACCATAAAACTTTGCATCCCTAAGAGCCTTGGATCATAAATGGAAAAAAATAAGATACAGACACATAGTTTCCATCGATTTCCCTTTTGAATTTGGACCGTCCACGTGGAAACTCCAAGTTAAGATAGGCACGGGGTTCCTTTTTATCTTTTACACCTTTTGGAAAAATAACAAAATTTCTCATTTTTCTCCGCCCCTCTACCTTTGAAAAAATGGGCGACACGTGTCTCAATGTGTGTCCTAGTGGGCTGCGGCTCAATTCTTCTATTTTACCTATTTTGGAAAAAGGTAAATTTTCCAATTTTTCCCATTGCTCCACCCTTTTGAATTTTCAAACTTCCATGTGTCTCAATGGTGCATTTGAGATGGTCCCGAAAAGTAGAGACCCCAAACAAGAGTGGGCTCAACACATGTCTCAATTTAGTAGCGTCTGTTAAAAGTTTGAGAGTTCAGCGGAAGGCGCCATGTGTTCAAGGTCCGAGACAATCTTCTTTGGCAGTTGAAAATTCCAAGTAAAAGGTAGAGTGAGCGGAGGCCTCCAAGTGTCCTCCTGGAATTTCTTGAAAATAAAACTAAGGGGCTAGTCCCCAAACATGCAAGGTCCCTCCATGATTCTTAGGTCTTTTAGAAATTTTCTTGGAAAGCCTAAGTAAGGAAGATCTAGTGGAAACCTCCACGTGTCTTTATGGCACAACTTCAAGATGGTCCTCAAGGGTGAAGACCCTAAATGAGTGCAAGCTCATCACGTGTCCCAAGCCTTAGAAAATTTCTTTAAAAGGTTTAAGTACATAGTGGAGCCGGTGGAAGCCTCCACCTATCCCTTTATCGTATTTGTCAAGGTGGGACCCTGAGGTAGATTTTTAAATAAGCGCTAACCCACCACATGTCCTGACCTACCAAAACTATACCATCAACATAAAAATTTTGTCTAAGTCTGGGCAAAGTAGTGGAATCCTCCATGTGTCCCCCAGCGCAACTCAAGGCCAAACCAAAAGGTGAGTCTTTAAACAAGCATCATTCCTCCACGTGGACAAGTTTTGGGTTGAAACGATCCACAAAGTTTTAGAGTGCCCCATCGAGCCACATCCAACCAAAAATGGCCATGTTTCCACTGATGTAGAGATTTAAATTTGATGGGAGAAACACACCCGTCAAGCTATAAAATGCAGGGAAACCACTGTTTGAGCCTAGAGATGAAATCTTCTTCAAGGATAGAGAATTTGGAAACATTGTAAGGTTCACACATGATCATTTGAGATACATTCAATCATATTTCCTCAGGTGTTTTGGACAAAAAAATGGCAGGGAAGACAACACACGACTATGGAAAATGGAAAGGAAGGAACAACTTGAGCCAAACGCCCAATTTATAGACACCTTAAGATGGACAGAGAAACGAACAACAAATTCTAGATTTTTAAGTGACCTTTGACCAAGGAGGAACTAATCATGGCAACCAAATGGAGGACAGAGTCTTTAAGCACCAACTCGGGAGCTTAAAAACGTGACAAAGGCCGCAAACTAAGGGATTTTTAATGGCAAATAGGGTGAGACAAATTT